>CAJVGC010000508.1:30412930-30849766 GCA_910822075.1 Senecio squalidus
TTATATAAAAGCTTGTCTTGATCTGTCCATTGAGATTTGGTAGTTTGAACCCATCTGGCACGTTGGACAACTCTATCACCTTCTTTAACTTCATCAATCTGTTTACCTGGAATAATAGGTCCTTCAGTTATGACTCTTATCATTTCTTCATGAATTCCTGATAAGTGCCACTCAGCTTTGAGTTTCCAATGTGCAAAGTTATGACCATTGAACACAGGAATTCCTTTTCCAGCCATTGTGGTTATGTTTGAAGATGATGACATTGTTTGAGATTTTAGGTATTGATCGTTTAAGATTTATAAATTTATTAAAATTTAAATCTTATTTGCTCTGATACCAGTTGTTAGGTCTCACTAAGATCACAAACAATGGCAAATCAATAACAAATAAGTATTTAGACGTTAATTGTTATATATCGATTTAGTACTCAGTTTCAGTGTATATTATAGCGGAATTATAATAATGAAACAATGAAGATAACACACAGTTATATTCCGATCAAAGGTGTACCGATTACAAACCTCAAACTCACTATTTATACACAATATAGTGAGTTTGATAAAGATCAATCTAAGAGAATCTTTTAAACAGATAAAAGATATTCACTAACTAGATTACCTTAAATTACACCTGACTTCTCTCATGAGTCTGAGTTAGTCAGACTGAGTCACTCAGACTCATGTCACTCAGACTGAGTCACTCAGACTCAGGTCACTCAGACTCAGACTTTGATTAACAGATTTATTAATCTTGGGATAGATCATTGTTTTTCCCAACACTATTATTATCGAGTTGGTTTTAAAAGTTAGTTTTATAAAAGGTTATAAAAAAACTCAGCAAGTATCTTTAAGTTTTACCCAACTTTAAAGTAGCATATCTCGCCCGTTTCTTATCCGATTTTCATGAATCTTATATAGAAACGACCGCATTTGAAATACCTTTCAAATGGTTTAGGCCTTGAAACCAGATTGAAAGTCTACATATATTTATAACATAATTACTAACAGTAGGTTTTAGGGTTTTCTCAAAGTACATGCTAACTTGAAAATATCATAACTCCTTGTTCGTTTATCCGTTTTTGGTTTTCTTTTTATGGAAATGTATACATTTGATTTATCTTTCAAATGCCACAGGTCTCATGGGATAATTCAAAACCATTTTTCCCAGTTTTAATAAAAAGGTCCGCTGGTATGCAGTTTGGGAGTCACGGAATTAGGTCAAACTTCAAAATGGTATATCTTGCTCGATATTTATCCGTTTTTAACGAATCTTATATTGAAACATTCGTTTTTGAGTTAACTTTAACATAGCTGAGGTCTCCTATTATGTTTTAGTGTTCGTTTTCCCATATTTCCCAAAAACAATCCGTGTAGACAGTTTACGTAGCTGAAACGTATGTTGTTGCGTAAAATACTTTTAAAATACTTAAACATATCCAAAAATTATGATTTTTATGTCTAAATCTTCAGAAAACAGAGAAGTATCTTTTGTTTAAAATGGTTTATCCAAAACATTTGGTTAAGATGGGTAAAAAGTGTCTACAAGTCGGTGTTAGTTTCCGGTTAACAAAATAACTTAACTTTTCTTTGTTTATGCTAAGTTGTTGTATGAAATGCATAAGTTTTATGACAAATGAGTATGTAAATATGTTGCATGAAGAGAGTTTGTAGGACATACCTAAGATTATATTAATGCAAGACTTGATGTTTCTTCCTTATGATCAAAGCTTAGAACTAGGTTTTTGATTTATGGAATGTGTGTTGGTGATTTCTTCTTGGTTCTTCTCTTGGCCAAAATTTAAAGAGCAAGGAGGGAGGGAGAAGAGTTTTTCACTTGGTGGTGAATGAGCAAGTGAAATGGATGGAAGAGGTCTAGTATTAATAGCCAGAGGAGAGAGTGGAGTCATGAGTGCTAGCACATGGGAGGTATGGTCTATTGAGTTCAATAGTGAAATGGTCAAGTGTGTAAGTGACTAAACCCATGTGACACCACCAACTCATTTAACTAGTCAAGCAAGCAACAAACAACTTGTAGGTGATTATTTAAATTGTCATTTTTGCAAACTCTAGGGTCCTACGTGAAGTCCTTGTATGCTTAGGGTGTTTTGTATAAGTTGTGTATTTGATATATATATATATATATATATATATATATATATATATATATATATATATGCATGCAAAGTTCCATACATGGAAAGTTGATGAATAAATCATGATTTTATGCATGAAATATTGGACTAGAATTATTGTTGTAAAAATGTTTATTTTATGTGAATATTTGATCCCGTATACCTAATCCCGGTATCCGTATATGTTTTTGACGTAGTTAACCAGTATCATTTATGTATAGGTTGACCTACCGGTCGTAAATAAATCAAAACATATACAAGTTGAGTAATAGTGTTAAAAGAATTTAGTCGGCGTGAACCTGGATTTTCGCGGGTTGTCACAGTCTCCCCTTGTTATGGAAATTTCGTCCCGAAATTTAGTTGGTTTGTTCTGGAGGTTGGGTGTCTTAGAAGAGATGAGGGTACTTGAGTTTCATCTGGTCCTCTCGTTCCCAAGTGAATTCAATCTGAAGTTCCTCTTGTGGGATTATTAGAGTTTCATCCGACAAGCACTTCTTCAGATTACTGAACTGGAAAGTGTTATGTACTCCGTCTAGTACTTGTGGTAAGTCGAGTCGGTAAGCTACCGGTCCAATTCTTTCCAGAATTTTGAAGGGTCCGATGTATCGGGGGTTTAGTTTTCCTCGCTTTCCGAAGCAAATGGTGCCTTTCCATGGTGAGACTTTGAGCATCACCTTGTCTCCAACTTGGAATTCTAGTGGCTTACGCCTTCGGTCTGCGTAACTCTTCTGTCGGCTGCGCGCCGTTCGGAGTCTCTTCTGAATTTTCACGATCTTTTATGTGGTCTCGTGAAGGATATCTAGACCAATAAGTTGGCTATCCCCAACTTCGATCCAAAATACGGGTGATCGGCACTTTCGTCCGTAAAGTACCTCAAATGGTGCAGCCTTGATGCTGGTGTGATAACTGTTGTTGTAGGAGAATTCTGCTAAGGGCAAGTGTAAATCCCATCGCTTTCCAAAATCGATCACACATGCTCTTAACATATCCTCCAACGTTTGGATCGTTCTTTCACTTTGGTCGTCGGTTTGTGGGTGATATGCAGTGCTCATATCCAGACGCGTTCCTTGAGCCTTTTGCAATGATTGCCATAATCTAGATATGAAACGACTATCTCTATCAGATATGATCGAAACAGGAACCCCATCCCTAGAGACGACTTCTTTAAGGTATAACCGTGTTAATTTTTCCATTTTGTCTGTCTCTTTGATGGGTAGAAAATGCGCGGACTTTGTTAGACGGTCAACTATTACCCAGATAGTGTCGTAACCGTGCGGGGTTTTGGGTAGCTTTGTGATGAAGTCCATTGCTATTTCTTCCCATTTCCATTGAGGTATCTCAGGTTGTATTAATAATCCAGAAGGTTTTTGGTATTCAACCTTTACTTTTGAGCATGTTAAACATTTGCTCACAAAAGTAGCGATCTCCGATTTCATATTTGGCCACCAGTACAGCCTCTTGAGGTCTTGGTACATTTTCTCCGATCCGGGATGTATGGAGTACTTTGAGTTGTGTGATTCTTTCATGATTAACTCTCTTAATCCTCCAAAGCGGGGTAACCAACTTCTGTCCTCAAAACATTTGGTTCCATTGCTTTTGGTTTTGAATGATTTGTCCATACCTCGCAGGTTTTCGTTCTTTATGTTTTCGTCTTTAAGGGCTTCGATTTGAGCATCGCGGATTTGTGTGGGTAGATTCGATTGAATCGTCATAACCAAAGCTCAAACTCGTAATGGTTTAGCTCTCTCCTTTCAGCTTAGAGCGTCTGCCACTACGTTGGCTTTTCCAGGATGGTAACGGATGTCACAATCGTAATCACTAAGTAGTTCGATCCAACGACGCTGCCTCATGTTCAATTCTTTTTTATAAAGAATGTGTTGCAGACTCTTGTGATCTGTGAACACTGTACACTTAGTGTCGTATAAATAGTGTCTCCAGATCTTGAGTGCGAACACTACAGCTCCTAACTCTAAGTCATGTGTTGTGTAGTTTTCTTCGTGAGTTTTGAGCTGTCGTGAGGCGTAGGTGATAACCTTTTCCCTTTGCATTAACACACAACCTAATCCTTTGTGTGATGCGTCTCAATATACCACGAAATCCTCTTTTCCCTCGGGCAATGATAGAATCGGTGCACAACAGAGCTTCTGCTTCAATAATTGGAATGCCGACTCTTGTTCTTCACCCCAAACGAACTTCTCAGTTTTTTGCGTCAACTTCGTCAAGGCTTTAGCTATCTTGGAGAAATTTTCGATGAAACGTCGGTAATAACCGGCAAGACCTAAGAATTGGCGTATTTCCGTTGCGGTTTTAGGGACAGCCCAACCTTAATAGATTCAATTTTTGCTGGGTCTACGTGGATGCCTTGACTGTCGATAACGTGGCCAAGGAATTGAACCTTCTCGATCCAAAATTCACACTTAGAAAATTTTGCGTACAATTCCTCCTTTTTTAGTAATTCAAGGATTAACCTCAAATTCTCTTCATGTTCTTTCTTACTTTTTGAATATATCAAGATTTCGTCAATGAATACGATCACAAACTTATCCAGGTACGGTTTACACACCTGATTCATAAGATCCATGAATACCGCCGGTGCGTTGGTCAAACCGAAAGGCATAACCTGGAATTCGTACTGACCATAGCGAGTTCTAAATGCGGTTTTCTGATCATCTTCTTCTCGTACTCAAAGTTGATGATAACCTGACCGTAGGTCTATTTTAGAGTAGATACTTGATCCTTGAAGTTGATCGAAAAGATCGTCAATCCTTGGAAGTGGATAACGATTCTTCACGGTTAGCTTGTTCAGTTCTCTGTAGTCGATACACATCCTGAAGGATCCATCCTTCTTTTTGACAAAAATAACTGGTGCTCCCCAAGGCGAGGAACTTGGACGAATGAATCCTCGATCTAGTAGTTCTTGGAGTTGGTTGGATGGTTCTTCCATTTCCGATAGAGCGAGTCGATATGGTGCTCGAGCCACTCGTGCGGCTCCTGGCACTAAGTCGATGTGAAATGGGACTTGTCTTGGAGGTGGAAGTCCGGGTAAGTCTTCTGGGAAGACTTTGGGAAATTATCGAACAATCGGTACGTCGTTTAGTTGTTTCTCCTTCGTCTCCGTCTCTGTCATGTAAGCCAAATAGGCGTCACATCCTTTCTGTAAGTACTTCAGCGTTTTTAGGTTGGATATGATGCTTAACTTTGATCGGCTCCCATCTCCCTTGATCAAGAAAGTTTTCCCGTCGGTGCGGAGAATACGGACAATCTTCTCGTTACATATGATTTCGGCGTGATTTAGAGATAGCCAATCCATTCCTATTACTATGTCGAAACTTCCGAGTTAAATAGGTATTAGGTCTATATTGAATGGGTGGTCGGCTAAGGTTAAGGTACAACCTCGAATGATACTATTTGTTGTTATCAATTTCCCGTTTGCTAATTCTATTGTGTACTTAGCTTCTAAGGTAGTTGGGGCATTATTGATCAAAGTTTTAAATTTTTTAGATACAAAGCTCCTATCGGCTCATTGACGGTCGATGCGGGATGGGTGACGATCTCTTCGTCAGATGTAGGTGAGAAATGTGGAGTGACATGTGATCCTAACATGGATGAGGAAATGTCCATATCTATATCGGAGTCGAAGCCAGATAGGTCGATAGTAGGTATAGGGAGGTACTCGTGCTCAGAGTCGGAAAATATGACGTAGTGAGGGGTAGACATGTTGTGACAAGGACCAAATGATCGTAAATAATAAACGTATAAAAGTATAGTAGTGCGGAAGCAATTAGTTGTATAACACAGTTATAGCCTAGGAATATTAATGCAACCTAGTTCGCTATAACCACAGCTCTGATACCAATCTGTCACACCCCCAAATCTCGTGTTCCCGAGACTCGAGGTGTTGACTTCATGGGTCCCAGATAGCAATGATATATAGGCGAACGACCTCTATATGAGTCGTTTTAAAAAAAAAACATACATTCATTGATATTGAAAATCAGAGTTTTACATGATTAAGGAAAAGTGTTACCAGAGTTCACAAAACAAAGATTTACATTACATAACTTAAAAGAAAATAAGTAATGCAAGTGAAATCTCCCAAATGCGTGAGTTTGAAATATGCGACTCTGTCATATCCCAAAATCCCTCCGTCGAAAGCCCTTTCGACTAAGCACCTGAGACGTACATGCTAAAGTCAACATAAAGTTGGTGAATTCATAGGTTAGTTTAGTAATAAAGTGGACCACAAGATTTCCGTTTAAGTAAAGTCTTACAGTTGCACCTAAGCTCATGACATCGAAGCGTAACAAACTTCCTTACCATATAAGTGTTCCTATGTTATAGCCAATAACATATATAGTTTCAAAAGTAAAGCACCCTACTCGAGTCCACGAGTTAGTTGTGGTAGACTTGGGTTACATCGTCTAGCCGTTGGGTGAGGTTTGTCAAACCCTAATAGATCTATCCAACACAATCGCGCTTAATTCCTTAACTAACGATTCATGATAGGGGAATTTCCTTTAGCTTAGTGGTAACTTAGGCAACTAGTAAAGGTTTTAAGTACTTGGTTCCATAAGTAAAAGAGCATATAATCTCACCCCAAGAATGTTATAAAAACAAGTAAAAAGCGGGGCTATGAACTCACCTTAGCAAGCCAGCTAAAAGTAATGAGGTAGTGTGTGTAAGCCAACACGTAGGAGTCTCAAATCTAACAATCTTAAACAGAAATTTCAAGATGGATCAAACCATGTTGAAATCACACGTTGAAAAACCTGAAAAATTTAAGGGCTCTGATTTTCGTCGTTGGCAACAAAAGATGTTATTTTACTTAACATCTTTGCATGTCTCGTATGTTCTTACGGATTACGAACCAATAGATCCATACACGGTGAATCAAAATGTTCCTACTCAGGAACAAATGGCAGACTATGAAACGGCCATCTCTAAATGGAATCATAATGAGTATAATTGCAGAAATTATATTCTGAATGCTCTTGATGATCCTCTCTATGATATTTATTCTTCCTTTACATCTGCAAGGGAGATTTGGGAATCATTAGAAAGGAAATACAGGACTCAAGTTGCATGCTCCAAGAAATTTGTTGTGGGTAAATTTCTTAACTTTAAGATGAGCGATGCAAAGCCTGTAGTGAAACAATTGGAAGAACTCCAAATCATTGTTCACGAATTGGAAGTAGAAGGTATGGGTATAAACTCTATCTTTCTTGTTGGTTCTATTATAGAAAAATTGCCTCCATCATGGAAAAATTTTAAATTATATCTTAAACATTTGACTGACGATATGAGTTTTGAGCAACTTGTTCTCAAAATTCGTGTCGAAGAGGATAACATGATGCAGGAAAAGGCTGAAGTAGTTTCAATTGAACCAAACGCAAATATGATTGGAGAAAGTTCTTCCAAACGCAAATCCTACAACAAAAACAAAAATGCTAGTGATTCTTCTAAGGCAAGAAAGAGGGACTATACCCAACCGAAGAACAACAACTTCAAGAAAACTCATCATTGTTGGGTGTGTGGGAAACCTGGTCACAAGGCCAAGGATTGTCGCCACAAGAAAGAGCATGGAGGAGGAAATTCTGGCGGAAATTTGAACCAAGCAAACTATGTCGAATCTCCAAAAGAATTCGTTGGAATGATTGATACCTCGATGGCTTTTCTGACTACTAATGTTGCTGATTGGTGGTATGATACGGGTGCAACAAAACACATCTGCAATTCAAGGAAGATGTTTGCATCATATGAAAAACTGAACGAAAGTGAAGCAATGTTCGTAGGAAATGGAACTGCTTCAAAGATTGAAGGAAAAGGAAAAATCATATTGAAGATGACTTCTGGCAAGGATCTCTTACTCACAAACGTGCTGCATGTGCCAACCATCACCAAGAATCTGATTTCTGGCCATATTCTTAGTAATAAGGGATTTAAATTTGTAATTGAATCAGACAAATTTGTAATCACTAAGGGTGGTGTGTATGTTGGAAAGGGTTACCTCGATGAGGGACTTTTCAAATTAAGTATTGTAACCAATGACAATGTTATTAATAATAATAACGCGGGCACTTGCACCGCTTCTGTATATATGATTGATCCTTCTTCCTTATGGCATTCTAGATTAGGTCATATTAATTTCCGTTCCTTACAAAGAATGATAAACTTGGGCATATTGCCTAAATGTTCTATGGATAAACAATCCAAGTGTAAACTCTGTGTAGAATCTAAGTACACAAGTCATTCACACAAATCTGTGGAAAAATCCAATGAAATACTTGGTTTAATCCATACTGATTTATGTGATTTCAAGGCAACCCCATCAAGAGGAGGAAATAATTATTATATTACCTTTATTGATGATTGCAGTAAATTTTGTTATGTGTACTTACTAAATACCAAAGATGAGGCTTTGAATATGTTTAAGACATATAAGGCAGAAGTTGAAAATCAACTTGACAAAAAGATCAAAATTCTAAGGTCTGATAGAGGAGGAGAATATGAATCCAATGACTTTGCTGAATTTTGTTCAACATTTGGTATTATACACCAAACAACAGCCCCATATACTCCATAACAAAATGGAGTAGCTGAACGTAAGAATAGAACATTGAAAAACATGATAAATTCAATGTTAATTACATCAGGGGCTCCTCATAGTTTATGGGCTGAGGCATGTTTGACTGCCAACCCAATTTTAAATAACATTCCTCATAAGAAGAGTGATAAATCTCCATATCAATTATGGAAAGAAAAACAACCTTCTTATAAAAGGATGAAAGTGTGGGGTTGTTTGGCAAAGGTTCAAATACCTTTACCAAAAAGAACCAAACTTGGACCCAAAACAGTTGATTGTGTTTATCTTGGTCCAGCAAAAAATAGTGCCGCTTATAGATTTCGGGTATACAAATCAGATGTACAAGACATAAGCAACAACACTATTATAGAATCTGCCGAAGCAGATTTCTTTGAGACTATCTTTCCTTTTAAGGAAAAAGAGAAACAAATCTCGAATCCGAGAAAAAGATATTTACATGATCACTTATCTCATATTGAGAGAGATAACAATTCTGAAATTTCACATCAGGATGTTGAACCAAGAAGAAGTAAGCGTGCTAAAGTCTTAAAGGACTTTGGGCCTGATTATATGACATATATTGTAAATGAAGAACCACAAACCTATAAGGATGCTATGGAATCATCAGAAGCACCTTATTGGCAAGAGGCTATTCAAAGTGAAATAGACTCAATTATGCATAATAACACATGGAAATTGGTTAATTTGCCTTCAGGACATAAACCAATAGGCCATAAGTGGATCTTCAAAAAGAAACTAAGACCTGATGGTACCATAGAGAAGTATAAGGCTCGTTTGGTAGCCAAAGGTTACCGACAAAAACAAGGTCAAGATTTCTTTGATACTTATTCACCTGTGACAAGGATAACGTCTATAAGAACGTTAATCGCGATAGCATCAATTCACAACTTGATTATACATCAAATGGATGTGAAAACTGCTTTCTTAAATGGTGAATTAGATGAAGAAATTTATATGCAACAACCTGAAGGGTTTGTTATAAAAGGACAAGAGCATAAGGTTTGTAAATTGATTAAATCTCTTTACGGCCTTAAACAGGCTCCGAAACAATGGCATGAAAAGTTTGATAACACTTTTTATCAAACGGATTTCAAATAAACGAATGTGATAAATGTGTTTATGTCAAACAATACAAAAATGCATTTGTCATCATTTGTTTATATGTTGATGATATGCTGATTATGGGAACAAATTTGGATGTTATAAACCAAACCAAGAAAATGCTTCACTCTTCATTTGACATGAAAGATATGGGAGAGGCAGATGTCATTCTTGGTATTAAAATTCAAAGATATTCTAGCGGATACATCCTTACCCAATCTCATTACATTGAGAAGACCCTAAAGAAATTTGGGCACTATGATGATAGACCAGTTGTAACCCCGATCGATCCCAAGATTCAACTGAAGAAGAACAAAGGACAAAGTGTTGCACAATTACAATATACACAAGTATTGGGAAGTTTGATGTATATAATGAATTGTACACGTCCAGATTTAGCATATAGCGTGAGTCGACTCAGTCGATATTCACACAACCCTGGTAGAGATCATTGGGATGCACTAGTTAGAGTGCTTCAATATCTTAAGCATACAATACCTTATGGGTTACATTACTCGAAATATCCTCCAGTGTTAGAAGGATATTGTGATGCCAATTGGATTTCCAACCATAATGAAGGCAAGTCTACAAGTGGCTATGTATTTACACTTGGAGGGGCCGCCATATCATGGAAATCATCTAAACAATCTGTGAATACCAAATCAACTATGGAAGCAGAATTTGTAGCCCTAGATAAAGCTGCTGAAGAAGCAGAATGGCTAAGAGGCTTTCTAGAGGGTATTCCTTTGTGGCCAAAACCTGTGACTGCTGTGTGTATACATTGTGATAGTATGTCTGCTATTACTAGAGCAAAGAATCACATCTATAACGGCAAGTCAAGACATATAAGACGTCGCCACAATACAATAAAAGACTTGTTGAGAAATGGAATCATTTCCATAGACTACGTGAAGTCAAAAGAAAATATTGTTGATCCTTTGACAAAAGGCCTTTGTAGAGAACAAGTCATTTTCTCATCAAGGGGTATGGGATTAAAGCCAATACAATGAGTAAATACTCGGAGGAAACCTAACCTAGCAAAATTGGAGATCCCATGGTCTAGGTTCAATAGGCAAACTATTTGAGTAACACTTAGTGTACAAACACACGTGTATGCCCTTCCTATGATGAAATGTTGTGTGTTTTCCGTTGACGATTGAGGGCTGAATTTTAATTCTTAATAATGTTAATGGCTTCTATAGCAGAATACTACGGAATATTCTTGATTAGCATTACCTATACGAGATTGATGTGTGGTCGCATCTTTCAGAACCAGATGGCTAAGTTCTCTAAAATTCTCATGAATAAGGATACGTTCACGACCGAAATGAACACAACGGTAAGAATCTATTATTGCATAGATATGATATGTGTGATACTTATTGTCTCGATTTACTACAAAACGTGGTTAGTTCAAAAACTAATGTTCACTACCCACAAAGTAGATCCGATAAGTACTCACTAAGAAAGGTTCAAGTCCAAAAGACACCTTATCAGATGCATATCATATTACATTTGATTGATATAGAAGAATAAGTAACTTTATATTATCTTATTTTCTATTCAAATGTGGGGTATTATTGGTGTTTGAATAGAAAATGTGGGGTATTGTTGGAACATATAAAGAAAAACAGGATTAGCGACAGTTATAACCGTCGCTAATTGCGTCTGTTAGAAAACCATTGTGACGGTTATGTCGCTAAACCGTCGCTAATAGCGTCTGTTAGTGAACCATTGTGACCTTTCTGTCGCTAAACCGTCGCTGATTGCATCTGTTAGTGAACCATTGTGACTTTTGAAAAGGCGCAAGTTTTTCTATAAATAGAGAAGTATTTCCAAAGTTTTAGATCATCAAAAACACCGAAAATAATCTACACATACATCAATTCTCTTTATATATCCATCATAAACCTTATTAGATTCGATAGCATCACGTTTATCTTGATTTTGATTGTTGTATCCTCTAAACAGTTCGTACTAGGGACGAATTTCTGTTTAAGGACATTGCATATTGTTGCAAGCCTCAATCTGGTGATTGTAATATACGATTCCGTATAATACAAGTTTTATTACGCATTTATATTCCCTAACAGGTTCTTCCATTTCCGATAGAGCGAGTCGATATGGTGCTCGAGCCACTCGTGCGGCTCCTGGCACTAAGTCGATGTGAAATGGGACTTGTCTTGGAGGTGGAAGTCCGGGTAAGTCTTCTGGGAAGACTTCGGGAAATTCTCGAACAATCGGTACGTCGTTTAGTTGTTTCTCCTTCGTCTCCGTCTCTGTCATGTAAGCCAAATAGGCGTCACATCCTTTCTGTAAGTACTTCAGCGTTTTTAGGTTGGATATGATGCTTCACTTTGATCGGCTCCCATCTCCCTTGATCAAGAAAGTTTTCCCGTCGGTGCGGAGAATACGGACAATCTTCTCGTTACATATGATTTCGGCGTGATTTAGAGATAGCCAATCCATTCCTATTACTATGTCGAAACTTCCGAGTTAAATAGGTATTAGGTCTATATTGAATGGGTGGTCGGCTAAGGTTAAGGTACAACCTCGAATGATACTATTTGTTGTTACCAATTTCCCGTTTGCTAATTCTATTGTGTACTTAGCTTCTAAGGTAGTTGGGGCATTATTGATCAAAGTTTTAAATTTTTTAGATACAAAGCTCCTATCGGCTCATTGACGGTCGATGCGGGATGGGTGACGATCTCTTCGTCAGATGTAGGTGAGAAATGTGGAGTGACATGTGATCCTAACATGGATGAGGAAATGTCCATATATATATCGGAGTCGAAGCCAGATAGGTCGATAGTAGGTATAGGGAGGTACTCGTGCTCAGAGTCGGACAATATGACGTAGTGAGGGGTAGATATGTTGTGACAAGGCCCAAATGATCGTAAATAATAAACGTATAAAAGTATAGTAGTGCGGAAGCAATTAGTTGTATAACACAGTTATAGCCTAGGAATATTAATGCAACCTAGTTCGCTATAACCACAGCTCTGATACCAATCTGTCACACCCCCAAATCTCGTGTTCCCGAGACTCGAGGTGTTGACTTCATGGGTCCCAGATAGCAATGATATATAGGCGAACGACCTCTATATGAGTCGTTTTAAAAACAAAAACATACATTCACTGATATTGAAAATCAGAGTTTTACATGATTAAGGAAAAGTGTTACCAGAGTTCACAAAACAAAGATTTACATTACATAACTTAAAAGAAAATAAGTAATGCAAGGGAAATCTCCCAAAAGGTTGAGTTTGAAATATGCGACTCTGTCATATCCCAAAATCCCTCCGTCGAGAGCCCTTTCGACTAAGCACCTGAGACGTACATGCTAAAGTCAACATAAAGTTGGTGAATTCATAGGTTAGTTTAGTAATAAAGTGGACCACAAGATTTCCGTTTAAGTAAATTCTTACAGTTGCACCTAAGCTCATGACATCGAAGCGTAACAAACTTCCTTAACCCATAAGTGTTCCTATGTTATAGCCAATAACATATATAGTTTCAAAAGTAAAGCACCCTACTCGAGTCCACGAGTTAGTTGTGGTAGACTTGGGTTACATCGTCTAGCCGTTGGGTGAGGGTTGTCAAACCCTAATAGATCTATCCAATACAATCGCGCTTAAGTCCTTAACTAACGATTCATGATAGGGGAATTTCCTTTAGCTTAGTGGTAACTTAGGCAACTAGTAAAGGTTTTAAGTACTTGGTTCCATAAGTAAAAGAGCATATAATCTCACCCCAAGTATGTTATAAAAACAAGTAAAAAGCGGGGCTATGAACTCACCTTAGCAAGCCAGCTAAAAGTAATGAGGTAGTGTGTGTAAGCCAACACGTAGGAGTCTCAAATCTGAGAATCAGGTAGGTCTAACCTTGACCTATTAAGTTTTGGAATTAAGGTTTTTATATTCTAGTCCAATGCACATGAAAAAATATGTATATGTATGAATAAGGTAGGGTTAAGGTTCGGGTTTAATAATAATAAACTAACACCGTTCGGGTCATTATATACAAGACCATTCTATAATCGCATGCGGAGCTAGGACACTTTAAATCGTAAATCCAGCAAGCTCGGCACTACGAAATATCGAGATGGAATCATTGCATACAAAGCTCCCTAGTATTGTGTTATCGCTATTATTATCTAGTTGGTTTTAAAAGTTAGTTTTTATAAAAAGTTATAAAAAACTCAGCAAGTATCTTTAAGTTTTACCCAACTTTGAAGTAGCATATCTCGCCCGTTTCTTATCCGATTTTAATGAATCTTATATAGAAACGACCGCGTTTGAAATACCTTTCAAATGGTTTAGGCCTTGAAACCAGATTGAAAGTCTACTGATATTTATAACATAAATACTAACAGTAGGTTTTAGGGTTTTCTCAAAGTACATGCTAACTTGAAAATATCATAACTCCTTGGTCGTTTATCCGTTTTTAGTGTTCTTTTTATGGAAATGTAGAAATTTGATTTATCTTTCAAATTCCACAGGTCTCATGGGATAATTCAAAACCATTTTTCCCAGTTTTAATAAAAGGTCCGCTGGTATGCAGTTTGGGAGTCAAGGAATTAGGTCAAACTTCAAAATGGTATATCTTGCTCGATATTTATCCGTTTTTAACGGATCTTATATTGAAACGTTCGTTTTTTAGTTAACTTTAACATAGCTGAGGTCTCCTATTATTTTTTAGTGTTCGTTTTCCCAGATTTCCCAAAAACAGTCCGTGTAGACAGTTTATGTAGCTGAAACGTATGTTGTTGCGTAAAATACTTTTAAAATACTTAAACATATAAAAAAATTATGATTTTTATGTCTAAATATTCAGAAACATAGAAGTATCTTTTGTTTAAAATGGTTTATCCAAAACATTTGGTTAAGATGGTTAAAAAGTGTCTACAAGTCGGTGTTAGTTTTCGGTTAACAAAATAACTTAACATTTCTTTGTTTATGCTAAGTTGTTGTATGAAATGCATAAGTTTTATGACAAATGAGTATGTAAATATGTTGCATGAAGAGAGTTTGTAGGACATACCTAAGATTATATTAATGCAAGACTTGATGTTACTTCCTTATGATCAAAGCTTAGAACTAGGTTTTTTATTTATGGAATGTGTGTTGGTGATTTCTTCTTGGTTCTTCTCTTGGCCAAAATTTAAAGAGCAAGGAGGGAGGGAGAAGAGTTTTTCACTTGGTGGTGAATGAGCAAGTGAAATGGATGGAAGGGGTCTAGTATTTATAGCCAAAGGAGAGAGTGGAGTCATGAGTGCTAGCACATGGGAGGTATGGTGTATTGAGTTCAATAGTGAAATGGTCAAGTGTGTAAGTGACTAAACCCGTGTGACACCACCAACTCATTTAACTAGTCAAGCAAGCAACAAACAACTTGTAGGTGATTATTTAAATTGTCATTTTTGAAAACTCTAGGGTCCTAAGTGAAGTCCTTGTATGCTTAGGGTGTTTTGTGTAAGTTGTGTATTTGATATATATATATATATATATATATATATATATATATATATATATATATATATATATATATATATATATATATATATATATATATATATATATATATATATATATATATATATATATATATATGCATGCAAAGTTCCATACATGGAAAGTTGATGAATAAATCATGATTTTATGCATGAAATATTGGACTAGAATTATTGTTGTAAAAATGTTTATTTTATGTGAATATTTGATCCCGTATACCTAATCCCGGTATCCGTATATGTTTTTGACGTAGTTAACCAGTATCATTTATGTATAGGTTGACCTACCGGTCGTAAATAAATCAAAACTTATACAAGTTGAGTAATAGTGTTAAAAGAATTTAGTCGGTGTGAACCTGGATTTTCGCGGGTTGTCACAGTCTCCCCTTGTTATGGAAATTTCGTCCCGAAATTTAGTTGGTTTGTTCTGGAGGTTGGGTGTCTGAGAAGAGATGAGGGTACTTGAGTTTCATCTGGTCCTCTCGTTCCCAAGTGAATTCAGGTCCTCGGCGGGAATTCCATCGAACCTGTACGATAGGTATTCGACTCTGTCGACGTTGTTTGATCTCACGATCCATGATTTCGACGGGTTGTTCGATGAAGTTTAGTTTGGTGTCAATCTGAAGTTCCTCTTGTGGGATTATTAGAGTTTCATCCGACAAGCACTTCTTCAGATTACTGACGTGGAAAGTGTTATGTACTCCGTCTAGTACTTGTGGTAAGTCGAGTCGGTAAGCTACCGGTCCAATTCTTTCCAGAATTTTGAAGGGTCCGATGTATCGGGGGTTTAGTTTTCCTCGCTTTCCAAAGCGAATGGTGCCTTTCCATGGTGAGACTTTGAGCATCACCTTGTCTCCAACTTGGAATTCTAGTGGCTTACGCCTTCCGTCTGCGTAACTCTTCTGTCGGCTGCGCGCCGTTCGGAGTCTCTTCTGAATTTTCACGATCTTTTTTGTGGTCTCGTGAAGGATATCTAGACCAATAAGTTGGCTATCCCCAACTTCGATCCAAAATACGGGTGATCGGCACTTTCGTCCGTAAAGTGCCTCAAATGGTGCAGCCTTGATGTTGGTGTGATAACTGTTGTTGCAGGAGAATTCTGCTAAGGGCAAGTGTAAATCCCATCGCTTTCCAAAATCGATCACACATGCTCTTAACATATCCTCCAACTTTTGGATCGTTCTTTCACTTTGGCCGTCGGTTTGTGGGTGATATGCAGTGCTCATATCCAGACGCGTTCCTAGAGCCTTTTGCAATGATTGCCAGAATCTAGATGTGAAACGACTATCTCTATCAGATATGATCGAAACAGGAACCCCATCCCTAGAGACGACTTCTTTAAGGTATAACCGTGTTAATTTTTCCATTTTGTCGGTCTCTTTGATGGGTAGAAAATGCGCGGACTTTGTTAGACGGTCAACTATTACCCAGATAGTGTCGTAACCCATGTGACACCACCAACTCATTTAACTAGTCAAGCAAACAACAAACAACTTGTAGGTGATTATTTAAATTGTCATTTTTGCAAACTCTAGGGTCCTAAGTGAAGTCCTTGTATGCTTAGGGTGTTTTGTGTAAGTTGTGTATTTGATATATATATATAGATATATATATATATATATATATATATATATATATATATATATATATATATATATATATGCATGCAAAGTTCCATACATGCAAAGTTGATGAATAAATCATGATTTTATGCATGAATTATTGGACTAGAATTATTGTTGTAAAAATGTTTATTTTATGTGAATATTTGATCCCGTATACCTAATCCCGGTATCCGTATATGTTTTTGACGTAGTTAACCAGTATCATTTATGTATAGGTTGACCTACCGGTCGTAAATAAATCAAAACATATACAAGTTGAGTAATAGTGTTAAAAGAATTTAGTCGGTGTGAACAGAGATGTGCTCCGCGAAGGGAGACGATCTCGTTGATGTAGATTTTGGGGGGGGGGGGGGGGGGGGGTTCCGATATTCCGCCTTGACCTTGGAGCGAGTGAGGCACTTGGCTATATACAAGGCGATATCCTTTTTCATGCCCGGCCCTTGACGTAGTGGGTTACGTCTGGTCTGAGTTTGAATTCCTTCTTGGTTGGCCACATGACCAGGGAAATGTACTTCTCGGAGCCCAAATTCACGCTTCGAGAATTTGGCGTACGATTTCCGACTTCTGAGGAGTTCTAGGATGAGCTTATGGTGTTTCACATGATCTTCCTTGTTCCTGGAGTATATGACAAAGTCGTCTATGAATACGATTACGAATGTGTCCAAGTATGGCCAACACACTCCGTTCATTAGGTCCATGAATACTGATGGTGCGTTGGTTAGACCAAATGGCATGACTGGGAATTCGTAATGTCCGTATCGAGTTCGAAATGCGGTTTTAGGAATGTCGGTTTTACCGACACGAACCTGATGATGATCTGGGCGGAGGTCTACCTTTGAGATGTAAGTTGCTTCCAGCAACTGTTCGAATAGGTCGTCGATCCTCGGGGGTAATTATCGGTTCTTGACGGTCAACTTGTTAGGTTCACGATAATCGGTGTACAAGCGAAGGGATCCGTCCTTCTGTTTGATAGAGGGGAAATGTGGCTCCCCCGGGGGGAACGAACTCGGACGAATGAGACTGAGGTCTAAAAGTTCATGCGGCTGCTTTGGCAGCCCTTGCATCTCGGGTGGTGCTAGACGGCATGGTGTCTTGGCAACCGGTGTTGTGCCAGGAACGAGGTCTATTCGGAATTTCCACTTGTCGACGCGGCGGTAGCCCAGGAAAATCCTCAGGAAAGACTCTGGGTGATCCTTGACTACAGGAATGTCTTGGACTCGGCTTTCCTTAGGTTTACGTCTCGCGACATGGGCGAGGGATGCGTCGTAGTTCTTCTCGAGGTACTTGCGCCTTTTTAAGAAAGACATGTTGCGAAGTTGTCACCCGGGTTTTTCCTCCTGAACAACGAGAGTTTTACTTTCTGAAAAGGGGAATACGGATGAGTTTGTCGAAACAGACGGTCTCGGCTCGAAAATGAGATAACCAGTCCATTTCGACGATAACGTCAAAGCTTTCCAGTTCGATAGGAATTAGATTGATGGGGAAGGTTTTTGTCAGATGGGTGTATCGAACATCCTAAGATTGTATTCATAGCTTCGAACTCTTGACCGTTGGCATATCCGATAGTGAGCTACCCTTAAGAACCTTAGATCCTAGGTTAATGAGGGGTCTAAATTCTAAGGAGACAAAGCTTCTCTCAGCTCCTGTATCGAATAGCACGAAAGAAAAATGGAAATTGATAGAAAACGTACCCGTAACTACATTGGGGTCCGGACGTGCCTCCTTGGATGTGATTGCGAGAGTACTGAAAGTTTTCGTGGTATGCGCTATGGGGCAAGTCCCACGGAGGTGTTGGTCGCTCCCGCACTCGAAGCACGCCGGTTTCCGACCCTGGTTGTTTGTCTTGACTTGGCAGTACTTGGCAAAATGGCCCACCTTCTGGCATTTGAGACATGTTGGGCAGTTACCGGAGTGGTGAAAGTTGCACTTGTCACATCTCGGGTACGGTCCATAGTAGGTTTGGGTTACGGTTGTGGGTTTCTTGTTGTTGTTGCTCCTTGTGGGTTGATGAGGAACCTTCCTTTTCTTACTCTCCCTTCGCTGGATGCGGGCTGGAGGGAAAGGGAGGCTGTTGGTTCCAAGGTTCTCGTCCTTATCTTGTTGGACTGGCACAGGAGGGAGAAGGGGTTTATTATTTCCGAGGTGTTCACCTTCTTCTTGCTTGATGGTGGCTGGCAAGGAGGGAAGGTTATGGTCATGGTTGTCCTCTGGGTAGTCGACGTTGGGGTTGTCGTCCCCGAAAACTCCGTTGTTGACCCCAACGATGATCTGGGCGATCATGCTTGGGAGTGTCGCTTTGAACTGCGCAGTGATCTGCTCGGCTATAAGGTCAACGCGGCTTCTCTTGGGAGGCATGGTTCTACAATGGAAAGAAGGAACTAGTTTATGACGCACGAATAGGAATTAGCGATAAGAATTTAACTCAAGGGTCAATAGCAACAAATACACAGGAGTAATATGAACGGATAATTAGCACATGCACGATGATGATTCAAGCGATAAAAATAGAATGGTTCAACGACAATATCAGGGTTCACACGACAACGGCAAGTATAGACAATAAAGGTAGAAAATTGCCACTAATAATAATAATAATGAGTCAAGTACATAGTTCGGAATAAGAAAGAGAGAGTACGAGTACGATACAAAGGAAATAAAATAAGAATGGCTTTGGGTTGTGTTCAATGGAAAATTACAACTCGAGCCTTCGGTACAAATGCAAAGGAAATCTGACTAATGACGCCTCTCCAGAAACATCTTGGCGACAATGACCGCCAACAGAGTCCCCATGATCAGACACGTCCCAACGAGACGCTGCACAGTTCGTGTCGTGGCTCGGGTCTACCGGACAAAAATGCTTGGATGGTGTTTTAGAAGAGTTTGAGCTCCGAAAACGGTAGAAAAGCTTTTTAATCGAAATCCTTTGCTTCCTTTTGCTTCCTCTTAATGTTTGGACGATTTTTAATGGTTGGAAAGTGGATTTATGTGGCTGTAAATGGCTGTATTTTGAGATGTTCTTGAGAGAAAATAGAGAGAAATGAGAGAGTGTGTGTGTATGTGTTTTTATAAAATGAAAAATGAAATGAAAGAAAAGGAAATAGGTGACTAATAATGGCCTATGGTCTGCCAAAATGCAGTACTTGAGTGGTAAAAATCGGGTTTAATTGATTTAGTTTTTATAAAATCGAGACAAGAAATAAAACTTCAAAAAAGTTGGAACTTCACGTCCAGGACGCACTGGTGGTCTGTGCGGCGCACTGGTCAGTGCTCAGTATTTTCCTGATTTTTCGCTTTTTACGTTTTGCTTCGTTGGACCTTTTCGTTAACTGAAAGTTCTTAATTATGATACATTATGAACTTAGGAAAGTTCATTAGGTGTTTTCTTGGTATTAGGACTTATACAAATTGATTCCGGGTGTGATTCCGACACTGACGCGTTTCCGGTTATTGAACAGTTAAAGACAACGGTAGACAATAAAAGAGACGTAGGGCATAAAATGCACCTGAAATTGGACGGTTGTCACATCCTTAAATCCAAACGCACCTTACGTAACGTCTTACATTTTGGACTAGAATACTACATTTGCATATTTCTATTTTCCTTTTATTTATAAAGTAACGGAAGTATAACCAATTTATGTGCTTCTATATTCATGTAACGCCCCACCTTTACATGCACACGATATTGTCCGCTTTGTCAGTAAGGCTCACAAGTGGCGAAGCCAAGATAAGGTCATAGGTAGGTCCTTTACAAAGTTTACGACAAAAAAAATAAGTTAAATGGGTTGGTTTGGGTCGCTTAATTCAATCGGGTCGGGTCCATAGTTGACACGAATATATGATAGATAAATAAAAACTTTTATAAAAATAACCCCATTTACTTAAATCTTACATTTCATAAATAAGTAAACTCGTATTTTTTTAAAACATTTTGCTAATTCAGTATTAGCAACTAGTAAATTAATATTGTAGTAATTTCTGTATTTGTCGGACTTGATAGTATATTGCAAGCCCCTAAATATTTAACATAGGTAAAATAGATAAATATTAAAGGAGTATTTAGTACTTTTAGAAACATTAGTTTTGTTTAGTAAAAATCTAAAACCCAATTAATAAATAAAAGAATATGTAGGTGTTGGGACATGAACACAGGTAAACAAAATTACAATGTTGAACCCACATGAAGGTGGGTAACGCCACCAAGCCAATCTTTGGTTTCTTTTTCTTAATTATATTTTTTAGACAGGTCCTATGAAAGTTTTTAGGCGTATTCTTCGAAATATTTCCACCTCGTTTCTAAAGAATTTTGAAACTAAGGTAGGTTACCTACTGTAAATTCTCCCTTGAGACTCACGAATTTGTTTTTGGTGGAACTTCCTAGGGAGTCACTCCTTCTGGAACTACTTTCACCCAAGCACGCTTAACTACATAGTTTCTACGTTCTCCAGTGCCTATAAAATTAAAATGTGTCGTCTCATAAAAGGCTAAGGTTTACCTTATGAACGAGACATCACCCTTGTCCACGACTGATGTAGGATTTGTCTACAATATTTCAACTCAGTAGTAGCGTTTATAACTTTATACACTTATAAAAGTTTAAACTAATTTTTTTAATGAAATAAATCATGAAAGTCTAAACTAATTTTTCATGTATCCTAAAGGTCCAACTATACAAATCAGTTATAGTCAAAATTAATAATCCACATCTCAATCCTTATCATATCACATCCACCTTGTTGGGAGTTAAGAAGCCAAGGTGGCACCATGATATTTAACTCATCTCATTATCATAAGGGTTTTTCTAACTTGTGCCCTAGGGGCACATATTAACACCATTTTTAAATATTAAAAGTACAATCAAAAGTATCAAAAAGTACCATTTTTTATATTGATTTCTTAACTTTTGATACTTTTGATTGTACTTTTAATATTTAAAAATGGTGTTAACATGTGCCCCTAAGGCACAAGTTAGAAAAACCCTTATCATAATTTAAAATGACACTTGGTTTGATGAAGCTAAAAAATTGACTATACTATAAAATAAGTATAGAATCAATTAAGAAGAAAGCTAGGTGGCCTCAAAATATAATCACCTAAAAGTTGCTGGTAAACGTCATTGTCCTCTTCCTTTTCCCCATGATATCTTATATTTTTTTTTATATACAAGCTGTTACCGACTTATAAAACTTAATCAGATTGTTTTACATATAAAAAGAAATTTGATTCTTGTTATCGTTATATTCTTTCTTACTAATACTTTTTCGTTCTTTTTATTTACACTTAAAGATAAATGTATTTTCATCATCACACTTAAGCCCCTTAAAATGAACAAAACTCCTTGAAGATTGATAAATGTATTTTATTCTCGCCCTTTGTATTTACACTTAAGCCCGTTAATGATTTAATAAATGTATTTTCTTAACCACTTTTATCGTTTGGATAATTCATAATTATTAGCGGATCTATATTTATTGAGTAATAGATTCCATTTTTTAATTTTTTTTCTCTTTTCTTTCTTTACCTTTTTCATCGTTTAGATTTTCATAATTATTACTGAATCTATGTTTATTAACTAATAGAAACAGAAATATCATTAAATTTTTAATAAAAATGTCACCATTTTCTTAAAAATAACCCCTATATAAAACATAGATAACTAACATAGTCTTTAATTAATCACCCATTAGGATATTAATGACTATTTTCATTACATTACAATTATCATTAATAATACAAACTACAAACATTAAGTGACACCAAAGTAAATAATTATGAATTTGTAGATTAGATATAGCTAGTGATGTTAGGATCGCCAACGTCATGGGTTGATTCATAAACAACCCAGTTGTTCATGATATACCAGATTGCACATTCACAAATCATAAGTGACACCAAATGCTTGTACTTTCGTAGTCATGACATACCCCTTCATTCTTTATCGGATATACAATATCTTTTACTTTTCTATGTTAGTAGTTTTAATAAATAAAAACAAAACAAATCACTCTTTGGAAATCCTTGCTTGATACCCGATTTGTCTAAACAAAGCTTGCTTTCAAATTTGACAATCTAGAGAACGACCCTGGGTTATCCTTCTCACATATTTGTAGTAGGTATCATTACCTAGTTACCAAGGAGTAGTTCCGATAGTTAGGCCGAGCATTAAAAATATGATGCAGATATGCCTTCATGGCTCTAGTTCCTCTAGCTTAGCCATCGGTCAATATATGAAAATCAAATGTTTTGGTCATTCGAGAAGATTGAAGGGTTAAAGATGACAATTTTTAATTGTCATCGGCTATCTTTTTATGTTAATTATTTGTCTCGATTTATCTTTTTCTTTAAGTTATCTTTTAGGATTTTATAATTATATACAGTTGGTTAAGTTTAGGGTTTTAATAAGTTGTGATATTGAATTAAGAAAAAAAAATGTTTCTCTTGAAGTCCTGTTTGAGCACCCTGTTAGGGTTTATCGAATTTCCTTTTGTTATTTGGTATGGTTTCTTTTCATTCACAATATCTCTGCATCATTTGATATTAGATCTTAGGTTAGAGGTAAGAAATCACACAACTTGAAGATGACAATTCGAAAAATACCTACAAATTCGTTCATGTCCGTCCAGAGCAGTGCAACTACAGGAAAAATGGTGGCATAGGTCCGTTCACCGTTGGATCGCTCTAATTTTTGGATATGTTGTTCAAGACTCATCGAAGCACGATCTGGTCGGAGGGATTTTTTTTATCTGTGCATTATTCAAGGAGATATTCTCATCTGAAGTTGCTTCATTTTGTGCATAATTTTTATCAACTAACGCAAGGCTTTTGATTTTAGGTAATCATAGATTCGTCGGACGAGGCAACGATACTATCAACCAATGATACCATGAAGACCTCCATAAACAATTAAGGAACTTCAGACATATTCCAAGAATGAACCAACTGTTGAGTTGCTGAAAAAGGGAAACCGAATCCGAACCTAACGTCTAGGACGAAGGTGAACTTTTGCCTCCGTTAGCATGATTTGAGGATGATGTCCCCAGATATTTTTATTGAATAGTTGAACAAGATGTCACAATATCCTTTTTGAGGTGCCAATTCAAAGAAAACGAAGGGGGTTAGAATGCTTTAGAGTTAAAACCAAGTCTCGGGGACGAGGATTTTTTCAAGAGGGGGAGAATGATGCGGGTATGACTTCATACCTCCAGCTCCTCTAGCTTAGTCGTCGGTTTCTTGGTCAATATGTCAAATCAAATGTTTTAGTCATTCGAGAAGATTAAAGGGTTAAAGATGACAATTTTTAATTGTCATTGGCTATCTTTTGAATGTTAATTATTTGTTTAGATTTTTTTTTTTTTTATTTATTTTTTTTCTTCTTTTTAATCTTTTAGGGTTTTATAATTATATATAGTTGTTTAAGTTTAGGATTTTAATAAGTTGTGATAATGAACTAAGAAAATAAAGTTTCTCTTGAAGTCCCGTTTAGGCGCCCTATTAGCGTTTATCGATATTCCATTTATTATTTGATGTGATTTCTTTTCATTCTCAACATCTGTGCATCAAAATATATCAAAATCTTGGTGTTTACCAACAGCCGCACATCACCGTTCATGTTCATTTGTTTAAGAATATACATCTCAATTGTTTTAGAATAATATATATTTCATTGTTAAGTAGTGTTTGTTCATCTTGTGTAACGACCCAATAATTGAAGCATTTTATGCTCCATATCACACTTGTATATCAGTATGGTAGAAGTGTTGTGTATTTGGGTAATTCCGTCATCCATACGGGCATACGACTTCATCTTCGCTTGATAATCTACCGAAGAAGTTGATTATTCTCATGTTAAATAAATGGTGTATGTGTATACCCTTTTCTCAAAACAAAACAAATATAGATCAATACCATACAGTATTCGAGTTTTGAGGTTTAAATTTCAGTCTAGGACGTATTTGAACTAGAACGTAAATGTAGATCTCAACTAATTGGGTATCTTGAACAAATATTACTTCTACTTACATATACTGAACCGCGGTATTTAAAAACAAGGGGAATATAACCTCAAACAAGTACACAGCAATAACCACGTTTTACCAATTACACAAACAGCAATTCAGGTCTATAAACATACTAGTATTCACCGTATTGAACCATATTTTACACTACATAGTAAATAATCTTGATGTAAACATACTACACGTTAACACCTTAAGTGACGGCAAGAAAATGTTAAATTTCTTATCAAACTTAGCACAAGATAAAGATTTTTGATTCCGTTTAAAATATTTGAATTGAGTTTTTCATGGAAAGCATGCAATATAAATATAGAACTAAAACTAGAAGAGAATGGAAATTTGGTTTACCTTTAAATTATTTCCATCAGAACGGACTCTTTAAATGATATTCAAGCGAATATAGAATGCAAGACATGTCTTCCTTGTATACACATAAACTAGTACCAGCAACAAAAGCCGTCACATTATTTTTGACTTCAATCCAACTACAACCAGGCATCTTCTTCACTCCGTGATCAGCCATTGCTTTCCTAACTAATTCTGCTTCTTTCCACTTCTCACTTGCGCAATACAAATTCGAAAGCACCACATAACTCATTTCACATTCAGGTTCCAGGGTTTTTAACTCACCCCCCAATTCGGCTCCCATTTCTACATCACCATTTGCATAACATGCTCCAAAAACAGCTTCATTTGACTTGACAGTTGTGCTAAGTGTCCTATAGGTATTGGCCATCTCTCTAGCTTCTTCCAAATAGCCTCCTCGAGCGAGCATATCCACCATGCATGACACATGGTCTATTTCTGGAGAAATTCCGTATCTTTGAATCATTGACATGAAATGAGTCCGGCCTATTTCAATTAGACCCAAGTGACTACAAGTCATCAGCAGGCTTATAAAGGTGACTTTATCTGGATTCAAACCGGATGCTACCATTTTTTCATAAACTTTGAGGGCTTTGTCTCCCCGACCATGAAGACCGTAAGCAATCAACATTGTGTTCCATGAAACCAAATCTTTAACGATAATATCACCGAAAGATTTCTTTGAACCATCAATGTCTCCACATTTTGCATACATGTTAACCAAACCATTGCCGACATAAGCATAAACATTAAAACCACCACGCAAAGCAAGACTGTGGATCATCTTGCCATGCCTGAGTGTTGCCATTACAGAGCATGCATGTAAAACTGTTCCAAGTGAAAAATCATCAGGCTGGAAGCTACTTCTTATCATATCAATAAAATAACCTACTGCTTCTTCAGCATTTCCGTTTCTTATGTAACCAGTCATCATAGAAGTCCATGAAATGACATTCTTTTCCGGGGCTTGCTGAAATGCAATAAGTGCTTTGTGCGTATCTCCTATTTTCATTTGAGCGTCAATTATTGCATTCCATGAAACTTGGGTTAGAATCCCCACAGACTCAAACATCTTCACCACGTCAGCAGGACTACCTAGTTGTGCATAGAAACTAAGAATCGAGTTGTTAGACTCAACTGCAGAACTCCATCCTTTCTTAACAATAACAGAATGAACCATGCAACCGATGTAATATTGTTTCGATTCAGAAGACGCATTCATGAGTGCACTAAACGTCCATTGATCTTGGTCACACGATTCAACCATCATCATTTTAAACAAATCAACACAAGTTCCAATGTTGCCATATCGAGCATGACCAGAAATCATAGTATTCCAAGCAATATTCACCTTATTCGGCATAGCATCAAAAACACGTTGGGCATCATGAAACTGATTAGCCTGAACATAAGCAAACAACAAAGAACACCACGAGACATTGTTTCTGAAACCAATCTCTTCAAACACATCATTTGCACTACAAGGACTCAAACACTTGGCATACATATCAATGAGTGCATTATTCACCGGAAGTGAAGAACAATACCCCAAACCAACAATCAAAGCATGAACAGTTTGTCCATAACGTAAATTACAGGAACCAGCACACGCACCTAAAGTCGCAGTAAACGAGTAATGATCTGGTTTTATGTTACTAAATCCTGTCATTTGTTGGAAAAGTAAGAGAGTTTGTTGGTAAAGAGTAAGATGAGTGTAACTAGTGAGCATTGTGTTCCAAACGACTGCGTCTCTTTGAGACATTTCATCGAACAGTTTGCGGGCACAGGTAACTCTTCCGGACTTTGCAAGGGCTGCAATTTTTGATGTTGTATTAACCAAATATGATCCCATGTAGGAAAACCCATTAACCTGCAACTAAAAATTTCCGATTTTGTTGTATGTATGTGTTTGTTTCTTACCAAATTTATTAAACTCTTGAAACATGTTCCTTTACGTTTGTGGCTCTATAAGTAAATTGTGGCATACAAAAAATGAGTATGTCAAGATTTTGATTTAAGAAAATACATATCTCTTTCGACCGTTTTATTATTTTGAGCGGAAGGTTTGAAAAATAAACCAAAATTGATGCCCCTAGTTGTGGTCGTTGGTATAAGAAACAATTATCAATCAACACGGTTTTGAATGAGAGAAAGAAATGAGGAATCCTCGTTTCGACTCTAACTCTTCCACGCAATACTTCTAAAGTAGATGCTTCAGTTTCAACCACTCGAAAATCCTAGCTATTCTTAGCATGATATTAGAAAAGCTCGTTGCTATTACTCAAACAAGCATGGAACATGTGCGAGCATTTTCGTCCATAGGCCAAATGATGGATATGCAAGCATGATAACATATAATATTCTATAACTACATGAATCTAGTAACTTTTGTTTAGATGTCTTATTTGGTCTAAGTATCGGAACTAAGAACATTTAAGATTATGCAGGATTACACGAAAGATTTTCTTTTTGCTCTCTTTTGGCCTATGCCCCTTATCCGAGGAGTTCTTCCTCTTGTAGCATGGTTTTTCGAAAAACTCTATTCACACAAAAAAACACCCAAATCCTAAAGTTTTGTATACATAATATACCTTTTTAAAATATCATATATACAATAGCAATTAGGGTAGGTACGACTGAATATCGTTTGAAGTAGTTTGCCCTATTAGTAAATTAGGTTTCATTTGGAATACTGGATTTTCGGCAAACACTGCTACAACAATAAACGTTCTATATAAAAAAGAGGTTTATTGGAAGGTGTCTAATCTCCACAGATATGCAGCATGCTATAACCACTTGGGCAAGCCCTAGTGGTCATAAACGTTCTATATATATATATATATATATATATATATATATATATATATATATATATATATATATATATATATGATGCAAAATGCAACGTTGAAGAGAATTTGCTTTAATAGCAAATTTTAGTTAAGAAATTATGTTAAACACTTGTGTTTACTTTTATCCGACATCTCCTTTGAAACAACCACTACATTGACGAACATAAAGAGCTAAAACAACGAAGAAATTACACGAAATACCAATGTTCATCACAATATGATCGGAATTGACAAAATAACATATTTCAAATAACTGAAATATATACAACTTTATGCATGAGACTAGTTCACCGTAGCATTCAATGAAACATGTACCTTGTAACACTTGTTTCCATAGCAAAAACGAACCATATTCTGGGGGATCACCTAGTCAGTAGTAGTGGACCAGGGCGGGAAATATTCTTTAGCAAATTGACATCACAACATAAATGATACAACAGCATGAAGAAACGGTTCATTCCTAAAACACCGTAACATTCTTCAAAAGAATCCTAACATTAAAAGTCGACAAGTAACAACCTGATCTTAAAGTCCGGAAATCATGGTCATACGATGACCATTTCAATTCTCTCTACTTTGTGTAAATTACGCGCATAAAGCTTAGTGTGATCATCCAGTCAGCAATTTGAAGAGGGCATTATCTGTTGATTAAGATGTCAAAATGTTATTTAGTACTTACCCACATACGTTTAATTAAATATGCTAAACGTCAAGAAATCCAATCTCACATAAACACCAATCAACCCAAAGTTTCGAGAAGCAAGTACTAGAAAAGGAAGTAAAATCACCATAATATTTCCATTTCTTTTACAGTTAACGAGCATGGCGAGTCTGAATTATGACCCCCTTCAGTTTAAAAAAAGAGGGGACATATATAAGGGTCTGCTGCATCTACGTGTAGTTCAATTAGTTTAATTGGACTACCAAATAATAATATGTTGATCAAACGGAAATATTGGAGAAAACTTAGACTGGAGAACGAAATAAAAGGAAAATAATCTAGGACTTCAAACGTGACATATACATTATCAAAGTAGACCACAAAAAAAACAACAGATGTAATAAATATTTTTGAGTAGGGGGGTTTTCATAATCTAATACCTTTTAAAATGCAGGCTACCTTTAACCAGAAATGTCCTTCCTGTTGCCAGTTAAATACATTGTGTCCCCGTATGGTCTGTCGAGAAAGAAGAAAAACAACAAAACAATTTATAGTTAAAATTTCTCAAATAGGAAAACATAAATAGTTACGAAACTTATGATAGCTAAGGTTACAAGAGTCATAATCTTAGTTAATGATGTGTCACTGAATATAATTTATATATCAACAGAGTATTAGAGTTGAAATGATTCTCGATACAATATGTGCCCACTACAATTAGTAGTACTACTACAATCCACCACAAAACCAGCTGATAACGTGAATGAGTAGTCACAGAACAAAGAAATAAACAGTTGTTAGATTTGGCATGTACTATGTTAAATCATTGTATTGTCCTAAATAATGCAACTCTTACGGTTTCATGATTATTCAGTCAAAGTATTTTCAAACCATCTGTGATTGTGTGCACTACACACTCGTGGTCTGATCTACACTATATTGTTAACAGGTATTACCCGTTGTTGATTAAAGGTAGGGTTTAGGACATGGTCGAAGTATGTATGATCTTAAGCTAATATTGAAACTCGAAATGTAGGTCCTCGGCCCAATGTGTGGTCTAACTTATTGCCTAAACCGCTACATTCAAACATATAATTGAATTATGAGAAAGTAGAGCCTACAAGATCCTAGGTAGTCTTAAACATTTAGTCCCGCGCAAGCACCCAGGAAGGAAGAACAACAAGCTCGCCCTATTCAATAGGGGCTTAGCGAGAGTTTGAAGCCTCCTATCTCTTAAGCTCCAGAAAGGTCCTACCTTTAGGGGCTAGGGTTGTTTAGCAGACTTCTAGGCCTCATTGATCTTTTATCTCTACTAAAAAGCTAAAAAAAGCTAACTTTTAGTTTACTACGTCAGGGCTAGTTAACAGGCCTTTTCCCTAGGCTAATTTTCCCTAGGCTAAATTAGCCTTCTAGATAGACAATTTAAGGGTCTTAAGACAAGGTCTAAGGTCAATCTGAATTCTATCAAGCAGTGAACGGGATATGCTCAAGATGTTTCCATTGCGGTCGGTTCTACTGCTATTACCACTGCGGCTGCACCCTTATCCCAACCAAGGTAGTGGTAAGAAACCTTCGCTCAACTGCTATTCTGATTTCTGAAAAAAGAATATCTTAAGAAAGAAAGTAGTTCGAAACGATCATGCCACAGGCACCTCGTGATCAAATAAAGGCATCACATAAGGAATTAACACTAATAGGTTTATTTATCTTCTAAACTGCATACTCGGCTAAAAATATTATTGTAACATAAATTTATTTTACTTTACAGCCCAGATTATTTTATTGCATATGCTATGAGCACAATTTCAAGACAGCAAAGTTGATGATGGTTTCTAAAACGGTATCCTTGTTACAACCATCTCTAAAACGATAGTTTGAAGTATCTAGATTTTGGTCTCTATTTTCTTTGTCCATACTTACTCCTATATGGCTATACCAAGTCATCCATACTAGAAATCCTGGTAAAGATTACCTAATAATAATACTCATGATGAGTCATGGACTCAGCCAACTCGTGAAGGGACGTCACCAGCACCCTTATGCAGGTATATCATCTATTAAAAAAAAGATATCGATATAGGCCATAACAACATAAAGTAGTCCTAATATCAGCAGAGAGTATTGTTCAATCTTCAAGTATGTCTCCTATAGATATGCTAAATACTTAACAACAAGAATAACACACGCGTCTCCAGATCATTATGCCTTTGTTTCAGCCATCGATGGTTATCATATTGCGCACATGCTGGATGAAGACAAGCAATGCATGAGGAAAGGCATACTTTACAAGAATGCAGAACTTAAGATTGGACTTGGAGAGGACATTGAGAAATGGAATTCGATGATTCTTATGCTACGTAGTAGAAAATTATACTTCTAGTTCCCTATGTGGATAATACTGGCACTATAAGATATGTCACATAATGAATTGATATACTGAAACATTGCATCTAGAAAATAATCTGAAACTATGGACCTAGGAGTAGGAGTCTCTAGTCTTAGGCATTGTGGTGGCAAGTTGTGTTTGTGGCAATAAAAGTATGTTTTGGGCATCCTTACCAAAAGGTGTATATGCCCGATAGCCGTGTACGTCGAAAATGATTCCAAATATCAAGCTTCATCTTGATGGCATATACAGATGGAAAAGTGAAATATTTGACAGCCATAAGACCAATTTTGGATAAATGCAGGAGCTAAACTTGTTGACGCATTGAAAAAGTTACTTTAAGGATTGTAAGATAGAGTCGTACTTGACAAGTTAAGCTTGATTAACATTTATGCTCAAATTGAGTAGTGTACATATTAGTTGGTGATGTGTTTATCTACATAGAGGGATTTCCTCCATAATAATAATAATGGTTCCCCTACTTATAATTTTTATCAACCGTTTACAAACCAAAGGAAGTAAAAATAACAGAGTTTTCTTTAATTATGTATCATATCAACAGTTACAAACAAATGATATATATATATATATATATATATATATATATATATATATATATATATATATATATATATATATATAATTTATGCATGTTATAAATCAACATTAGGTCTGAAAATTTCTAGAATCAGTTACTAACAAGATTCTAGATGATGATCGAAGAGCCTTATTCCAAATTGTAACAATTTTTAAAAAGTGGTTGAGGTTGAGCCATCCTATTAATTCTGTTATGAAGATTGTTCTACCAGAACAAGAAAGTCGAACGTAAAATTTTAGAGTTTGAACAATATATATGTCGATCACGAAAGTGAAAAACTTGAATGCAAAGAGCAACAAATGGTCGTAAGGAAAAGATTCTCATATATTATAGATAAGTAAAACCCTATTTTAGTCTGCTCACAAAACCTTTGTCAAGATTTCAATATATTGATTTGCTCAAAGTGACAATTAGGTCCCTACTAGCTGCATGAGATTTTCTTTACCTAATAGAATTAACCCGGAATTTTCTTCCTGGATACCAATGCTGCAACTTTCCGGGATCTTTTTTATAGTAAGAATGTATTCAGGTTTTATTCGGCATCACAAGACAGGTTGAACCGCTAGTCCGCTACACCGGAGACCTCACCCACTTTATCATCATCCTGCCTACTAGCTAACATGTATGTTTATCACTCAAAAAGTAACTAAAATAGACGTGACTTGAGATTAAATTTTTCGGCAGCAACTTTCTTTCTAACATAAGAACACAACACACGTACATGCAAGCAAAAAAACATGTAGACAGAAATAAATATTGCAGTTCAAATTCTGATACCATGAATAAATTACTAATACATATTTCTAAAATAATTAAACCATCCAAAAATAGAGCATGTGATAATAGTACCTACTAGTAGGAAAATTACTTATTCGAGTCATCGACTGCATAAGCGAGAGTTAGTTACCTGGGATTTTTGACATGAAGCAACAAGAAAATCAAGGCAATCAGAATAGATGAAGAGCCAACAAAAATGTAGGCCACCCCAAGAAAACTGTTCCTTCCTCCCAACCAGCTTGATGTTGAAAGGACGAGCATTTTTGTTCCCCCAAAACTGTAAGTGTTATAGTTGTTCATGAGGTGTACTACTACAATATCATCCTCTTCTAAATCCTCTTCAATTCTCCCGTATAGCTTACGGAAACTTGGAAAAGCAGCAGTTCGCATCCATACAATAAGATCCTCTTGATCACTTAGCTGAAAAATCAACATAATAATCTCTAAGAGAGAGTGTGCGAGGAAGCAGGCAGAATATAAAAATCTGCTTAAATAAAATAGAAGTAAGTACAAACATGAATATTTGACTTACTTAAAGACACCCCCTAATCTTTTCATCCACTACATTTTATATATGAGGTTGCACATGCACTTGAAAGCTTTAATATACGATTCATGCAATTTGATAGGAACCATAAAAGAGTAGAGTTGGCCAATGGGTTGGTCAGTGGGGATTAGGTACTGGGTTAAAACGTGTTCGGTCAACATTTTTTGGTACGGGTGGGGCTGGCCCAAAACATTTTGTGTCAGATAATTGTTAATCATTGAATAAACAGTTAGAGGTCAAATTTGATTAGAAAACTTATAATCTTATATTTTGATGAAAGGGGTTTAGAAGGTTTTATGCATTAAAAATATTCCTAGGGAAACGTTTAAACCTTTTCCGTAGTACATAAGTAGCTAATTATTGAATTTAACCTTTTGACCCGTTAGAGATGAAACAGAACCCAAATAGACCAATTCATATAGAAATGGGTCAATATGATCAGCATATTAACAATATAGGGAAGAAAGACTACGGACTATAATATTCTAAGATGATTTTGAATGGAAGAATAAAAAGTTTTTCTTAAGCAGTGTAAATAGCCTAAAGAGAAAAACAATAATGACGGAGCTACAAAAAGTAGGTTTAGGAGCCACGACTCGCAACTGAGAGTTAATATAACATATTTGGGATGGTTCGCAAGTTGAGTGTGCAATATCATGCAGAAATATATATCCATTAACAAGGTATACTGGTTGCATTAATTCAAAAAACAATAGACAATTCAAAATATGTAACATACAAATCAAGACAATTTGTGGGAACAAATAACGTATTTAAGAAATATGATAGGATATTAAGGTGGAACACTCACTGGGATAGTTGTGTCTAGCTTTCCACCACCAATGAAGGAGCTATTTTGGAAATTGAAAGGATAAACTTGTTTGCCAAATTTGTGATCACGGTCACTCTTCCATGCAATGTTTTTTCTTTCAATTTCCAATTTTTTTTTCCCACGTGAAAAGGAATATGTGTCGTTAAACAAACTCCATGCAACCAATCCACAAGGGACTACCGGGAGATCATTTTCATATGCTTGAGGTTCACAGGAACTTGTTTTGTTGTTTCCTAGTCCATGTAGGAGTTGCTCATCACTTCTACTTTTTACATACCTGAATTTAATGCATGTTTAAATCTAAATTCGTAAATCGAAATTTGAAACCATTGAGTGTGAATTTTTAAACTTTTTCACAGAAATGAAGAAACTCAGTTGGGTTGAAAGTTATTCAATTTAAAACCATTGAGGAGTGTGAATTTACTGACGGAACAAATTCAGTTTTACAACATGCAATAGAAGCTGAAAGCTGTTTGAAATAACTTGTATAAATAACAAGCATAAATCATGTTTGTGTTTAAAAATATTTAAGAATCGAATATATCTTCTATTTGGAACAGGTAATACCAGAATTCCACGAAAAAAATTCAGAAGGAAAAAAAATTGTAACCAACCGCCTATGGTTTTGGTAATAGTTGTCCAGCTGATAATAGATGTAAATTGGAGCTTTCATATGCTTGTGCACCTACATCGATAATAAAAATGACAATACTTGATGAGACATATAACTATAAATGAAATCTATTAATGATTATAGGTCGTCGCTAATTAAAAAGAAAGTATTACCTTTAGATACCGATGACAACTTTTTGGAACTGATGAATTCTTGATATAAGCTACCTTGTTGTTCTTGAAAGTATCTGGTACACAATCTACATCATATCTATCCAGAATTTCATTAACCTGCAAGTAAAATATTAAGTAAGTCCACTTTGACGGACTTTTGACTATTACTCAGGAGTCAGGACAAACTAATTCATATAGATGTGGCAAATCCAACCCAGTTATATACAAAAAGATCGATCTGGGTTATATTGTATCCCTAAAAAGTCAAATAAAAAGATTTAACTATTGTAACGATATCGTTTTGTAATCATATACGTATATAATTAAAGAAAAAATTGTGGATCAGCCCGACCCATTATAACATGTAACCCAACCTATCGACCCTCCTAGTTGCAAATACGTAAACAAAATCAAAGAGCTCAATCACTCAAGAGAGAAACAAGAAGTGATCTTTACACTTTGTGAAGCATGAAGAGAAATTAAGCCAACAGGGATGAAAATGACACCCATCAGAAAGAATGTCCCAATGACCTGAAATGAACAGTAGAAAACACAGGCAAATATAGTTACGACCGTTAAAATTTATTACCATACACTTCACTTCAAATTTTGTAGCGATTAAGAAATATATGTGACATGGGTTTATGCACTCTGACTCACCCACGCTGGTGTTAAAACAGGCTTACAAGCAGGAAGAGTTTGTTGCGTGAACTGATGTATAGCTGCAAACGCACAATTAAAAATAAGTGATGCAGCATTTAAAAAGGTCACGATATAGGCGAATTTGAAGTTTTATTGACCTAGTTTCAAACTAGATATGGAGTACGACATAAATATTAATGTGAGCGTGAGTATTAGAGATAATTCTCAAGGTTAATGATTATTCTCTACAATGTATATGGATGGAATTTAGACGGTTGATATAAGTGTTTTTATAAAATCTCATCCACTCATGTTCCAAATACGAAAAAAAAAAACAAAGAAAGCACGAAAAAGGCATTAAAAGTAAGGAAATGTAATAGTTTGTTACAAAATATAAGAAGCAAATAGATACCCACTTATTCGTTATTTAGTCTGAAAGTATGAACCTAATTATCCTCCTAACTGATCCATATGGTGAGGTTGCATTGACTATTGGAACAAGAATTACCTTTGGACCGGCGGGCGTGAAGAGAATGATCAGATTGATGATGATTACCACTAACTCCTCCATCTGCATCCATGATAATCAATTCTCTCCCAATATCCTGTTACAAATTGAATAACACACTTTGAGTTGACCAAATGTATTTCAAGAATTTGAAAATAAAAAATGAACCCACCATTGGTATTGGTAATATTTTAAAAAAATTCAATGAGCCCAAATCATGAAATGATGTGATTTGATTTGAGAATATGTATCGAGATAAACATACATGGAAGGAAGGAAGGAAGGAAATAGGAATCTAAAGTGGAGTAGTTAACAGGGATTTGATTTGGTTTGGGGTTTACTTTGTGAAAGGGACAACGACATATATATTACTCTATATTATATGAGGTAATAGATTATAGATTTTATTTATGACCTTTTTGTTTTGGATTCGGAATATTGCCATCCTTTGTTTACTTTCTTGATTATAACCTTTTTGTTTTGGATTTTACTAATAGATTATGTCACACCCCGCATAGAAATGGCGGAACCGAGGTGCGCAGTGTATACGGTATCAGAGATTCAAAGGTTACATCAAACATAAATAAACCAAACATCATCAACATAGATAAAGAGTTTGAAGTAAAATATTTATTACAATCATCCGAAAAGTATCAAAATACGGCTACAGAGTTTGGGAAACTAAGGAATTACAATATCCAAAATAAATTCCAGCAAAAAGTCCCAAGTAGCCAAGCAAGCATAGCATCAAAATAGAGTAACCTCAAATCCCTGAAAAGCGTTAAAATACGACGTCAACATAAAGTTGGTGAATTATTCGCAATAGTAAATAAAAACATATTAGTATAAAGGTTTTCAATAAGTTTTGACCCAAAAGATAAGATTTGAAGATAAGTCTTTTGAAAATGAAATTTCAAAATATGTTTGAAGTATACAAAACCTTTCGATAAAATATTCAGATTTATACCATACGGTACCATAATCATTTCATAAAAACATAATCATATCATAAAATAAATACCATACTGGATAGAATATCAGCTTTAGGAACATACAATACACCTGACCCTTAACAATAGATACTGGCAACTAACCCCACCTAGTGTCTCAAACTAGGTTGTCCTCGATAATAATATTCGGTCGTAAGATTGTTAACATGGACAGGGCACGCCATCATCCAAAATAGTGTTAACAATGAGGGCTTGTTAGACCCATATAGCGCTATATATACTTCCGACGGCAAAAGCTAACAGGTGTGTATACGGGGCCTTGTACGACCACATAGGCGGTACAAGTTGGGTGAGATCATCTAAAGCATTCATATCCATACATACCATAATACATACATACCATAAAATACCTTTGTTTAACGCTAATCATGCCCAAAAATGTAAAAAGGGTAAAAAGGGCAACGAATAACTCACTGATAGCAAAGCAATCCAAATCCTTATATGTCGGGAAATACTACAATACCGTCAAGCTCCAACGTCTAAGTGCCCTAAACATCACGTAAATAAACATGTCTAAGTATCTCTAAGTCTAGTAGGGTTATGCCTTAATGATTAACGTTTTATACGGGTTTTGAAATGACCAATAGGAATATCGACATAACGGGATTATAAACGTATCGGAAAGTCAACGGACTAGATACGTGATCTTCATACTTACGTGCACTACAAGTCACGTAAGTATCAAGTTACGTGTTATACGAGAGTTACGGGTCAAGAGGTGTTAAATACGCGTGGAGTTACTTGTCTATGGAGGAATTACGTGATCAAGACAAGACTTACGTGATAAACAAGCATTTACGTGCATAGTTACGTGAAGATCAAGGAAATACGTGACATAAACCACAATTACGTGCATGGGAGTTACTTACGCGACAAGTTATGGGATATCAAGGACTTACGTGATCAAGAGGGTGAATTACGTGACTACTAAACAGAATTACGCGACATAACTCCAGAGTTACGTGCGTAAGATCATAATTACGTGAACATAAAGCAAGTTACGTGAATGTGTTGGTGTTATTACGTGACTTGCAAGTATTACGTGACATATAGGAATTTCGTGAGCATCAATTCACGTAACAAGACAATTACGTGATACTAGAGTGTTAATTACGTGATGATCAAGCTTAATTTCGTGAACGTAATCGCAGTTACGTGACATGACGGGGTTTTTACGAAAAATGGTAATCGGAAATCGATTTCTGAGTGTTCTAAGTGTCTATTTGACCCCAAATCAAAACCCTATGTCCAGAATACTATTAGGAACAATAATCCTCAATAAAATCTCGGTTTTGACGGTTAAAAATGGGATTTACGTGTTTGGATAAAAATAGAATAAAGTTTAAAACCAACATGAAGAAATACTTACTTGATCGTAATGAAACTCGGAGGGTAGATAGAGATGATGATGGTGAACAAGAATCCGGTCTCGGATTTGAAATCCAACGGTCCGATCGCCGGAAAAGTTAGAGAGAAGGTGGAGGTGTTTGTGTGTGTTTTTAGAGAGAGAGAGTGTGTGTAGGTGATTTCTTGGGGAGGAAGGGAATGATAGAGTAAAGACAAAAAAAGATGTAGATAAGGACAAATAAGTTGGTGGAGGATGGTGTTTGTAATAAAATTCATCGTAGGACTAGTTTCGTAATAAAATTTCCGAAGGGACTAAAAATGAAATACTTTTTAAACGTTAATCTTAATTATATAATTAAGGCATAATTCCCCTAAACTTATCATAAGAGCATACTTGACTTATACTAAAGGCACTTAAGACTATACGTTCCCGACATAAAGATCCGAATCACATACTATATACCCGATAAACGCAAATACGCATAAAATACAAATACGATACTCATAAAATACGAATACGATAAACATAAAAGAGATACAATAGGGTCAAAACACGAACATAAATAAATAAAACGAATACGAGACGATAGAATAATACCGTGAAATTCGCGAATGTCACAGTCTCCCCAAGTAAAAAGAATTTCGTCCTCGAAATTATCACTGGGTACTACTTCCGGGAGAAAGGTGAGGATACTTCCGCAGAATTTCATCTTCGCGTTCCCACGTGAATTCAGCTCCAAAGCGGGAATTCCAGCGAACTTTGACAATTGGAATCTTACTACGTCGCAGACGCTTAACATCACTAGCAACGATCTCGATCGGTTCTTCAACGAAATGAAGCTTGTCATCAATCTGGAGTTGTTCAAGCGGAACTAATAATGTCTCATCAGCCAGGCATTTCTTCAACTGAGATACATGGAATACGTTATGTACGCTGCTCAGTTCTGCCGGCAAATCTAATCGATAAGCAGCTGGGCCGATGCGGGCTAAGATCTTGAACGGACCCGTGTATCTCGGACTCAGCTTGCTGCGCTTCACAAATCGGACAACCCCTTTCCATGGAGATACCTTCAATAATACCATATCTCCAACACTGAACTCGAGAGGCTTCCTGCGCTTATCAGCATACTTCTTCTGTCGGTCTCTGGCAGTAATCAATCGTTCTTTGATCTTGAAGATCTTGTCAGTGGTCTCTTGAATAATCTCCGGACCGGATATCTGACTATCTCCAACTTCTGCCCAACATACAGGTGATCGACACTTACGGCCATATAGAGCTTCAAACGGTGCACACTTGATACTCGTGTGATAGCTGTTGTTGTACGAGAACTCAATCAACGGCAAATGAACATCCCAACTACCACCAAAATCAATAGCGCAAGCTCGTAGCATATCTTCCATAGTCTGAATAGTTCTTTCACTCTGACCATCGGTCTGCGGATGATAGGCGGTACTCATATCTAATCTTGTACCCATAGCAGTCTGAAATGTCTTCCAAAATCGCGAAGTGAAACGAGCATCACGATCGGAAATAATCGATACAGGAACACCGTGTTTCGATACAATCTCGGCGATATACAAACGTACGAATCTCTCCATCGGATAGTTCTCGCGAATCGGAAGGAAATGAGCAGACTTCGTCAAACGATCAACAATAACCCAGATACTGTCATAACCACTCGAAGATCTCGGAAGCTTAGTAACAAAATCCATAGTAATACGCTCCCATTTCCACTCGGGAATCTTCGGTTGTTGGAGTAGCCCAGACGGTTTCTGATACTCAATCTTCACCTTGGAACAAGTCAAACATCGACTAACATACTCGGCGATCTCACGCTTCATACCCGGCCACCAATAAAAATCTTTCAAGTCATGATACATCTTGTCGGAACCCGGATGAATGGAATAGTTCGACTTATGGGCTTCGTCCAGAATCAACTGACGGATACTAACCGGAACCCAAATACGCTCGAGGAAATACAGAACTCCATCCTCCTTCGGTTCTAGTTCCAACGCCAACTTATACAATCTTTCTTCTTTAACACGGTCTTCAGTCATAATACCCTCTTGTGCTTGAATAATCCGAGCCTTCAAGCTCGTCTGAATAGATATCACCATAGAACGAATACGGACCGGTTTGACGGTTTCCTTACGACTCAATGCATCAGCAACCACGTTCGCCTTACCAGGGTGGTAGCGAATGTCGCAATCATAGTCGTTTAATAACTCAACCCAGCGTCGTTGTCTCATGTTCAGCATCTTCTGATCGAATATGTGCTGTAGACTCTTGTGGTCGGTAAATACAGTACACTTGGTCCCATACAGATAATGTCTCCAAATCTTCAATGCAAAGACGACGGCTCCCAACTCTAGATCATGTGTCGTGTAATTCTGCTCATGGATTTTCAACTGACGCGAAGCGTAAGCTATAACTTTACCATTCTGCATAAGCACACAACCCAGACCCTTGTGCGAAGCGTCGCAGTAAACAACAAAATTCTCGGAACCAATTGGCAGACTAAGAATAGGTGCGTTACACAACCGCTGCTTCAATATCTGAAATGCTTCCTCCTGATCGGTACCCCAAACGAATGGTTCACTCTTCTGTGTCAGCTTTGTCATAGATGAAGCGATCTTGGAGAAGTTCTCGATGAATCGGCGATAATACCCAGCAAGACCCAAAAATGAACGGATTTCGGTCGGTGACTTCGGTGCAACCCAACTTTTAACAGCTTCAATCTTAGCAGGATCAACATGAATACCCTTCGCGCTAACCACATGGCCAAGAAATTGAACTTCGGATATCCAGAACTCGCACTTAGAGAATTTCGCATACAACTTCTCTTTTCGAAGCACTTCTAGAACAAGACGCAAATGCTCTTCATGTTCCTTGCGACTTCGGGAATAGATAAGAATGTCGTCGATGAATACGATAACGAATTTGTCAAGATACGGACGACAAATACGGTTCATTAGTTCCATGAATGCTGCAGGGGCGTTTGTCATACCAAACGGCATCACCATGAACTCGTAATGACCATACCGAGTACGAAAAGCAGTCTTAGGTATATCATCTTCTCGAACTCTCAGCTGATGATAACCAGAGCGAAGATCGATCTTTGAGAAATAGCAAGAACCCTGAAGTTGATCGAATAAGTCATCAATACGAGGAAGGGGATAACGGTTCTTCACAGTCAACTTGTTTAACTCCCGATAATCAATACATAAACGCATGGAGCCATCCTTCTTCTTAACAAAGAGAACAGGAGCACCCCACGGGGAGAAACTAGGACGGATAAAACCCTTATCGACCAGTTCCTGAATTTGTTTCGACAACTCGAGCATCTCGGAAGGAGCCAAACGATACGGAGCTTTTGCAACAGGCGCTGCTCCAGGAATAAGATCAATACGAAAATCGGTTTGTCTCTGGGGAGGGACTCCAGGTAAATCATCCGGAAAAACGTCAGAATACTCGCGGACAATCGGCACACCCTCAATCTTTATCGCAGAGTCTTTCTTCACCAAGTGAGCAAGATATAAAGAACAACCCTGACGGACATAGTCGCGAACCTTCAAACAAGAAATAACTTTAAGGCGTTTCCCGGCCTTGTCTCCGTGTACAATCAACTGATCTCCATCCGGCTTCTGAATACGAATAAGCTTCTCATAACAGACTATCTCTCCTTTATGCTTCGCTAACCAATCCATACCGACTACGACGTCGAAACTACCGAGTTTCATAGGGATAAGGTCGATGGCAAAAGGAATATCGGCTAATACGAGGGGAATATCACGTATAACTTCCTTAACACAGGCACATCTACCATCAGCTATTTCTACTTCATAGGCAGGCTCTAAAAGACTAGAGGCACGGTTTACTAAGGGGCGAAAGTCACTAGAAATAAAGCTTCTATCGGCACCCGAATCGAATAGAATAAAAGCAGGATAATTGTCAACAAGAAATGTACCAGTGACTACTGTAGGATCCTGATGAGCTTCAGCAGATTCCATAGCAAAAGCTCGGCTCTTAGCAGGATTCCCTCTAGCACTAGTACCAGCACCAGGAGTAGGAAGGGAAGTAGATGATGCAAGCTTGGGACACTGCTGACGGCGGTGACCCACTTCTCCACATTCATAACAAGCTCCAGCAGGTCTTTTACAATATTGCTCAGTGTGGCCTAACCTCTTGCAGCGTTTACAAACCCAACACGCTACATTTGCCGCATGAGCACTACCACAAGTGTCACACTTAGGGCGCACGCCCTGATACCCAGTTCCAGCACCCGTCAACGCATAAACCTGAGGAAGTTGAGGTCTCTGATCAAGACTACGGCTTCTCTTCCTCGAATTACCCATATTTCTTCTGTCAGCTCGACCAGAATCTCTTCGGCTCACAACCGGCTGTAGAGTACCACCACGGATCGCACTTGCGGTCAGCCGACCAGCAATATCGACCGCACTCTGAAGAGTACCCGGATAGTGAGAGATAATGTGATCTCGCATAGTTTGGGGCAACCCATGAGTGAAGCGTTCAATCCTCTCATTCTCAGTGCGAACCAGACGAGGAGCCAAAACACATAGATCGTAGAAGCGATTCACATACCCTCGATAATCAGAACCTTGCATAGTCAGGTTCCACAGCTCGTTCTCCAATCTTTGCGTCTCAGAAGACGGCACATACTCTTTCCTCATCAAAACCTTCAGATTTTCCCATGTCATCAAGGTAATAGCAGCTCGACCCTGAACCTTCTTCACAGAGTTCCACCAAGTGAGGGCTTTACCCTGGAACAGATATGTAGCATACTTAACTCGGCTCTCATCGGCACATCCCGATACATCAAATACCGACTCCATCCTCTCAAACCACTGCAGGGTAGCAACAGCATCTTCAGTACCCCTAAATTCAGTAGGTCTGCAATCCAGGAAGGCTTTATACGAACAGCCTCGGGGTGGATCTTCAATAACAATACTTGGCCCACCGACTCCTACGTGCACTGCTCTTCCCACATCGGAACCATCGCGCCCAGACGCCATACCTTCTGCTCCAATATCTTGCATCACAGGTTCTTCAAACCCTAAGTCAGCATCTTGCACAGGTGTCTCCTTAAGCTGAGCCACAATCACTGGGATAGCTGCTGCGATCTGCTCCGCAATCAGCTGACTGATGTTCGGAGTAGTGGAAGTAGCATTGGGGACAGCAGTGGGATTCGGAGGCGTAGCATCCGCTCTCACAGGGACGCGACCTCGCCTTGCCGACCTTCTCGTAGCAGTGACGGCAGGAGTAGCTCTAGTAGCTCTAGTAGAAGTTCTCTTAGGCGGCATCTTCTACGAATATCAAACGGAATAAATCAGAACGATAAACTGTATGTGCGACTAAAACAAGCAGGCCTCAAAACATAAAAAGCAAAATAAAAGCACATATAGCATATAAATCACATACAGGCCCACACAAGAAAGAAATGCGCACATAGAGTAAATCAGATAGGTCCAAAAGCCTAGGTCATAGTCTAAGTGATTCCGTAAGGTCACTTAGTTCGCTATAACCATTGGCTCTGATACCAACTTCTGTCACACCCCGCATAGAAATGGCGGAACCGAGGTGCGCAGTGTATACGGTATCAGAGATTCAAAGGTTACATCAAACATAAATAAACCAAACATCATCAACATAGATAAAGAGTTTGAAGTAAAATACTTATTACAATCATCCGAAAAGTATCAAAATACGGCTACAGAGTTTGGGAAACTAAGGAATTACAATATCCAAAATAAATTCCAGCAAAAAGTCCCAAGTAGCCAAGCAAGCATAGCATCAAAATAGAGTAACCTCAAATCCCTGAAAAGCGTTAAAATACGACGTCAACATAAAGTTGGTGAATTATTCGCAATAGTAAATAAAAACATATTAGTATAAAGGTTTTCAATAAGTTTTGACCCAAAAGATAAGATTTGAAGATAAGTCTTTTGAAAATGAAATTTCAAAATATGTTTGAAGTATACAAAACCTTTCGATAAAATATTCAGATTTATACCATACGGTACCATAATCATTTCATAAAAACATAATCATATCATAAAATAAATACCATACTGGATAGAATATCAGCTTTAGGAACATACAATACACCTGACCCTTAACAATAGATACTGGCAACTAACCCCACCTAGTGTCTCAAACTAGGTTGTCCTCGATAATAATATTCGGTCGTAAGATTGTTAACATGGACAGGGCACGCCATCATCCAAAATAGTGTTAACAATGAGGGCTTGTTAGACCCATATAGCGCTATATATACTTCCGACGGCAAAAGCTAACAGGTGTGTATACGGGGCCTTGTACGACCACATAGGCGGTACAAGTTGGGTGAGATCATCTAAAGCATTCATATCCATACATACCATAATACATACATACCATAAAATACCTTTGTTTAACGCTAATCATGCCCAAAAATGTAAAAAGGGTAAAAAGGGCAACGAATAACTCACTGATAGCAAAGCAATCCAAATCCTTATATGTCGGGAAATACTACAATACCGTCAAGCTCCAACGTCTAAGTGCCCTAAACATCACGTAAATAAACATGTCTAAGTATCTCTAAGTCTAGTAGGGTTATGCCTTAATGATTAACGTTTTATACGGGTTTTGAAATGACCAATAGGAATATCGACATAACGGGATTATAAACGTATCGGAAAGTCAACGGACTAGATACGTGATCTTCATACTTACGTGCACTACAAGTCACGTAAGTATCAAGTTACGTGTTATACGAGAGTTACGGGTCAAGAGGTGTTAAATACGCGTGGAGTTACTTGTCTATGGAGGAATTACGTGATCAAGACAAGACTTACGTGATAAACAAGCATTTACGTGCATAGTTACGTGAAGATCAAGGAAATACGTGACATAAACCACAATTACGTGCATGGGAGTTACTTACGCGACAAGTTATGGGATATCAAGGACTTACGTGATCAAGAGGGTGAATTACGTGACTACTAAACAGAATTACGCGACATAACACCAGAGTTACGTGCGTAAGATCATAATTACGTGAACATCAAGCAAGTTACGTGAAGGTGTTGGTGTTATTACGTGACTCGCAAGTATTACGTGACATATAGGAATTTCGTGAGCATCAATTCACGTAACAAGACAATTACGTGATACTAGAGTGTTAATTACGTGATGATCAAGCTTAATTTCGTGAACGTAATCTTAGTTACGTGACATGACGGGGTTTTTACGAAAAATGGTAATCGGAAATCGATTTCTGAGTGTTCTAAGTGTCCAAATGATCTATAATCAAAACCCTATGTCCAGAATACTATTAGGAACAATAATCCTCAATAAAATCTCGGTTTTGACGGTTAAAAATGGGATTTACGTGTTTGGATAAAAATAGAATAAAGTTTAAAACCAACATGAAGAAATACTTACTTGATCGTAATGAAACTCGGAGGGTAGATAGAGATGATGATGGTGAACAAGAATCCGGTCTCGGATTTGAAATCCAACGGTCCGATCGCCGGAAAAGTTAGAGAGAAGGTGGAGGTGTTTGTGTGTGTTTTTAGAGAGAGAGAGTGTGTGTAGGTGATTTCTTGGGGAGGAAGGGAATGATAGAGTAAAGACAAAAAAAGATGTAGATAAGGACAAATAAGTTGGTGGAGGATGGTGTTTGTAATAAAATTCATCGTAGGACTAGTTTCGTAATAAAATTTCCGAAGGGACTAAAAATGAAATACTTTTTAAACGTTAATCTTAATTATATAATTAAGGCATAATTCCCCTAAACTTATCATAAGAGCATACTTGACTTATACTAAAGGCACTTAAGACTATACGTTCCCGACATAAAGATCCGAATCACATACTATATACCCGATAAACGCAAATACGCATAAAATACAAATACGATACTCATAAAATACGAATACGATAAACATAAAAGAGATACAATAGGGTCAAAACACGAACATAAATAAATAAAACGAATACGAGACGATAGAATAATACCGTGAAATTCGCGAATGTCACAGATTATAGATTTTATTTATAATATTTGTAATTACTTATCGAAGGGTTTTTCTTATTATTTTTACTAATATATAACTAGCTTAAAAACCCATCTAATATATAAAGAGAGTTTAAAGACTGGGAACTTGTTATTTAGGACTTTAATGTTTTAATGCTATCACAATCATTTTCTCTCAAACTTTATACTTTTGTAACTCTTACACGAATTATAATGTTAATAATCTCTTGACTTTAGACCTTAAATGATTTTGGACCTAAAATGTTTGTTTTAGAGGTTTTAGTGTTAACTTGGCCCGATAAGAGCTATATTAAAACTGATACAATGCTATCATAAATTTTCTATCGTTTTAAGCCGAATAAAAATGGGAGCATAAACTCGCCAAATAGGTAAAAATAGTGTTATAATGACATGAATGATCACCTAAACTTCACATGAGAAAAATTGATCATCATCTTGACAATATCTATATGATTATGGGATAAATAATTTGAAGATTATATGATACGGTTTCGAATGATCAAGATTTGGTGTTGATGATTGGGAATGAAACTTTCGAAGGAACCATGGCTAGGGGATTGCTTGATCACTTCTACGCATTCGGGAGGACAACAAACGAAGAAAAGACTTCTAGAGCGTGAGTGTGTCGCAGGGAAAAGACGATTTCAGCAAAACGATTCTAGAAACTTCCTGTTGCGGCGCATTGGTGAATTACTGCGGCGTAGTAACTGAAGGTCGACCAAAACCGACTAAAAACTTTCCTTTTTTGCATTTTTAGGGTTTATTTTGTTTTCCTATATATAGGAAACGTTTTTATTCATTGTAATCAGTTATGTTCGAATATATTGAGGGTTTTTACCTTTTTTCTTTGAATTGATGCTTCAATTCGTCTTTGTTTCAATATTAGATCGCGTTATCTAAGCTTGATTCGTTAACTAATCAATAGGTCTTGATTGTGTTAACATTAGTTGATTGAATTATAGGTCTAATTCAATTAACATACTATCATTTTTCTTCTTTTCATATCAATTTGGTTCTTAATTTCCAATTGGTTCGATTTTCCGCTGCGAATATGTATCATAAGTGGTATCAGAGCCACGATTGGCTCTTGATTTCTTCTTGTTCTTCGTGTTCTTTGTTTTTGGAGTAAAAAAAGAAGTTCAAAATCGATTTTCAGAGATGAATTGGGATGATCTTGATTTTTGTTGAGTCTTAGAGATACTATGCTTAATGTACAAGAAGGGTTTCAATGACAATCAAGGCGTGATGAGAACAGATAAACCGAAGAATTCAAGGTTAATGAATTGTCGGAATTTACAGGTGAAACGGATCCGAATATCTATCTTGAATGGGAAAGAAAAATCGAACGGATATTTGATTTTAAGGAGTTGAACGATGAAAAGTGATGCAAATACGCTATTCTTCGATTGGGATAAAGCGCTTCGCTATGGTTTGAAGGTGTGAAGAACAAAAGAATCTGTGATGGAAGGGGAAAGATCAACTCTTAGGATTCACTAAAAAGGAAACTTCGAAAAATGTATGTTCCTACAACACATCACATCTCTACTTATCGCAATATTGCGGAATTCAAGCAAGGAAAGATGAGTGTTGGGGAATACATTGACGAATTCTAAAATTTGTCATTAACGGGAGAGATAGAGGAGATCGAGGAGCAAAAGATGTCAAGATTTTTGCTGGGTTTAAATTACAACATAGCTAATGTTGTTGATTTGTATCCCTATTTGGATTTTGATACTTTATGTGCTTTGTGTGTAAAATTGGAAGCTCAGGGAAGGATGAAGAATGAAGTGGTTAAACAACCGATTATGCTAGAAACAAACAAGAAGCAAAGTTCGATCTTGCAGTTGAAACTACCAATCAGGCGGGTAATACGGTGTAACATCCTAGTTTCAGAAATAGAATATTTTATAAGTATATGTTATGTTTTAGTGTTTAATAGATATTGGAAATGGAGGAGGACTTTATTGGTAAGAAAAATAGTTAACTTTGGTTAGAAAGGATTTAAATTGTTAACTATAATGGTTAAGTATGTAACTTCGAAAAGTTTTAAAGATGAGGGACTAAAAATGTAATTCGGGAAATTGAATATGAGGTGGATTATGAGGTGTCAATTGCAGATTTTTCTTGAGAATATGAGAGGTATGTATGTGTATGTCGGTTTGGGAGAAGAAATCAAAGAAGAAGAAAATATCAAATTGAAACTATTTTGTAGTGTATTTCATCAATTAAAGTGAAGATTAAGGGTTTAAGAACCCTAGTTTTGGTTCTAATGGAAGAAAAAGAAGGCATGATCATATACTTTAAGTTATTTGATGAGATTGAGTTTGTATTGTGTGTTATAACATCATTTAGATGTTTAATTTGAAGATAGAAATGCTTAATTTGGTTAAATTAGATATTTGATTATATTGTGAATAATCATAAAAGTTGAAGAATTGATAGAATTAAGCTTTGTTTATATGTTATTTTGATGTTAATAATATATATAAAGGTTTAGAAGATTGAAAGATTTATGTATATGAAATTTTGTAAGATTTCATGTTTTAGCTAATAAGGGTGAAAAGATGATTTTTGTTATATAGAAGTGTTTATTATTGTGAGAATGTTTTAGAATGAAAGAATTAAGTTAAGAATGAATATTATCATATTTGTGATAGAAAAGATAAGTGAAATATACTCGAATATGTGTTTGGGTGAAATGATGTTAAGTATGTTATACTAGTTGCCAAACGGGTCATGTGACCCGTGAAGAGATGGCAAATGGGTAAGAAATGGTTAGAGGGAAGAAAACATTACTTGCAATGTGTTATTTATGATTGATGTAATGTGTTTAAAGAGTTAAAATGCTTGTTTGTGCATTAGAGAGTTGAATGGGTCAAAAGACACAAGAAGTGACAAGTTGGGTAGAATTTTCCAAAAGTGTTAGAAAGAGTTAGGAAGAGTTAGGAAGAGTTAGAAAGAGTCGTAATGAGGTTAATACATGTATTTATATGTATGTAAGATATATTGAAAGAAAGATTTGTGTTTGGTTGTAAAACGCAGATTTGGAGAAAAAGAGTAAAAGGGAAGAGCTTTGTATGTTGTAGACTTTATCCGACTTCGAGGTGAGTATACGAAGCTTATTGTTATGATGAATGTTTATATTTGTATGTATATATCTTGGAGAGTTGATTCATATACTATTTATATATATGATTAAGTTGTTAGCGGAAATAAGAATTAGAAGTACTTTAGTCTAACGTGTAAGCGCAGGAAAACAGCAAACGAAATTCAGGGTCCTCCCTGGGGCGCCAATGCGCCGCACTGGGCACTTAGGGAGGGTGCTGTTAGGTCTCAATAAGATCTCAAACACTAGCTAATCAATTACAAATAAGTATTTAGACGTTAATTGTTACGAATTGATCAAGTTATCAGTTTCTTAGTTTATTATAGCGAAAATATAATAACGAAACAATGAAAATAACACACAGTTATATTTCTTAGAAAAGTGCAACGATTACAAATTTCAAGCTCACTATTTATACACAATAATAGTGAGCTTGATAAGTATGAATCTTAGTAAATCTTCTAAAAAGATAGAAGATTTTCTCTAACTAACATACCTAAATTAAAGCATTACGTTTCTTTATGAAGCTGAGTAGTCAGCTCCATAATGCATTAGTTGCTTTTAGTCACTCAGACTCAGAGTCACTCAGACTCAAATCACTCAGACTAAGACTTTAATAAACAGATTTATTAACTTGGGTTAAATCATTGATTTTCCCAACAATCTCCCCCTATCTGTTTGAATTAAAGTCTTTTACAAATCATGCACCAAAAATAAACACAAACTAAAATTGTTTACTTAAAACAGTTTGTGAACAAAAAGATACATAACACACACATCACTTCCTCCTCTTGACAGATCTTTTCTTCTTCAGAAGCACCTCCCATGGCGTAGGCTTGTTCACTTCCTTTGCCCATTTCAGCCTCTCAGTTTTCCAATCAAGTAACTTTTCCATTTCAGCATCAGATTTATGGAATAACATTTGATACTCTTTCTTGATCAGATCCACCTTGTCCATCAAAATTCCCATTTCTTTAATTCGTCTAAGGTTATTGAATAACCAACTTATCAGCTTCATTTGGAAGGGGAGACATTGATCAGACTCACATTCGCTAAGCAGAGCAATGCAATGGTAGATGGAGGCCATATTTAGTCTGTCTTTGGCTTGGAAACATTCCTCTCCCCCACAATCAACATAACACAAGCCCTCATGTTTTTCAGTCTTCACATAAGTCTTGTCTTGAAATATGACCCCTTTTGGAACAGGATGCATGTAGCTTGTTTCCAGACCAAGAGATTTAGCCCCAGCTCTCACCCTATGGATAGTACAAAATTCCCTATAATCCTCATCTGACATCAGCTTCAGCACATGAGCTACATTCACATTCGAGACAGCTTCTCTTTTTACATCCATTCTGTGAGCAATGTTAGTTATTCCTGATCTCAGACTGGCAATCTCTTTCCATTTTTCTAAACCCAACGTGTGCATTATGCGTACTCCAACCCTAAATGATCCCTCTTTATGATAACAGACTAGCATGAGGTCAGATCCTCCAGTATGAACACAGTCTAAGTTTTGGATTTTATTCTTGTTCCTTCTCATTTTAAAGTTTGACTCAATATAATCAATTCTTGCTTCTTCTCTTAACACTTGTTTAGCCATTAATCTGTCAGCTTCTACCCTCAGTTGTTCTTCTTCAATAGCCAACTCCTCCTCTTCTTTCATTTCAGCTTCAAGAGTCTCAACTGCTTTCATAGACTGGTCTTGTGGATTTTCATCAAATTTCTCCATATACAGCCCTTTGACATACTCTTTGTATTTCTCAACACTCATTCCAGAATTGTGAGCATATCTTTGAAGCTTAGCCAGTTTCTCAGCTTCATCTTGTCTTTTCTTGATTTCAAGTTCTTGCTTAGTCTGTACAGTTGGAGGCTCTTCCATTTCAATTTCCTCATCAGTTTGTTGTTCAGTATCACTGTCAGCTCCAACTTTGCCTTTTCCCTTCTTATCTTCTTTCTCAGACTCACTGCTTGATAGGTCACTGTAGTCAGTCTCATAGAAAACTTCAGACTGACCAGTTTTCAGATTGAATCTGGTAGTCTTGTAGTACTTCTTCTCCCCTTCATCCCTCTTTCTTTTCAAATCGTGCTTGGGAAGGTCAGACTCATCAGTTGGTATAACTGTTTTCTCCCCCTGAGTCTGAGCATCCCCTTGTGTACCCTCAGCAACTTGTTTCCCTTTTCTTAGCATGCTGATCTCAGAAGTCAGCTTCAACACCATTTCCTTCAACTCCTTCATCTCCTCGGTATTGTGACATTTCATAGCTTGTAACTCAGTCTGCATTGCACTCAGCTTGACATCAAACTGAGTTGACAGGTAATTAATGGCTTGTAACAGCACAGGGACAGTCAAAGCAACCTCAGACTGAGGGAGAATAGTAACAGTAGGAATTGAAACCGGTGGTACAGCTTCACTCCCTCCTTGTTGTTTAGGAGAATGATCCTTAGCCATAGAAAATGAAGTTTGTACCTCACTCAGTTTGGGAAGTGAGGCATTGACGACTTGTGCATAAGAGTGTGAGAGATTTGATGGTACCTTATCGTGAACTAGCACAGAGCTAGTGAAAATAGCCTTTGAGATTGGCTTTGAAACTGAGGGGGGTGGTCCTGCACTAGGTACAGGGATATTCAGGAGTGGAATATCGTCTTCAATGCTTACTGTTAGGTCTCACTAAGATCCCAAACAATGGCAAATCAATAACAAATAAGTATTTAGACGTTAATTGTTATATATCGATTTGTTACTCAGTTTCAGTATATATTATAGCGGAATTATAATATCGAAACAATGAAAATAACACACAGTTATATTCCAGTCAAAGTTGTACCGATTACAAAACTCAAACTCACTATTTATACACAATATAGTAAGTTTGATAAGGATCAATCTAAGAGAATCTTTTAAACAAATAAAAGATATTAACCAACTAGACTACCTTAAATCACGGCTAACTTCTCTCATGAGTCTGAGTTAGTCAGACTGAGTCACTCAGACTCATGTCACTCAGACTGAGTCACTCAGACTCATGTCACTCAGACTCAGACTTTGAGTAACAGATTTATTAATCTTGGGATAAATCATTGTTTTTCCCAACAATCTCCCCCTATCTGTTTCAACCAAAGTCTTTTTACAAAAGATGCAAGAAAAATAAACACAAACATAAAAACTCTTTAAGTAAACACTGTTTGTGAACAAAATAGGCACCAGTCTGTTTTTACATTCTTTTCTTCAACGTTCTCTTCCTCTTCTTTACTGAAATATCAAATGGCAGAGGTTGATCTCTTTCCCTCATCCATCTCAACCTATCTTTCTTCCACTCCATTAGTGTCTCCATTTCAGCATCAGTTTTATTAAAGTGCAGTTGATATTCCTTCTTTACTAGCTCCACCCTATCTGCCAATGTTCCTATTTCTTCAATTCTTCTAAGATTCATGAACAGCCAGCTAATCAGCCTCACTCTGAATGGAAGACATTGAGGAGACTCACATTCTTTCAGTAGAGCTATGCAATGATGAATAGAAGTTGTGGTAATGCTGTCCTTAGGTTGAAAGCTTTCTTCTCCCCCACAATCAGTGTAACATAGCCCTGTATGCTTCTCAGTCTCAATGTAAGTTCTGTCTTGAAATGCAACTTCTTTAGGAACTGGATGCATACTGCTTGATTCCAACCCCAATGATTTAGTTTTGACTTTCACATTATGCTTGGTGCAATAGGCTCTGTAGTCTTCATCTGACACTAAATTCAGCATATGAGCTGCATTCATGTTGAAAGTAGCCTCTCTTCTTATAGCCAAGCCTTGAGCTTTGTCAGTTAGGTTGTAGCTCAGACTCGCTATTTCTTTCCATTCTTCTAATCCCATGGTGTGTAGTCTTGTTAATCCAACTCTGAAAGATCCACCTTTATGTGAGCATGTAAGCAGCATGTCAGATCCACCATGACTTTTACAGTCTAAGTGAGTAATCTTGTGCTTTAGCTTTCTCATGGTGAAATTTGTTACAATGTGATCAACTCTTTCTTCCTCTCTGAGAACAAGCTTGGCCATTTGGGCATCAGCTTCCAACCTCATCTGTTCTTCTTCAATCGCCAGTTCCTCCTCAGCTTGCATCTCAGCTTCAAATTCTGCAGCTGCTTTGTCAGACTGAGCATATGGATTGAAGTCAAATCTTTCTTTGTATAGCCCCTTCACATACTCTATGTATTGCTCCACTGTCATTCCAGCACTTTGAGCATATCTTTGGAGTTTGGCCAATTTGTCAGCCTCAATCTGATTTCTTTTGTTTTCAGACTCTTGTTCTGTTTCAGCTTCAGACACTTTCTTTTGAGTCTCCATTTTGTTTCCTTCCTCTTCTTCAGTCTTTTCTTGGTCACTTACATACCCAACCTTGCCTTTCCCTTTGTAGACCAGCTTCTCAGACTCATCACTAGAAATATCACTCCAGTCAGTTTCATAAAATACTTCCGACTGCCCAGTTTTGGTGTTGAACCTGGTTGTCTTGTAGTATCTTTTCTCCCCCTCTTCTCTTTTCCTTTTCAACGTCTGTTTGGGGATCTCAGATTCAATGACTGTAGTAGACTTTTTATCCCCCTGAATCTGTGAATCCTCTGCAACGGCCTTGCCTTTTCTCATCCTACTGACTTCAGAGGTCAGTTTCAGCACCACTTCCTTCAAATCTGTCAGTTCCTTTGCATTCTGTGTTTGTAGATTATGAAACTCAGTCTGCATTGCCCTCAGTCTGTCATCAAACTGAGTGGACATGTCCTTAAGCGCTTTTAACAGGATAGGAACAGTCAAAGCAACCTCAGACTGGGTTGATGTAGTAGCAGTTGATGATGTAACTGGTGGCACAGCCTCACTCCCTCCCTGTGATTTAGGAGAATGATCATAAGCCATAGAAATTGAAGTCTGTACCTCACCCAGTTTGGGGAGTAAGGCATTGGCGACTAGTGATAGAGAGTGTAAGAGATTTGGAGGTGGTACCTTATCGTGAACCAGCACAGAGCTGGTGAAAATAGCCGTTGGAATAGGCTGTGAAACTGAAGGGGGTGTTCCCATACTAAGTACAGGTATGTCCAGGAGTGGAACACTTTCTTCAATGCTTGCCACATGTGTCTGTGTGGTAGTAGCAATGTAGTTCTCCAAGTTGACTATCAGACTGGGGTTTTGGGTAGTCCAGGCAGTCAGATCCAACTCATCCTCTAGCAGAGAGAGACTGGTCTGTACTGCAACACTAGAGGGGAGTGCTTGACTCTCAGCCTCATGGAATAGTGAGTCCATTAGTGCTTGATTTTTAGTGGGGCTTGATGTGAGAGCTTTATCAAATGAACTGGGTGAGTCCATCAGGTTGGTCGCTTGTGTAGCCAGTACATCAAGAAGTGGAAGGGACTGCCCAGACTGAGAGGGGATACTCTCAGACTGAGGAAGAGTAAGAGGAAGAATGATACCTTGGTCCTCATCATTTTGCCCAGCCCCACCCACGTCCACCTCAGCATCTGCAGCAGGGTTATTTCCCTCAGGCCCTCCGTCAATTCTATTAGCTTGAACAGCTGAGTCTGAGGAGTCAGACTCAGTTGGTTCCTGATCTATGAACGGATTTGCAATCCATTCAAGCATCACAGCAGTAAGTGGAGCTTCATTCTCAGTAATATGGATGTATGTAAAAAAATTTGGAGTCAGCCTGGGCAATTCACACGTGTAAAATCGTTGATCAAGCTGATCATAGGGTTCTTTGCCCAGAACCTCCTCAAAGCAGAGAGAGAGCACCCGAACGAATGGAACATCGTCATGGCGTTTTGGTTTGACAACTAGGGAGAGAATCTCATCAAAGTATAGTTGTGAAAAGGAGATTCTTCTACCCGTGACCATAGCATGGAACAGATGAGTTTCAAACTCATTCATCTGATCCAAACTGCCTAATTTACCCCCCAAGCATCTTGTAATCATAGAAAACAAGAATTTCCATTTCCCAGTGAATAAATTGTATTTAATTACTCCCTGTGTTTCAGGCTGACCAATGATAGGGAAAGCTTCATCCCTAGCTTGTTGTTTGCTCCGTCTAGCCTGAAAGCCACCTTCCCCAGCCTCAGCAAGTGTTGGAAGAAGTAATGCACTCCTGATTGTCTCTTCAGTGATGGCAATCGTGTTACGCCCATTGTTGTAGGTGCCTGTAATGGCGGTTCTTTCATCATTGGCAGTGCAGGTGTACCACCATTCACAAAGAAGTGGAGGACACATAGTGTTTGCACAAAAGAAGGCACCATAGAGAGGATGAGCCTTCATAAACTGAATCATCTGTTCAAATCCCCTGCCCTGGCGATTGGCGGGAATGTCAGCATTTGCTACACGATTGTTGTCTTTAACTTGAACCCGTTGTTGAAACTCAGCACCTGGAATCATTCTTGAAGTAACATGAAGCATCATATTAGGGTTAGCCATAATAAAAGAGATAATCGCAGAGTTTGAATGAAGAAAAACTAGGTTAAATAAATTTGAAATTCTGTTAGTGTTAATATAGCTAAGATTTTAAACTAAATTAGATAAAGTACAATTTAGACCCCTAGAATTTTACAACTTGCAATGAATGACTGTTGACAGGACCGGATAAAAAAACAAAAAAAACTAGCTAATGATTAATTAAAGAAGATACAGAAGATATAAAAAATATGTTCCAAAAATACATTGAGTCTGAAGACTGTGATCAGACTGATAGTCCTGAAACTGACGTTTTAGTCAGACTGACAATAGTCAGACTGACAATAGTCAGACTGACAATAGTCAGACTGACAACGGTCAGACTGACTTAGTGGTCAATTTGAAATTTGAAATGATCAGACTAAGGGTTTAGCATGCCAAGTTCTCCTACCAAATAGAAGAACCTTTCCTCACTCAGAGGTTTAGTGAATATGTCTGCCAGTTGATCATTGGTGACCACAAACTCCAGTCTGACCTTTCCTTTCTCCACACAGTCTCTAATGAAATGATGCCTGATTTCAATATGTTTAGTTCTGGAGTGAAATATTGGATTCTCAGTGATTTGAATAGCACTCTTGTTGTCACACATGATGGGTGTGTTTTGAATGTGGATGTCCAGGTCAGCCAATTGATGTTGCATCCAAAGCAATTGTGCACAACAACTTCCTGCAGCCACATACTCAGCTTCAGCTGTGGAAGTGGCAACTGAGTTTTGCTTCTTGCTAGACCAACTAACCAGCTTGCCTCCTAGGAGCTGACATCCTCCTGAAGTGCTCTTTCTGTCAAGCTTACAACCTGCATAATCTGCATCTGAGTACCCAATTAGCTCAAAACCAGAATCTTTAGGGTACCATAAACCAAGGTTTGGTGTACCCTTAAGATATCTGAAGATCCTCTTTACAGCTTTAAGATGAGATTCCTTAGGGTCAGCCTGATAACGTGCACACAGACATGTAGAAAACATGATGTCAGGTCTGCTAGCAGTCAGATAGAGTAATGAACCAATCATTCCTCTATAAGTAGCTTGACAGACTGACTTGCCAGATGAATCCTTGTGCAGTTTGTCAGAGGTGCTCATGGGTGTTTTCATTTCAGAACTTGTAGCAAAACCAAATTTCTTGATTAAATCATGAACATATTTACTTTGGTTTATAAAGATTCCATCCTCCTTTTGTTCTACTTGCAGACCCAGAAAGAAATGTAGTTCCCCCATCATGCTCATTCTGTATTCACTACACATAAGGTCTGAGAACCAAGTGCACAGTTTTGTATTTGTGGATCCAAATATGATGTCATCCACATAGATCTGAACCAGAATGACATGACCAGATTCCCTTTTTATAAACAAAGTTTTATCAATTGAACCCCTTTTAAAATCATTTTTAATGAGAAATTCAGACAAAGTTTCATACCAAGCTCTAGGAGCTTGTTTGAGACCATATAGTGCTTTATTTAACTTATAAACATGATCAGGAAAGTTGGGGTCAATAAAACCTGGAGGCTGCTTCACATATACTTCCTCCTGCAAATCTCCATTTAAAAATGCACTCTTTACATCCATCTGATAGACCAAGAAGTCCTTGAATGCTGCATATGCAAGAAACAGTCTGATTGCTTCAATTCTTGCCACTGGAGCAAAGGTTTCATCATAGTCAATTCCTTCTTCCTGTTTGTATCCCTGAGCCACCAGTCTGGCCTTGTTCCTGATCACCACTCCATCCTGGTCAAATTTGTTCCTGAAGATCCATTTAAGGCCAATAATGGTCTTGCGTAGTGGACGTGGGACCTTTGTCCAGACATTGTTTCTTATGAATTCACCAAGCTCCTCCTGCATACCCTCAACCCAGTCTTCATCTAACAGAGCCTGTTCTACAGTCTTGGGTTCCATCAGACTCAAGAAGTTGGTGTAGAAACAGAAGTTGGCTGTAGCATTCTTTCTTCTTGTTTTGACACCTTCAGTTATGGATCCAATAACTGATGAAATTGGATGTCCCCTTACAGTCTTGATGTTTCCTGAGCTATGTTCAGCAACTTCTTCTTCTTCAGTCTGAGTAGTTTCAGTCTGAGTTTGTTGAGACTGAGCGTGGTCAGACTGAGGTAACTCAGACTGAGTGGTATCAGTTTCATTGGAGTCTAAAGTTTCCGAGCCTGGAGCCTTCTGAAATGATGGTTCATCTGTTTCACTTTCTGATTCTTGAGTTTGAGACATGTGTCTAGTAGGCTGATCACCACTCTGAGGTTCAGCTTCAGAAGAGATTTGTAGCAGTTCATCACAGAGTTGATTGATTGTGGTGATGTCAGTCTGAGAAGATGATGCAGCTTCATCAGACTGAGTGGAGTCATCAAAAGTGACATTGATGCTTTCTTCAACAACCTTTCTTCGTTCATTATATACTCTGAAAGCCTTGGCAACACTTGAGTATCCAACAAATAGTCCTTCATCAGCTTTGGGGGACATTTTACATAGCAGATCCCTTTGATTTAGAATGTAGCATCTACTTCCAAAGACATGAAAGTAATGAATGGAGGGAACTTTGTTGTGATACATTTCATATGCTGTCTTGCCATGTCTCTTCACAATGATTGATCTGTTCTGTGTGAAGCATGCAGTGTTTACAGCTTCAGCCCAGAATTTTATCTCCATCTTTCCATAACACAGCATAGTTCTTGCAGCCTCAATGAGAGTCCTGTTTCTTCTTTCTGCTACCCCATTTTGTTGAGGAGTTCTAACTGAGGCAAAGTTTTGAACTATCCCCAGTTTGTCACAAAAGTCTATCAAGACTGAGTTTTTGAACTCAGTTCCATGATCACTTCTCATTTGTCTAACTAGAAGATTCTTCTGTCTCTGTTCTCTTTTGATCAGACTGATGATTTCCTCAGCTGCATCACTCTTGGCTCTTAGGAATATGACCCAAGTAAATCTGGTGTGTTCATCAACAATAACCAGAGTATACTTCTTTCCTCCTTTGCTTTCAATTCCAATTGGTCCAAAGAGATCCATATGTAGCATGAACAGTGGTTCACTAATGGAGTGTAGCATTTTGGATGGAAATTGTGACTTTGTTTGCTTTCCAAGAACACAGGCTGAGCAAACTTTGTCTTTGGTATAGGTGAGTTCTGGCAACCCCCTTACTAGTTTGCTTTTGGATAGGGCATTAATATTCTTGAAGTTTAAATGAGATAACCTTCGATGCCATAGCCAATTCAATTCCTCCTTTGTTTCAGTGAACAAACATGTCTCAGCTTCATCATTTGCTGTACTCAGATCCAGACAGAATACATCTCTTTCTCTTTTGGCTAGCAGTAATGGTTTTCCCTTGGCATTATAAATTATCCCAGCTTGTTTCCTGAATCTGACTTCATGATCTTCATCAGTAATCTGACTCACACTGAGTAGATTATGTTGCAAACCTTCCACATAAGCAACTCTCTTGAATGTGACAGCTCCAGCATGAATCTTGCCATATCCCCTTGTCATTGAAACTCCATTGTCTCCATACCTTACTTGAGGTCCATCTTCTTCCTTGTAGTCCTGTAGAAAGGACTTCATCCCTGTCATGTGCCTTGATGCTCCACTGTCTAAGTACCATTTTGTAGAATCCTGCACATGAAAAAGGAAGAAATTAGTTCCTTTTGGGTACCCACTTTAGAGTGGATCCATGAACTAAGACAGGTTTAGGTACTGATTCAATCTTGCATTCAGTTTTAGGACTTGTATAGTTCCATTTGTTTATTTCATTCATGCAATTTACAGAATAGTGACCTATGACACCACAGTATTTACAGGGAGCATTTTTGATATTGACTCTAGATGGGGCTGATTTAACTTTAGAGGGTTGTACATGTTTAGCTTTTGATGGAGAGGTGTTTCTTGAAGATGAGTTAGAGTTTGATGAGACTGATCTGGATTTTGATGGTCCTGGTTTATATGAAGCTGACCCCTGTTTTGATGAAACTGACTTGTGAACATAAGGATTCTTAGGTCTAGACCTGGTCAATAACTTACAGAACACAGCTTCATGCCCTTTTTCACCACAGTTATAGCAATTTCTCTTTGGAGGAGATTTGGATCTTGCTTGATTAGGTGATTTATCCCTGACTAAAGTTTTGACAATGTTGGTCAGTTCCAGTAATTGATTCCCTAATTTATCAATTGTTTTTGATTCAGGACTTGTGTTATGACTTTTGGAGCTGACAGAAGTTTGACTCTTGGGTTTTCTCATAACCTTGGGAGCAACTTTGGGCAAGGATGTAGAATCCTTTTCAGTCTGCATATTAGTCTCAGACAAGACAACATTTTCAGATTTAGAAGAAGATGAAGACAAAAGACTATTTTTATTCAAAACTTGAGTAGTTACAGGTTTGACAAATGCATTTGACATCATTGTCTTATTTCCTTTCAAATAAGTAAAAGTATTTGGAAGGATTTCTGGTTTAAAAATAATTTTTTCTCTTTCTGCCTTCAAAGCTTCTTCTTCCTCTTCTGTCATATACTTCTTCAAGCTGAATCCTTCACCCAACACAGCTAAAACTTGATTGGGTACCTGTCTGTTTAAGCAATCCTCATTTTTTAAAGATGAGATACACCATGATTTACAAATTCTTTTATAGTGCTCAGTTTCTTCTCTAAGTTTGTGATTTTCTTTTGCAAGATCACTATAGGCTTCAGTCTGAGCATTTAAAAGAACTTTATAACTTTCTAATTCAGTTATTTTATCATCTTTACTTTTCATGAGATTTTCAAGATCTTTAAGTTTTTGTTTGAGGTCATTTTGTTCTTCTAGAGTGGTGGTCAAGTCAACGAAAATATACTCAAACATTTGAATTTTTTGTTCATTTGTATAAGTTTCAAAATTGTGTACCTTATAAAGTTTTGACTTGTTCCAGTCTGAATTGCAACTCATTCTTTCAGCTTCCTTTAGATCCTTTTCGAACTGAGAGGCGGATTTCTCAGCTTCAGTAGCTTCCTCCACTATTGCCATCAAGCACTGATCTACCACTTCTTCTTCATCAGAGGACAGTTCTTCATCCAACCATTCTTCAGCAAAGAATGCTCTTTGTTCAGTTTGAGACTTTTGAGAGTTGGAGCTGTTGCCTTTCTTGTATTTTAGATACTTGTTTCGGTATCTTTGGGCCCTTTCAGCAACTTCATCCATATGCTCAGTCTCGGCATTCTTTACTTTGCAGTCAGCAGCCATGTGTCCATATTCATTACATTTGAAGCATTTTACCTTTTTCAGATCAAAAGGTTTCTTTCCTTTGTAGCCTGTCTTTTGTTCAAGTTTCATGGTCAACAGGGCAAGCTGACTCTTTAATTTCTTGACTTCAGATTCATTTTCAGATTCTGAGTCTGAGTGTGACTCAGACTCAGATGAGTCAGCTTGAGAATAAATTTCTTTATTCCTTCTGCTTGTTGCAACTAATGCAGCTTCTGGATCCTTTGCAGTTCTTCTATTATTGAGCTTCTTTCTTTCTTGAGATTCTTCAAAGTTTAACAATAGACCAAAAAGTCCTGGCAGCTTGTAGGTGGACAGCTTCTCACTCACTACAAGTGATGTGATAACAGATTCAAATTTGTTAGGCAATATATCAACAAATTTCTTACATATATCATCATCATCTTTTGTCACTCCCAGAGCTGACATATCATTTAGTAGAATCTGAAATCTGGTATGAACATCAGCCAAAGTTTCCTTTTCTTTCATATAGAAATTCTCATAATTTCTAATGAGACTGTTCAGTCTTTGCTCCTTCACTACTGGAACACCTTCATAAGACACAATTAATGTGTCCCATAGTTCCTTAGCTGTTTTACAGCCTGCAATTTTAGAAAAGATTTGTTCTGACACTGCATTTCCTAAAATGCTTCTGGCTTTGGGATCAAGATTGTATAAGAGCTTGTCTTGATCTGTCCATTGAGATTTGGCAGTTTGAACCCATCTGGCACGTTGGACAACTTTATCACCTTCTTTTACTTCATCAATCTGTTTACCTGGAATTATGGGTCCTTCAGTTATGACTCTTATCATTTCTTCATGAATTCCTGATAAATGCCACTCAGCCTTGAGCTTCCAATGTGCAAAGTTATGGCCAGTGAGCACAGGAATTCCTTTTCCAGCCATTGTGGTTATGTTTGAAGATGATGACATTGTTTTGAGATTTTAGGTATTGATCGTTTAAGATTTATAAATTTATTAAAATTTAAATCTTATTTGCTCTGATACCAGTTGTTAGGTCTCACTAAGATCCCAAACAATGGCAAATCAATAACAAATAAGTATTTAGACGTTAATTGTTATATATCGATTTGTTACTCAGTTTCAGTATATATTATAGCGGAATTATAATATCGAAACAATGAAAATAACACACAGTTATATTCCAGTCAAAGTTGTACCGATTACAAAACTCAAACTCACTATTTATACACAATATAGTGAGTTTGATAAGGATCAATCTAAGAGAATCTTTTAAACATATAAAAGATATTAACCAACTAGACTACCTTAAATCACGGCTAACTTCTCTCATGAGTCTGAGTTAGTCAGACTGAGTCACTCAGACTCATGTCACTCAGACTGAGTCACTTAGACTCATGTCACTCAGACTCAGACTTTGAGTAACAGATTTATTAATCTTGGGATAAATCATTGTTTTTCCCAACACTTACCACATGTGACAGTGTGGCAGCAACAGCGTGTTGCTCCAAGTTGACTACTCTAAGGGGGCTTTGGGTAGTCATGGTAGTCAGATCCAGCTCTTGCTCTAGCAGAGGGAGACTGGTCTGATCTACAGCACTGGAGGGGAGTTTAGAACTCTCAGCCTCATGGAAAAGTGAATCCATTAGTGCTTAATTTACAGTGGGGCTTGATGTGAGTGCTTTTTCAAATGAACTGGGTGAGTTCATCAGATTGGTCGCTTGAGTAGCTAAGACATCAAGTTTAGGAGTGGACTGCTCAGACTGATAGGGGATACTCTTAGACTGAGGAAGAGAAAGATTGATATCCATACCTTGGTCAGCCTCATCGTGCCCGGCCCCACCCATTTCCACCTCAGCATCGGCAGCTGGAATATTGACCTCCAATTGTTCGTCAATTCCTTCGGGCTGATCATCTGAGTCTGACTCGTCAGACTCAGTGAGTTCGTGATCGATAAAAGGATTATCAATCCACTGAAGCATAACTGGGGTTAACCCTGGCTCAGCCTCAGTGATATTGATGTAAGTAAAAATCTTTGGAGTCAGCCTGGGAAGAGAGCATACGTAAAAGGTTTGTTCAAGCTGCTCATATACTGCTTTTCCCAGCGCCTCCTCAAAACTCAGTGAGAGGACACGAATGAATGGAACATCATTCGGTCGTTTCGTTTTCAAAGCAACGGAGAGAATCTCTTCAAAATATAGTTGTGAATAAGAGATTCGTCGACTCGTTACCATAGAATGAAACAGATTGGTTTCAAATTCGTTCATCTGATCCAAACATCCCGATTTACCCCCCAAACACCTTGTAATACTGGAAAATAAAAATTTCCATTTGCCGGTAAAGAATTTGTATTGAATTACTCCTTGGATTTCAGGCTGACCAATCAAAGGAAAGGCCTCAACTTGAGCTTGCTGTTTAGTCAGCTTGGCCTGGAATCCCCCTTCACGCTCAGCAATCGTGGGGAGCAATAGGGCGGCGCGTATAGTCTCCTCAGTGATGGTGATCGTCTGTCTTCCATCGTTGTATGTGCCAGTGAGGGCTCTCTTTTCTTCATTGGCGGTGCAAGTATACCACCATTCACACAACACCGTGTCACAAAAGTAAGCGCCATACAGGGGATGTGCTTTCATGTATTGAATCAGTTGCTCAAAACCCATGTTTTGGCGATTGGCGGGAATATAAGCATTGACTACCCTGTTGTTGTCCTTAATTTGTACCCTGTTTTGGAAATCTGCACCTGGAATCATACGAGCTGTAACGTGAATAATCATATTTGCATTCGCCATTGATAAGAATTCGAGCAGAAGATTTAGAGAAGATAACAATTGGGTTAAAATTTGAAATTAAGTTGAATATAAACTGAAGGAGCGAAATTTAAGTAACTAAGTTAGGAAACTTTCTATTTAGTCCATGTAATTTTAACCTATTGACACTAATGACCCTTGAAGTAAAAATAATATATACAACCGACTAAAAACAAATAATAAAAGGAAACTCTATAGACTAACGAAAAAAATAAAATAAAAGAGATTTTAAAAAAAAATATTTACAAAAATTACACTCAGTCTGATTATGTGGTCAGACTGACGGATCTTGAGCTGACTAACGAGTCAGACTGAAAATTCACAAGCTGACTCAGAGGTCAGCTTGAGATTTATGATTTTGACAGATTAAGGATTTAACATTCCCAGTTCTCCTAACAAATAGAAAAACCTGTCCTCAGTCAGAGGTTTCGTGAATATGTCTGCCAATTGATCATTTGTGGCTACAAACTCCAGTTTGACCTTTCCTTTCTCCACACAGTCTCGAATGAAATGATGTCTTATTTCAATGTGTTTGGTCCTGGAGTGAAAAACTAGATTCTCAGTGATTTGAATTGCACTCTTGTTGTCACACATGATTGGAGTGTTTTGAATCTTGATTTCAAGATCAGCCAATTGGTGTTGCATCCAAAGTAGTTGTGCACAACAGCTCCCTGCAGCCACGTACTCAACTTCAGCTGTAGAAGTTGCCACTGAATTTTGCTTTTTACTTGACCAGCTGACTAGCTTTCCTCCCAGAAGCTGACATCCTCCTGGTGTGCTTTTCCTGTCCAATCTACATCCTGCATAATCTGCATCTGTGTAGCCAATTAATTCAAAACCAGAATCTTTAGGGTACCATAAACCAAGATTTGGCGTACCCTTAAGATATCTGAAAATTCTTTTGACAGCTTTAAGATAGGATTCTTTGGGGTCAGCTTGATAACGTGCACATAGACATGTAGAAAACATAATATCAGGTCTACTAGCAGTTAAATAAAGCAAGGATCCAATCATACCTCTATAAGTAGCTTGACAAACTGACTTGTCAGATGAATCTTTATGCAACTTATCAGAAGTACTCATTGGTGTTTTCATTTCAGAACATGTTTCAAAACCAAATTTCTTTACTAAATCATGAACATATTTACTTTGATTTATGAAAATTCCATCTTTCTTTTGCTCTACTTGTAAGCCAAGAAAGTAAGTAAGTTCTCCCATCATACTCATTCTATATTCACTACACATGAGTTTTGAAAACCAAGTACACAACTTTTCATTTGTGGATCCTAATATAATGTCATCAACATAGATTTGTACCAAAATCACATGACCATTTTCCTTTTTGATAAACAGTGTTTTATCAGTTGATCCTCTTTTAAAATTGTTTTTAAGAAGAAAGTCAGACAGAGTATCATACCAAGCTCTAGGAGCTTGTTTGAGACCATATAAGGCTTTGTTTAATTTAAAAACATGATCAGGATAGTTAGGATCAACAAAACCTGGAGGCTGCTTGACATAGACTTCCTCCTGTAGATCACCATTCAGAAATGCACTTTTCACATCCATTTGATACACCAAGAAGTCTTTAAATGCTGCATATGCTAAGAATAGGCGAATTGCTTCAATTCTTGCCACTGGAGCAAATGTTTCATCATAATCAATGCCTTCTTCCTGTTTGTATCCTTGAGCCACAAGTCGAGCTTTATTCCTGATCACCACCCCATCTTTGTCATATTTATTTCGAAAGATCCATTTAAGTCCAATAATAGTCTTAAACAGGGGACGTGGGACCTTTGTCCAAACATTGTTCCTTATAAATTCTCCAAGCTCTTCTTGCATACCATAAACCCAGTCTTCATCCAATAAAGCTTCTTCAACCTTCTTTGGTTCCATCAGACTCAAGAAATTTGTATAGAAACAAAAGTTAGCGGTGGCAGTCTTTCGTCTCGTTTTGACACCTTCAGTTAATGAACTAATAACTGACGAGATGGGATGTCCCTTGACAGTCTTGATGTTCCCTATCGCATTATGGGAAACTGGCTCTACTTGAGTCTGAGTATCATCAGTCTGAGTGTCATCAGGCTGAGTAATTTGGAGCTGAGTTTGGTCAGACTGAGGCGTGTCAGTCTGAGTTTTATCAGTTTCATTTGACTCAGTATTTTCAACATCGGGGACACTCTGGAATGATGATTCATCGGGTTCAGTGTCAGATGCTTGATTTTGATGGGCGTTTGCATTATTCTGATTTTCAGCCTGAGAGTCAGCTTCAAATGTGGTTACAAGTAATTCCTCACAAAGCTGATTGATTGTGGCTATGTCAGTCTGTGATGATGATTCATCTTTGTCAGACTGAGTAGTGTCATCAAAAGTGACATTGATGCTTTCTTCTACAACCTTTCTTCTTTCATTGTAGACTCTGAATGCCTTTGCAATGCTTGAGTATCCAACGAACAGTCCGTCATCAGCTTTAGGGGACATTTTACACAACAAGTCCCTTTGATTTAGAATATAGCATCTACTTCCAAAGATATGAAAATAATGAATGGAAGGAACCTTGTTATGGTACAATTCATATGCTGTCTTTCCATGTCTCTTCACGATGATGGATCTATTATGTGTAAAGCAGGCAGTGCTCACAGCTTCAGCCCAGAATTTTATCTTCATGTTCCCATAACACAACATTGTTCTTGCAGCTTCAATTAGTGTTCTATTTCTTCTCTCTGCAACTCCATTTTGTTGAGGAGTTCGAACTGAGGCAAAGTTTTGGACTATTCGTAGTTGATCACAAAAATCTATCAAGACTGAGTTTTTGAACTCAGTTCCATGATCACTTCTCATCTGGCGTACAAGAGTGTTCTTATGTGTAACACCCCATATGTCAAAGTAATTTTATTGAAATAAGTTATATAAGTAATGTAAATGTTAAATCTTATGATACAAAAGCCTACGTTTTATGTATAGCAGTTAGGACTTAGGATGAATATTATAGTGTTGTGAGGGACAAATTATGTTAACGTTGGAAAGTTAAGTCCTAAACTAGAAATTAGACATGTTTTGTAGATAAAACATCAGGGAAACAATTTGTCCCCCATTTCACACGTGTTAAGCATCTGTGTTGTGAGGTGTTTCTTCATCATGAAGAAAAGAGATGATCAAAAGCAAAATGGAAATTAGAAACTGAAATTTGGTGATATGGAGATCGGATTGAGTGTTGGAACAAGTCTGAATTGAGGTAAGTATCTTTAGTTATTATATTCATGTTGGGGTTTATGATTTCTTTATTTGGGATTCTTATTAATCTTTAACTAGAAGTGGATATGAATCTTATGTAGAGATTTTACGATGAACAAACAAGTAATTAGTGTAGTTATGTTAAAAAGAGCGTTTTTGAATGATTTGTGTTTTCAAGGGATAGTGGTAATTACAATATAAGCTAATCAAAGTTTTATAAAAATCTTGAAGTCTAAGTGTTTGTGTAAATGTCTCAAAGAGAATTCTAGTGACATGTCGAATAAAAATGTTTAGTATGTAACGGGTTAGCGAAGGAAAGAACAGATATGAGTTTATGATCAAGTTTTGTTAAAAAATTACAAGAATATCGATTGTTTAAGTGATTTAGTACATATTTGTTAAGTCACAAGTATTGTTGTTAAATGAGATTCTTTGATGATTAAAACCTGGTTAAATCACTCCTAAATGTTGTAGAGGCGAAACATTGTTAATAAAAGTGTTGGTCATTATTCTAGATTTATGTTGGTGAATTTGAGTTAAAACCCGAATTAGGACAACCATGTATTCTGAAAATGGTAGTTTTAGAAAAATCATAGTAAATCAACTCTAACTCGGATTTGAGTGTGGTTGGTATGGTTAGAAAGATATACGAGTGTATTTTAACATGGTAAAGTCATATGATCTATCACAGACTCCATGTTGGGTAAATAATTAAAATGCTATAGGATGTCTGAAATTATTGGGTTTGAAAGTAAGGAACAAAGACTTTTAAAGTAAATGCGAGTTTGTAAGATATGTATAACAAGGTCATGGTTCACGAGATAGTTAATCCATTTTAGATGTAGCAACTTATGTGCTTTATGTGATATCGTGTATAGGTGATCAAGATGTACAATATGCGCACATATTTGCTTAGCGGGCTGCAAAGGTGAGTAACGGGTGGGCAAGGATTGGATAAATGACACCCGGAATACGCCTTCTGTCTGAGTATGAGGGTGTGCATTTATCCTATTATGGTTTATTTGTTTTAGTTATATGCTCGTATAGATTTTATGTTCATGTGTTTCAAGTTGGCATAGATAAGTAAACAAGTTGATCAAGGTACAAGTGGAATAAGGCCAATATTTTTGGCGTACACGAGTGATAGTCAAGTATCACTTGTGTTAACTATGTTTTAGTTAATATGGAAAGATCATGTATAGTTAAGGATCCTTAGGAGTACAAGTAAATTCTATGCCATGTAGTTCAAGTTATATATGTCGTTATTCACTAAGCTTTATGCTTACCATTTCATGTTTACACGTTTTTAGGTGATATAAATGGTTAAGGTGGGACAAGGAAATAGATACGGCTCACGACTAACAGATCAGTGTTTATGCTTGGGTAACTATCTCTCTGTGAGCCACTAGCGATATGATTTGTTCACCCTTTTTATATGCCACTTAAAAGTAGTAAAATAAGTCTTTTGATCAAGTTTTGTAATAGTCTTTATAATAGTTCTTAATGGTCGTGTCACACGTTTGGTTTATTTTATGGTTTGTAAGTTAAAACCATTGTAAAACACGCTTCATGTCTTTATGTAAAAGAGTAAATAGTTTTGTGGCAAAAACAAGTAAGCATGAGTTTGTAAATATAAGTATTCGAGTTTCATGAACTCTTTTCAAAGTCTAGACAAGTTAAATATTTACAAAGCTAAAAGTATATGGGTCCACATGGATTTATGAAAAAGTAAAACGAATTTTGTAAGTATTAAAAAAAACGGGTGTTACAAGTTGGTATCAGAGCAGTGGTTTGAGAGATTTAGGTATCCTCCGTTAGTGGATACTTGAACTTAAACCGAATATATTTCAGTATGCATGATACATAATTGTTATATGTTAATGATTGTAAGAATTGCCTAGATACGGGAATTGTTTTGACTTGCGAAATGAGATATAAAGTTATATCGTTAAGTACATACATGTACAAAGTAATCATTTTGACGTCTGGCCAACATGATTATGATTACGTTGTATTGTATGAACTTATGGAAATAATGGAGTATCGGCATGAAACAAGTTGAAATAGTTTGCTTGTATTGTTAGTAGCAGAGTTCTAATAAAGTAGCAATAAAGTAGTCGTATCTGCCTACATATTAGTCTCAATATCATAAGTGCAAGTACATTTTTATGATAAAGTTTGAATGAAAAGCAAATGAACAAGTTAGTTAAGCTGATCTAACGTAGGATAAAGGATACATGTCATGATAGAAAGGATTTTATGTTAATGCTCAGTGCTCACATATCATGTTTGTATTTCACGATAGAAATATGAAATTGTATTGACATTGATAACATGGTGTCATGAGGTAGATAACTTTATGGTAATCACGATTATAGATTCTTTCTAGAAATAATTCACTCTTATCTAGTGTATGTGTATAGTGACAGACACTACAAGAAAAAGGTCTTTTAGAGACACGCTTAGCGACTTCCATAGCAACGGATTTTTGGCTAGCGACACAATTAACGACGTGAATTAAGTTGTCTCTATAAAAAAGTCGCAGATTTTTGTGACATCTACCATATGTCGCTATGTACAGCGATGATAACAGCGATGGAAGAATTTATGTCGCAAATATTTTTGCGACTGTCAAATCCTTGTCCCTATTCACGTCGTTGATATTTTAAGATGTCGGTACTTATGTCCCGAAGTATGTCGCATATCGACGTCTCATTCATGTTAATGTAATTGCCGTCTTTACATGCGTCTCCAAGGATGTCGCTAATCTTAAAGGATATCGTTATTTGTGTCTCCAATGATGTCGTTGATCTTCTAAGGAACGTCGTTTTTTATATACGTTTCTACCTCGTCGTATGTTTTGTCTTTTTCGTACACATTTCATAATATAAAAAACAAAAAATATCATACAAAATATGATATATTATATTAAACCTAACCATACATCCAAAAAGGCCTGTGCAGAAACGGCCCGGCCCGTTTTTAATCCGGAAAACCGGCCCGGACCGGCCCGCATAACAAATTTCGGTCCGGTTTTCGGGTATGGTTTTAAGGTAATTTCGGGTATCGGGTCGGTCCGGTCCGGTCCCGGGTAAAACCAGATCTACCCGGTAAACTTTTTTTTTTTTTTTTTTTTTTTTTTAAATATACTCAAAAATTGTAAATGAAGCTGGCAAGGATTGAAATTGAACCCATGATGTCTAGGTCTTAAGATGAGATCTCACCACTCTAATACAATTAGATGTTGGGAAAGATTTTGAATATATTGTATTTAAGGTATTATGTTTATTAAAACAGTAATAGGCTAGTTAAATTTTAATTACTTGTTTTTATTATGATGAATTCAAACAGTTCTGAATCTTTAAACCGGAGTTAAAATCAGAATTATGGTAGTTCTATATAAATCATATTCATGCTCGTACTAAAAGGATGGTTGTTTTCAGCCGGTTATTGCTGAGGTTCTTGCGATCATACCTAAATGCAAAAGCAAGGATGATGCCGCGTTAGCTGTAGCTCAAAAGGTATTAGCCCTTTCTGTTATTTGGATGCTTATCTTTCTTACCAAACTATTTTAACAACCTTTTTATAGGTTTTCGAAAATTTATACGAAAATGACGCCAACACAAAACATATTGATGCACGCCTTGTAATCTTATCTGCCATTTGTGATGATAACAAGCTTGTGGGACAGGAGCTGACTAGTTGGGTATGGTCATTTATTTTCATGGACTATATTGGTGACATTTTTCGTATAAAAAATCATGTTACATCGTCATTTTTGCAATCTTTGTTTTAGCAAAAGAGCGGTTTGAGCCGTTACACAATTGTCCGCAAAAACAATTAGCTACTATTATCGGAACAGATTCTGATTGGTTAACATGTTTAGTTGAAGTAGTTATTCAGCAAAAACATGAACGAAACTATGAACTAAGTAGGATCAAACCAAGAATGGCTTGATTAGTTAATTCTTCATCTTTGAAAAGAGAACAATTGTCACCGATGAATTCCGTCTTCAGTTTGTAAAATAATCAGCAATTGTAAAACTAAAGCTACATGTTCTACTTAAAGTCTTTAATAGTACACAACAGTACAAGGCTTTAACACCACACGACAACAAACAAATCGATATCACCTAAACACCCTAACAAACGAAGAACTGAATCATCTACACATAGTTAAAAAAAATCAAAATCACCAAATTCTAATCCACAATTACGAATATAATAATAAAATAGCAGAAAAAGCAATATATCAATCCTTCGATCTGAACAACTCGAAGAGGCGGAGCAACGGTCTCCTCGGTAGCTGCCACTTGCAGAAACGAACGGGATGGACCTGCTGCTGTAAACAATTTCACAAAATTTAAACAAATTGAAATCAAAAATACAAATTGCAATCGACTGACTATATCGTATAGCACAAATTATATATATAAAAAAAAACAATAACAAAATTAGCGTTAAACGAACCTGCTACCATTGTTGCTTTTACAGTGATAATGAAGCTACTATTATCGGAACAGATTCTGATTGGTTAACTGCACAGTCGGTCCGCCGACGGGTATACCCGGCCATACCCGGTTCATACCCGGCCCGGCCCGGTTCTAACCGGTCCGGTTTTCGGTCTTGGATTTTGGGCTTTAACGGTCTCGGTCCGGTCCCGGTCCAACCCGGTCCGGTCCGGTCCGACCCACTTTGCACTGGGCTACATCCAAAGATTTTTTTTATTCCGAATCAAATATACATTAGTTTCTAACTTCAAATCAAAGCATCAAAATATTCTAAATTTCGAACCAAATACCTACTGTCGACATTTAAGTGCATCCATAAATTGACGATTAGCTTTTCCAACTTCGTGGGCAACAAACTTCTTCACCTGTTGAGAAACAACCTTACCTACTTCTCGAGCAACAACATTTCCAACTTTTTGTGAGATGATGTTTCTTAAAGGGTTCTTGGAACTTTACATTGGAGCAAAATACCTGAGTAATTGAAGTGTCAATTATAAACAAAATCTAATGCATGAGAAAATATTAAAATGTCATATCACATTTTCCAAAATGCAACAAAAAATACATTACATATAGAGCAGGATATTATAAATAATAGATATGCAAACATAATAATGTAAAAAAAGTTGATGTATATGTTTGAGACATACTTCTTTAACTTTTGTATCCAACTATTTAAATTATTATTGTATGAGTATTGTTTTTGTAACCATCGTTATTGCGTTAATTGTTTACAAAAGATTATAAAAAAGGCCAAACAACAATTATGCAATAATATTGATTACTGAAATTAACCCTACCGACCCATTTCAACCTGTAAAAAACCCTCGTTTTGACCCATTACCCGAGCCATCCATTTGGACACTTTTATTTGTTAAAGAGAGCTACGAATTAGAAAACATACAATAATGCCATGTGCCCACGGTAGTAACTACTGGTAATGGTTTTGAACCTTTCTTGTCCAGCTGTATCCCACTGCATTGTTCAGAGGTGCGGAAAATTAGTTCATATGAATATCATTAAAATAAATCTAACGTACATTTTTTCAAAAGAAAACGCTCACAATTTAAAGCTTGATGGTTTTCCCATCCTGCCAATGCGAATTTTCTGCAATAGTAAATAAGCAAATTAATCATAAAAGAGCAACCATCTTAATCTGTAAACATGTTTTAGTTAAAACTGCGTATCAAAAATACGTAAATCTAGGTACTTACAAAGTCCACACCAGTTGTGCTGATGTAGCTGTCAAGAGACAAGGCATCCTGTATCAAAGAAATAAAAAATAATATTAAGAAGAACTAAGAAGATATGTCAAGATAAGGTTAATATAAGTGGCATATATCGTTTTACAGCAAATCTAAGCAACAAACACGATTTTCCAACTCCTGAGTCTCCAATCAGCAAAAGCTTGAACAAATAGTCACTTCAATTGACATGAAAAAAACGTAAAACTTCTGAAAGAACTAGCAACAATTTTAATAGACAAGAGGTCTATTTTTTTTTACCTAAGACAATATTCATTCAATCGCATTGAGATCTAATAAAGATAATATATTGAAAAAGTCCGTCTTAAGAATTTCCATATCACCCAAACAGTGCAGTAAACGAGGCATTATATGTCATACGTCAAAATTACTAGAAAACCAGTTTACATTATACTTCATCACACCGGTCTTATTATAGTTTATCACACCCCACGGGCTTAACATCTTCATCATATGCGTCTTGTTGTATTTTTTTTAAACATATATAAACAATTTGGAGTGTTTGTATGGTGTACGCTTATTTACGTATTTTAAGGTAAATAGATTTTAACTACATGAGTTTGCACTATCAAAATCACACACAACACTCTTACTTTCTCTTAAATTTTTTTATATAACATTGCTAATAGTTTCCTGCTCGTTATACACACGGTGAAATTACCTGTAATTCAAGTCCTCTTATTCGACAAATGACAAGGCCAGACCCAATTCCTGGACCAAATCGAGCATTATATAACATCTTAATTCTTAACTTCCAGTACAAAACAGGAAAGAGTTTTACTAGCCAGAACCTGATTCTTGCAGATCAAAGTACATCATTTCCTTCTAAAGAGGAGAAATTACCCTCTCTTGAATCTGCATTAATCATCACATTATATATTCAAAGTTACACGAGTTCCAAACTAAATGTAAATGCATACTCTTATTTCTAAAAAAATCCACAAAATTTAAAGTTATTAGGAGTAAATAATGTATACCGCTTTCAATAGTGTATCAATGTAGTCCTTTGTAATTGCACCTTTCGTTTTGCTTTGCTTTCAACTTCAATTAATTATGAATTCAAATCATAATTGATCAGTAATTTATCTTCGTATACCTAAAAGAAACACAATCAAAATCCTAATTAGTCAAAATCTGTCAATATATAATATATAAAACCGCTAAATTAGGGTTCATTATTCCTAATTTGATTTGTGATAGTGTTAGTAGGGAATTGGCTCATACACATAGCCCATTAACCCCCTAAACACATAACCTGACTTACAAAAGGTTGCCTGCTATCTCCTAGCTCCGGCCCTTAGGCTCCAGCATCCGGACATTTCGTCCCGGCCGTCCGGACACTTGGTTCCTGCATCCGGACATTTCGTCCCGGCGTCCGGACACAAGGCTCCGGCGTCCGGACACTTGGCCCCAGCATCCGGACATTTCGTCCCGGCGTCCGGACACAAGGCTCCGTGTCCGGACACTTGGCCCTTGACCCCGTGTCCGGGTAAAATGGCCCCGGCACCAGGCCCCGTGTCCAGGTAAAATGGTCCCGGCACCCGGACCCGTGTCCGGGTAAAATGGCCCCGTGTCCGGGAACCAGGCCCCGTGTCCGGGTAAAATGGCCCCGTGTCCGGGAACCAGGCCCCGTGTCCCGGGAACCAGGCCCCGTGTCCGGGAACCAGGCCCCGTGTCCGGGAACCAGGCCCCGTGTCCCGGGAACCAGGCCCCGTGTCCGGGAACCAGGCCCCGTGTCCGGGAACCAGGCCCCGTGTCCCGGGAACCAGGCCCCGTGTCCGGGAACCAGTCCCCGTGTCCCGGGAACCAGGCCCCGTGTCCGGGAACCACGCCCCGTGTCCCGGGAACCAGGCCCCGTGTCCGGGAACCAGGCCCCGTGTCCCGGGAACCAGGCCCCGTGTCCGGGAACCAGGCCCCGTGTCCGGGAACCAAGCCCCGTGTCCGGGAACCAGGCCCCGTGTCCCGGCACAATGGCCCCGTGTCCGAGGCCAGGCCCCGTGTCCGGGCAAAATGGCCCCGTATCCGGGAACCCAACCCCGTGTCCGGGAATTTAGCCCCGGCACCCGAGCCTCGGCCCCGCGTCCGGGAATCCGGCCCCGTGTCCGGGAGTTTAGTCCCGGCACCATGACCCGACGTCTGGCACTCATAGCCCGGCGTCCGGCACTCGTGGTCCGATGTTCGACACTTGGTAGCACTTACGCCTAGGCTGTCACTAATGCTTTTGGCCCGGCATTCCAGAGCCAATACTTATACCTTGTATCTAATAAGTACCGTATTCCTCCAAACCAACACTCATGCCTTGGGATTCATCTCATAGTATCATACTCCTGACATCCTACCAGTCAGACACTCAAGCCTAATCCTTGAGTGTAACCGTCAGAGCATTAATAAAGTTATATAATGATATAGACGTTAATATCCGTTGGAATCCTATTGATGAGCCATAAATGGTCATCATTGCCATACGTTGCTGATACCTGGTAGTGTTGGGTATAAATACTCCACACTTCAGGTTTTGGAGGCCAGCTTCATCATCTTCTCCACTCTCATACTTGCACACAGTATCTCTTGACCGGAATACCTATACACTTCCCACAGTAAACATATTCCGATCATCTTTCTCCAACCAGCCACTTGACCACCTTAGGCTCGCCAAGAGCTTGATAGGTTTGCACTGCTAAGCAGGAGGTCAAAGGGTTGAATCCCAAACACCCAAGTTACTGAGCCTGTCAATCTTTGCTCAAACATTGGCGCCATCCGTGGGACACGTTTTAGCAACGGTGTCTCATTTCATTTCTATCTTTTTTTTTTTTCATTTCATTTCTTAGTTTCACCACCATTTTTTCTTCTCCATGGAAGGAAATTCCTCATCACAAATCGTTTCACTTAAGCCAAAGACAACCACCAATACCCCATCCACCACCCCACCTAATTACATATACATGGCGCAGGAAGAAACTACATCTCGCAAAAGGAAGGCATCAGTCCTTCAGGATTGGGTGATGGAGCCTATTTGCTTCCCACCAATTGAAACTCCTTCCATCAACCCTGTAGTAATACAAATCCGGTTAGCCAACTATGAAGTAAGCAAGGCATATGTTGATACAGGGAGCTCAATGGACATTATTTATGCCCACTGTTTTAGGCAGCTCCCTGAAAAAGTACAAAATTCAAAGCGTCCAACACAATTCCCTCTAGTGGGGTTTTCAGGGGAGACGCATTGGCCAATCGGAGAGGTAGCAATAAACATGATGTTAGGAGAATATCCACACTATAGGTTAGAAATGATTAATTTTGCAATCATTGAGGCACCATCGGCCTACAATGTCCTACTGGGCAGGCCTGCATTACAAAAATTTGGAGCAATTCCATCAACCATTCATGGCATGATAAAGTTCCCTACCCCAGCTGGCATAGCCACAGTCAGGGCTAGAACGTCATGGCCTAAAGAATGCAAACAGGCAGAGAAACCAAAACTGGTAGAGGGTCCCAAAAGTGATCCGGCAATGGAAATCATTGATGGTCCGGAACAAAAAGTTATTATTAATAAACATTTCCCTGAACAACCAGTGACCATTGGTTCACAACTCCCAACACAGACAAAGACTAAACTCATAGCGTTATTAGAATCAAACCTTGATGTCTTTGCATGGCAGACATCAGACATGACTGGTGTCCCAAGGGAACTAGCAGAGCATTCCCTAAACGCGAATCCCAATATTGTGCCAATCCGACAGAAAAAAACGAGGCATGGCCTCGGATCGTAGTAAATCTGCATGTGACCAAGTAAACAAAATGGTCGAAGCAGGGATTGTCAGAGAGGTAAAATACCAAACTTGGATTGCTAATCCAGTTATGGTAAAGAAGGGAGATGGTTCTTGGAGATTATGCGTTGATTTCAAAGACATTAACAAAGCTTGTCCAAAGGACAACTATCCTTTACCAGAAATCGATTGGAAAGTGGAATCCTTGGATAGATTTAGACTCAAATGCTTTTTAGATGCATATAAAGGTTATCACCAAATTTGTATGAAAAAAGGTGATGAAGACAAAACAGCTTTTCACACAGACCAAGGCATATTTTGTTTCCAAAAAATGCCATTTGGCTTGAAAAACGCTGGAGCAACCTATCAACGTCTAATAGATGAAACTTTCAAAAATCAAGTGGGAAGGAACATAGAAGCCTATGTAGATGACATAGTTATCAAAAGCAATACGGAAGACATCATGTTGGCTGATATCCTGGAAACTTTCCAAACATTACGTAATATTAACATGAAGCTTAATCCATCCAAGTGTAGTTTTGGCATGGAAGAAGGAAAATTCTTGGGACATATTGTTACACCTAATGGCATCAAAGTCAATCCTAAGAAGGTTCAGGCAGTCATTGACATGCCATCTCCTTCCACCAAAAAGCAAGTCCAAAGCCTAAATGGCAAGCTAGCAGCACTTAGCCGTTTCTTGTCCAAAGCCGCAGACCGATCCCTCCCGTTCTTTAATACCTTAAAGGGATGCATTCGGAAAAAAGACTTCTCATGGTCTGAAGAAGCAGAAGTGGCATTTCAAGAAATGAAGAAATTCATGGCCAATCTCCCAACACTCACGGCTCCAATAGCCGGGGAGACACTAACTATATACTTGGCTGCTTCCAAGGAATGTGTAAGCGCAGTTCTAGTAGCCCAAAGGGGCGACTCACAAATGCCGATCTATTTCATCAGTAGGGCACTGAAAGGCCCAGAGGTTAATTATCCATGTTTGGAAAAATTGGCACTCTCTTTGGTTCATGCGTCTAGACGTTTGAGGAGATATTTTCAAGGACATCCCATCCAAGTGCTAACAGACAAACAAATCAAACAAATATTGGGTAAACCAGAAGTGTCGGGACGATTAGCAAAATGGGCAATTGAACGGGGAGAACATGAAATTTCTTTCCAACCTCGAAACTCGATGAAAGGACAAATCTTGGCAGATTTCCTGGCTGAAATCGAAGGAATGGAAGAACCAAAGGATCCATTAGTGACAGACAGCCCTCCTTGGACCCTCTTCACAGATGGCGCATCCAACTTAGAAGGGTCAGGAGCTGGTCTCATACTCACAGATCCAGATAAAAACGAGTATACCTACGCCCTTAAGTTTGACTTCCCAGCAACCAACAATGAAGCCGAATATGAAGCTCTCTTATCAGGGCTACGAATAGCTAGAAAGATGGGAGTTCAAAATATAGAAGCTTTTGTGGACTCCCAGTTGGTAGCTAATCATATCAATGGTAGCTATGAAGCAAATCAAACTTCCATGCAACAATACTTGGAAGAAACCAGAAAAATCATTTCGGACTTCTCAAAATTTACCATAGAGCAAGTGCCAAGAAACCGTAGCAAAATAGCAGATGCATTGAGCAAACTTGCAGCATCCTCCTTCGCCCACCTCAAGAAAGAATTGTTGGTGGAAGTCCTAACTGAGAAATCCATAGTGCCAACAAAGGAAGTGGCCGCAATAACGGAGGAAGACTGTTGGATGACTCCAATAAAAAACTTCCTTCAGAATGGACAACTCCCGGAAGACAAACAACTAGCAAGGAAAATCAGAATGAAGGCACCAATGTATCTCCTCATAGACAACTACCTGTTTAGGAAATCTTTTTTGGGTCCACATCTAAGATGTGTCGGCCCAACACAAGCAAAGGATCTAATTCAGGATGTACATGGTGGAAGTTGTGGCATGCATGCAGACCCTCGTTCGGTAACCACTAAGGTCATGAGACTTGGATACTTCTGGCCATCCATGCAAAGAGATGCAAAGGAAGAAATTGAAAAATGTGAATCATGCCAAAAACATGCGTCAGTCTCAAAAATGCCAAAGCAGGACCTCATTCCAGTGACTAGCGCATGGCCATTTTACAAATGGGGAATCGACATTGTCGGACCATTCCCCCCTGGGGTAGGCAATGTTAAATACCTTTTAGTGGCTGTGGACTATTTCACAAAATGGATTGAAGCTAAGCCCTTGGCAACTATCACCGGGCCTCGAATGATAAGCTTCGTTTGGGAACAAATAGTATGTCGCTTTGGAGTTCCACATGTCCTAGTCAGTGATAATGGAAAACAATTTGCAGATAATCCATTTAAGACTTGGTGTCAGGATATGGATATCCAACAACGATTCACCTCTGTGGCACACCCACAAGCTAATGGTCAGGTTGAAGTCATGAACAAAGCAATCGTCAAGGGAATTAAGGCCAGATTGGGAAAATATGCAAAGGCATGGGTAGACGAAATCCCAGGCATTCTTTGGGCACATAGAACTTCCCCCGGCAGAACTACATCTGAAACCCCTTTCAGCCTAGTCTATGGCACTGAGGCAGTTATCCCACCAGAACTTACGATCCCTACTCACCGGACTCTTCATTTCAATCCGGAGCTAAATGAAGAAGCCCTAAGAGAGAACTTGAATATCATCGAGGAGCGAAGAGAAATATCTCTCATCCGACAAGCAGAAAGCCATAGACAGATGGCTAAGTATTATAACCAAAGAGTCCGACACACATCTTTCAAAGTGGGAGATCTCGTATGGCGGAAGAATGAAGCTAGCAGGACCGAAAACTTGGGCAAGTTGGGACCCACATGGGAAGGCCCATATCGTGTCCTTGAAGCACATGGAACTGGCTCCTACACCCTGTCTGACTTAGATGGACAACCATTACCCAGGACATGGAATGCAATGAATCTAAAGAGGTGCTACATTTAATATTTGCATACTATTGCTGATTGTCAGCACTTGCAACCACAACACCCGTCAGGATGTGCCTAGCCAACAGTTGTTTCAATGCTGAAAGTTAAAAAAAAAAAAAAAAAAAAAAAAAAAACAGCCGTCCAGTCTGGATGTCTCTACAACATGTACACCTTGACCATCAACAACTAGCCAAGTCTGGATATCTGGGAAATCTGGCAAACTTTGGTATTTGGCCAACTCACTCATCAGGGATTTGGCCAACCATAAGAAAACGCTCTTCAAAGAGTCATTCACAGCAATGCACCTCAAAATACAAAGTGGTCTGATCTATGTATCCCACAAGGCAACAAACCTGATGCACCACCCCAAACTACGTTTGGAGGGAAATTTAGCAAAAGGCACATATAGACATCTTAAATCTACGCCAAACATGCAATCACATATTCGTCTTTTTACCTACCGGGAAAAGGCAAGCACTTCTCATTGGGAAGCGACATCACTCGCGAGTAAAACAAATTGAAGGTTAACCAACAAAAGTGCCATCGGCACGATATGAAATATACATGAGATGCCAACATCTAGCTATGTCTTCGGCATACAAAAGAACCATAGGTACTCAAATGATTGTCATAGACACAACTCAGTATAATTACTCTTACGCACACCCAAGATGGTGTGACATAACATCCAAGATAACAGGTTAAAAATGTGTTATTGGCTTGATCCCCCAATAAAACATTATTTTTGAAAGACACATTGGAAATGGCCTCGGTCAGAACTATTCAAGGCAACCTCAAGCGGCCAAGAAAGGCATGGCCAAAGAATAGGCGGAAGAGATAATAAGAACAAAAAAAAGTTAGGCTTCAAAAAACCATTTTAAAACCTAACTGGGGGGCATGATAGTGTTAGTAGGGAATTGGCTCATACATATAGCCCATTAACCCCCTAAACACATAACCTGACTTACAAAAGGTTGCCTGCTATCTCCTAGCTCCGGCCCTTAGGCTCCAGCATCCGGACATTTCGTCCCGGCCGTCCGGACACTTGGTTCCTGCATCCGGACATTTCGTCCCGGCGTCCGGACACTTGGCCCCAGCATCCGGACATTTCGTCCCGGCGTCCGGACACAAGGCTCCGTGTCCGGACACTTGGCCCTTGACCCCGTGTCCGGGTAAAATGGCCCCGGCACCAGGCCCCGTGTCCAGGTAAAATGGTCCCGGCACCCGGACCCGTGTCCGGGTAAAATGGCCCCGTGTCCGGGAACCAGGCCCCGTGTCCGGGAACCAGGCCCCGTGTCCGGGAACCAGGCCCCGTGTCCGGGAACCAGGCCCCGTGTCCCGGGAACCAGGCCCCGTGTCCGGGAACCAGGCCCCGTGTCCCGGGAACCAGGCCCCGTGTCCCGAGAACCAGGCCCCGTGTCCGGGAACCAGGCCCCGTGTCCCGGGAACCAGGCCCCGTGTCCGGGAACCAGGCCCCGTGTCCGGGAACCAGGCCCCGTGTCCCGGCACAATGGCCCCGTGTCCGAGGCCAGGCCCCATGTCCGGGCAAAATGGCCCCGTATCCGGGAACCCAACTCCGTGTCCGGGAATTTAGCCCCGGCACCCGAGCCTCGGCCCCGCGTCCGGGAATCCGGCCCCGTGTCCGGGAGTTTAGTCCCGGCACCATGACCCGACGTCTGGCACTCATAGCCCGGCGTCCGGCACTCGTGGTCCGATGTTCGGCACTTGGTAGCACTTACGCCTAGGCTGTCACTAATGCTTTTGGCCCGGCATTCCAGAGCCAATACTTATACCTTGTATCTAATAAGTACCGTATTCCTCCAAACCAACACTCATGCCTTGGGATTCATCTCATAGTATCATACTCCTGACATCCTACCAGTCAGACACTCAAGCCTAATCCTTGAGTGTAACCGTCAGAGCATTAATAAAGTTATATAATGATATAGACGTTAATATCCGTTGGAATCCTATTGATGAGCCATAAATGGTCATCATTGCCATACGTTGCTGATACCTGGTAGTGTTGGGTATAAATACTCCACACTTCAGGTTTTGGAGGCCAGCTTCATCATCTTCTCCACTCTCATACTTGCACACAGTATCTCTTGACCGGAATACCTATACACTTCCCACAGTAAACATATTCCGATCATCTTTCTCCAACCAGCCACTTGACCACCTTAGGCTCGCCAAGAGCTTGATAGGTTTGCACTGCTAAGCAGGAGGTCAAAGGGTTGAATCCCAAACACCCAAGTTACTGAGCCTGTCAATCCTTGCTCAAACAATTTGCAAACGAAACTCACCTTGATTTCAAAGCTCATTACGAAAGTAACCTAAATTTGATTACGAATTGATTGAAAAAATGAATTCAGACTCAATTTGCGAGCTACATTAACCTAAATGACAATTACGAATCGACCGAAATAACTGAATTCATAATTCGATTACGAATTGATTGAAAAACTGAATTTATAACTAATATTATTCCATAGAAATATGTATACTTATTTTATTAGGAATAAAAAAATTAACCTAAATTTTGATCGCCGAAGTGACTTGATAATTCAATTTACAGACTAATCTAACCTAAATTTCGATTACGAATCGATTGACAGATTGAAGAAAAAGGAAAAGGAAAAACGAGATGCGGCGGTGGTGCATACGGCGGTGCATACAGCGGTGCATACGGCGGTGCATTACGGTAGTGCATTCGGCGGTGCATTACGGTAGTGCATACGGCGGTGCATTAAGGTAGTGCATACGTCGGTGTTGTAGTGATTGAGAACAATAGCGATTGAGATGCAAATGATTGTGCGGTGTCGTGGTAATTGGTGTTGAATGCAGAACAGGGATGAGGGGAATAAATATAACAAATTGTTTATTACTCAAAGTTAAAGTTTATTTTACTTATACAATATATATATATATATATATATATATATATATATATATATATATATATATATATATATATATATATATATATATATATATATATATATATATAGATTGGGGTTCAATAGGGATCTCTTTTTTGCTAGAGATCCAAGGATCACCTTCTCAGCCACAAGATCATCTAAAATTTGTGGCTGAGATTAAAAGTTGGGTTTAAATGATTTGTAAGGAAAAAACACGGAGGGGCAAAAAAGTTTTTTTACCTTCTTTTTTTTTTTTTTTACTCACACGCGCTTTCTGCTTTTCCTTTCACTTTTGTCTTTTTGTCTTTTGCTTTTGTGTCACATTTACCAAGTAAATATTCTTTCACATAAATGTATTAAACAAATATTGAGCACATTTACCAAGTAAATATTCTCCAACCACTTGCAATAAAGACAAAATACATAATGCATTAAACAAAATTATATTCTTTCACATACATAATGCATTAAACAAAATTATATGTAAAAACTATAGAATCATAGGTGATTACTAAACATTTGGTGACATTTTACATCAACATACTAAGACACATTATTAATAAAATCACAAGTGATTACTAAACGTTTTGTGACATTTTACATCAAAGAACTAAGACACTAAATTATAAACAGTTTCTTAATGTAAAAACTACATAATCACAGGTGATTAAATAAGCATTTGGTGACATTTTACATCAACATACTAAGACATTAAATAATAAACAGTTTCTTAATGTAAAAACTACATAATCACAGGTGATTAAATAAGCATTTGGTGACATTTTACATCAACATACTAAAGAAAATTATTAATAAAATCACAGGTGATTACTAAACATTTTGATGACATTTTACATCAACATATAAGACACTAAATTAATACAATCACAGGTGATTACTAGACATTTGATGAAATTCTACATCAAGGTACTAAGGCACTAAATTAAGAACCTTAAATGTATTAAGGTATTAAGGCACTAAATCACAGGTGATTTTCCTTTACAATTTGTTGACTACAAAATTACATTTAAGATATTTAGTGACTTAATTTAATAAAATCACATGTGACATAGTTATTGTTCAAAGAAAATACACCAAACCGAAAGTATTCTCAAACAAAATATTTGTCTACTCATTTCAAATAAAATTCAACTAGTAAAGTAACATATTAATAAAATCACAGGTGATTACTAAACATTTTTGTGACATTTTACATCAACATACCAAGGCACATTATTAATAAAATCACAGGTGATTACTAAACATTTTTGTGACATTTTACATCAACATATTAAGGCACATTATTAATAAAATCACAGGTGATTACTAGGTGATTACTAAACATTTTGGTGACATTTTACATTAAGGTACTAAGCCACTAAATTATAAACAGTTCTTAATGTAAAAACTTTAGAATCACAAGTGATTACTAAACATTTTTTATGACATTTAAGGCACTAAATTAATACAATCACAGGTGATTACTATAGATTTTGTGACAATTTACATCAAGGTACTAAGGCACTAAATTACTAAACATTTTGTGACATTTTACATCAACATACTAAGGAACATTATTAATAAAATCACAGGTGATTACTAAACATTTTTGTGACATTTTACATCAACATACTAAGGCACATTATTAATAAAATCACAGGTGATTACTAAACATTTTTGTGACATTTTACATCAACATACTAAGGCACATTATTAATAAAATCACAGGTGATTACTAGGTGATTACTAAACATTTTGGTGACATTTTACATCAAGGTACTAAGCCACTAAATTATAAACAGTTCTTAATGTAAAACTTTTAGAATCACAAGTGATTACTAAACATTTTTTATGACATTTAAGGCACTAAATTAATACAATCACAGGTGATTACTATAGATACAACATCCTAATTCGTTTCATTTAAAGAATTTAGATTATTATTATAGTAATATTGGTTTTGAAGTTTTCATTAACAGATTCATTAACCCACAAAAAAAAATCAATAACAAAGAAGCATTAGACCCTGGGGAGTTAGTTGAAATCATATCACTTTCCTTACACTTAGTCAAATCTTTCACAAAACAACTCCCAATTTTATCATCTGCACTAAAACAGGGTCCAAAAAAAAGAAAATCCAAATTTCAAGAACACATTAAAAAAAACAATTTTTATTCAAAATTTTCTTTTTCCTTACAAACCCAGATCTTACCTCACCCAAACAGCAAACCCTTTTCACCAATCTTTCAATTTCCTAGCTTTTCAAGATCCCCTTCATTGCTTTTTCAACACGTTTTTTGATTGCATTTATAAACGCTTTGAGCATGATTACATAAAAAATAGGTCAAAATTCGAAAAACATAAACACGTTTCTTCAAAATCAATCAATTAATTGAAAATAATAAGATTAAACAATCACATACTCGTTTCTTTTTTCCGATGGCGTTTGAAGCAGCAGTAGGTGAATTAGAGAGAAAATAAAGTGAAATTAGAGAGAAAATAAAGTGATCTGTGAATTGAACATGATGAAATGAAGAATAATAAAAGTTGAATCTAGAGTGAGAATTGAAGAAACCTGTGTGTGAATGTGTAGAGAGAGAAAGAGATGGCGGTCAAGGATGGAGGAGAGAGAAAGAGAGAACATTTTCTTTGTTAAATCCAGAATATGCGGTGGAAACAATTACACATAGGGGCGCGTGACCTTTTTAAATATTTTTTCAATATGACTAAAATACCCCTCCGTGGGTTTGATCTATTAATGAAATTGTGTGGCTCTAAAGGTGATCCCTGGATCTCTAGAAAAAAAGGGATCCCTATTGAACCTCACCCTATATATATATATATATATATATATATATATATATATATATATATATATATATATATATATATATATATATATATATATATAGATTGGGGTTCAATAGGGATCTCTTTTTTGCTAGGGATCCAGGGATCACCCTCCCAGCCACAAGATCAACTAAAATTCGTGGCTGAGATTAAAAGTAGAGTTAAATGAATATCATTTAAAAACACACGGAGGGGCATAATGGTCTTTTTACCTTTTTCTCTTTTTCGGTCCACGCGCTTCTCCTCTTTAACTGGTTTCTAATTTTAACAACGATTTCACCTACTCATTTTTAACCTAATTTTTTCGAATTGAAAATCGTCAATTGAACTCTAATTCGTCAAGCTCTTCTTATCATCAAACTATTCGGATTAAAGATGTCATCTTTTGGTAATATTTTGATTTCTTTTATCAACTGTTTTATACATTTTTTTTTTTTTTTTTTTGTGGTTTATTCAGTCACATGTGATTTTGTTTGTTTTTTATATTTTTGTGTTGTTCTTTTGTAGGTCGGACTCGTAGAAGTGAACGGATACTCAAAAGAACTGGTTTGAGTAAATTTAAAAACACACCCAGTACTCCTGTTGTTATTGAAGATGTTGTTGATGGTAATGTATCCAGTTTTTGTGTATATATTTTTTTATATGATGTTTTTGTTTTATTTTTTCATGAATCTGTATACGTAGTTACATTTGTTTGTTCTATGTTTTTATTTTGCAGATGAAGCACAATCACCTGTGACTGTAGCACAATCACATGTGATTGTAGAACAATCACCTGTTTTTGAAGAACAATCACCTGTGATTGAAGAACTATCACATGTTTTTGAAGAACAATCTCCTACTCCTCTTGTTATTGAAGATGTTGTTATTGGTAATTTATCCACTTTTTGTGTATTTATTTTTTTTATATGATTTTTTTGTTTTATTTTTTCATGAATCTGTATTACATAGTTACATGTTTTTATTTTCCAGCTGAAGCACAATCACCTGTTTTTGAAGCTCAATCACCTGTGACTGGAGCACAATCACCTGTGATTGGAGCACAAGCACATATGTTTGAAGGTCCATCTTATGTTTATGACACTACTATTACTGTAAGTGAGAAAGATAAGACAACGCAGGGTATGCCTAAGAAGTACACAAGAAGTAAGATTCTTGAAGAAATTAGAACTTCATCCCTTTGTCGTTCTGTTATTAAGCCTGATGATTTATCAAGAGGGAAAGAGGTTGTTTCTAAAAGGAAATTAGTTTGTGTTGGTGATGTTGATGATTCTGTTTTGGTAAAGGTTGCTAAACCGAAGAAATTTTTAGCTATTAGAACTCGCATGTCCCCACATAGTTTATTCATTGCATTGAATAATTTAAGTTTAGAACAGAAGATTTGTTTAAAAGAAATGGGTTTTGGTGGTTTATACAAGATACCATGTGATGGGCTTCCCGCACATATTGGTCATTTTGTTGTCAATAATTTTAATCCAAGGAATATGACTTTGAAGTTGAAGAATGGCGTAATTAATATAAATGAGGGAGCTGTTCATGAAATTCTTGGTATTCCTTGTGGTGGGTTGAACATTTGCGATTTAAATGAACTTCCTATGGAGGATCGACCTTTAATTAATCAGTGGTATTCTCAGTTTCTATCTGGCAATAAAGTTCGTCCAACTGATATCTGCAAAGCTATTGTCAATTCTTCTGAAGCGGGTATTCTGTTTAAAATTAATTTTCTGGTCTTGTTTTCAAATACAATGGTTGGATGCCCTAGTTCGGGTTCCTGTGACGTTAAACTTTTGAAGTTTTTTGACGAATCGGTTGATATTTCTTCTTTGAATTGGTGTCGATATATTTTAGATTCTTTGGCTCATAGTAAAAGTGGATGGGAGAAATATGGCAGTCGTTTATATGGTGGTCCACTTACTTTTCTTGTTGTAAGTTTTTTTCTTTTCTTTATCATTCTTTATTATCTATTGTTTTATTGTTTATGTTACTTAATAATTTTTTGGTTTTTATATATAGCTTTTGTATTTTGATTATGTGAAATTCCACTTGGATGACACACCTCGTGGGAGACCTGCAATTCAAGGCTGGAGTATGGATAAAATGAAGGCTAGGCAAGATCTTGAAATGAAAGAAGGAGGGTTTGGGATTTGGGATTTGCAACCTGATTATAATCAGTTGATCATGAACGAAGATTTTGCGGTTGATGTTAGTTTTTTTACTTCTTCTTAAACATTTCCCTGAAATGATTAATCACCGGTGATTTTATTAAAATTAAGTCACTAAAATGATTAAACTGGTGTTTATTATATAGTAATCACCGGTGATTTTATTATTCAGTAACATTCTATAGCTAATCACCGATGATTTTATTAAAATTAAGTTACTAAAATTATTAAACTGGTGTTTTGTTTATAAGATAAAATATAAGGGCTTATTAGCTTATTGAGTTTTTTGTTATTTTGATTTTTTTTGCTTTTTTTTTAGGATATGGTGCGTAAACTGCAGTCGAAATTTTCCGTTTTGTTGGATGATAAAGATGATATAATGTCATATCTACAAGAAGCTGTCCACAAATTTCCTCTTCATCCAAAAATATTGGATTTTAAAGAGTTGTTTAAGTCTGTTTTTGTTTGTGATGATGATGATTTTGAAGATGCAGTTCAAGGAGGTCTTTAAACATTAGTTGTTCTTTTTTAAGTAGTTTGTTTGTTTTTAAGTACTTTTTTTTTTATGTTATTTGAATACTTTTTAGAATTCCTGGACAAGTTATGACCAATCTTTCAATATATTATATGTATGTGCTTTTTTATGTAGATCAACTCTTTTTTTGTGTAATGTCTTAAACATGTTTGGTAAACACATACTAAGGCATTAAACTTATAAAATCACAGGTGATTACTATAAAATTACATCAACATACTAAACATACTAAGGCATTAAATTTAGTTAAATCACAGGTGATTAGTAAACATTTTTTGTGACATTTTACATCAACATACTAAGGCATTTAATAATAAACAATTCTTAACATAAACAGTATAGAATCACAAGTTTTAAATATGAATTTGCACAAAGAAACAAGAGAAATCTTCAAATTCCAGAAACACAAAGTTTTACATACCAACTACGATTAAACAACAGAGAAATCTTGAAATAAACATAAAGACAAACAAACAAACATAACACAAACAAACATAAGACAAACAAACAAACATATTGGCTTCATACGAGACAATCTTTTCAGCTTAGACGTCGTATTTTTCCACATTGAACACCAATTTAAGACCAGAGTTTGTTTGTTGCAAGGTTTTTGTGAAGAGCAACATAGTCCCACATCGCAACCCTTGTCTTTTTCTCCATTTGTTCCAGTCACCATTGATAGTCACATGACTGGTTGGAACATTCCTTCGTGGGTCGGGGTATGTTTGCATTGCGAATAACCTATTGGTATCATTGGTGAAAACAATGTCACAAAATTCATATTCAGTAAGGTTATGTTCCCTTACAAAGTATGCTGGTATTGTCTGCAAAAAATGACATAGTTATTGTTTTTTATATACACAACATAGATTAAAGGTAAACCATGATATTATGAATATATAAAAATTATAGAATCACAGGTGATTACTTACCACTCTTCCCCTTGTGACTTTGGTGCGATCAAGTTTAATGGCAAAGCAATGAACTGGCATTTTTTTCGGGTTTTTGTTTAGGTTACTCTTTTCTCTTTCATATACATCCTTTATATAGGCAATATGATGGTTAAAAATACCCCTTGTGTCTGCTTTTTTTTGAATTGTAATGAGTATAAGCTAGGAGTAGTCTTCAAATGTATTGAATTGTCATTTCTTTTTTCTCTTTTTCTGCATTTTTGCATTGAGTTGTAAATCAATATTTTTGATAGATGGATGAATGGTTGTATAGATTCTTATATGTTTTCAATGCTTTTTTATTCTTTTTGTGTGGTTCTGCATTTCTGTCACATTTTCCAAAACAATAATATATTATTTTCACATTTACCAATTATATATTATCCAACCACATGCAATAAAAGCCAAAATACATAATGCATTAAACAAAATTATATGTAAAAACTATAGAATCACCGGAGATTATTAATAAAATCACCATTTTACATACTAAGGCACCAAATGTACTAAGGCAGTAATTGACAAATTAAGGTATTAAGGCACTAAATCACAGGTGATTTTCCTTTATACTTTGTTGACTACAAATTTTTAAGAACCTAAAATGTATTAAAGTATTAAGGCATTAAATCACAGGTGATTTTCCTTTATATGTGTAGTCTTTTCCAAATGTGTAATAAATGTAATAAATGTAATATATGTTTTCAAAATGTAATAAAGCAAAAGCTATAAATGCATGAATCTTTTTCAAATTTGTGTAGTCTTATCCTATATAGATGTGTAGGAATCACATGTGATTACTTTATTTTGTTTGTTACTGTTTTTCATTCACGCTTTTTGTGTAGTCTTATCCTATATACATGTGTAGGTATCACATGTGATCACTTTTATTTGTGTTTTCTTACTGTTTTTCATACACTCTTTTTGTGTAGTCTAATCTAGAAACAGTCATACAGTATATAGAATCATAATGTGAAATTATTTTTTAATATAATCATAGGTGATTAACTAGTGAATCACAGGTGATTAATCAACCTTCTTTTAGGCTACGCGTAGATATTGATTTGGTTAAATGTTTTCAAAACTTACATGGTTAAATATTATAGACAAAAACATATATTTTAATAAAATATAGACAGCTTATACGCATTGTTCTTTTCCGTACTTAGACTTCCAGACTTCCAGACTTCCAGAGCGTAGAATTTACTATCTCTGGCATAGTTTCTTCTTGTTCGGAATCTGCAATTAAGATAAGATTATGACATATACCAGAGTACATACGCGAAAAGCACGTCACATATAGTTTTGCAAAATAACTAAAAGTTTTAGAATGACATCACGAGCTGTCAGTTGATATATTTTGTAAAAAGATTTGTTACAAAAAATATCAAAGAATAAGAAAATCATCAAACCTCTTTGATAAATTCCAAGGCATCATTTTCAACCATCTGTTGTAATGTAATATATGCTATCCTTGACACGTCCTCTTCCGCCATCTTAATCTTCTGAAAAGTATTCGGAGACGTGATTGTGAAGCAATCATATGAAACAGTTGATCTGAACTTTGGCATATGGACAGAGCCTTCATTTTTAGTTGTATATTTTTTTCCATTCTTTTGAGCATTTTCGTTTAGAAGAGATTTCCAGATTACATGCTGATTTGAACCTAAAAAGAATGAAGATATTTTGCTTTATTAGTGTTTGTTATTGTTGTTTCTAAACACACGTGGGTGCTTAACCATACCGTTCGGGTTTGGATGATTCATCCTGAGGATACCACTAGAGCTTTCAGCTTTGGGGCTCACTAGAACAGAAAGGGGGTTCTGTAGGTTGCCAGATGTGAGTTGCTTAACCATACCGTTCGGGTTTGGATGATTCATCCCGAGGATACCACTAGAGCTTTCAGCTTTGTGGCTCACTAGAACAGAAAGGGGGTTCTGTAGTTTGCCAGATTTGAGTTGCTCATAGGTACTTTGAAATGATTGGTCAATGACCAAAATGTTTTTTGGTATTACAGCCTTTGCACAATTCGCCGGTTGATCAAATGGGTCCTCGATCTGTAATCACCGATAGTAATAAAATTAGATCAACATATTTTATTTTGACAGAGAAAAGTGTATGCATGTCAACTCAACCCGACCCCAATAGAACTAGTTCCCTCTGAACCCATATTGACCTGTTACTCAATTCGCCCATCCACATAAATAAGAGAGAGAAGACGTACAAATAGAGCATATTTGGGAGGATAATCGATTTTTTCCCATTTTCCAGTTTTTGTACTAATTTTTCGATGCTGACCCCTCACACTTATGCCGCAGAACTGAAAAACAACAAACAAACAGAGATTATAGCGATTTTTAAGAACACATAAACAAATTATAAGAAACTTACCTTTTCAAGAAATGAAATAAAAAGTTCAGACAACGAGCTTTTGTTAGGTATTCTCGACATATTAGCTTTAAAGCTGTCTATGTTTCTACTACAAATTTTTTCGATATTTTTCTCAGCAATAGCTCTCACACCTGTTTCACAAATTGTTGCCGTATTTAGTTTTTCACAAAATGCATTTCATTTTCCAAACACATAAAAAACAAATACCTGTAAGATCATCAGCCATGTTCCCTGGGTAAACTTCATTAAGAGGGGGTAGAAGGGGAGGGTCACAAGTCTGAAAGAAACGAGATTATAAAACCAATACACGAAAACAAAATATTGGAGACAGAATCGTAAACATATATGTGATAAACAGTAGAATTGGTAAGAATCACCTGAAAATGGAATATAACGAGTAAGGTAAGGGAAAACGAATTCAAAGTTCCGGTTTTAGGATCATTGATACTCTGCGCTTTTGCCCATTCTTTGACCTACATATTATCATTAATAATAAGCATATGATAATATGAAAACGTTCTTTTATATAATCACTTTATAGTCTGTAGAAACATACAATTAAGACTAAATCACGGAAACGTCCATCAATTTCGTTTATCCAATACAACATTCTTGCCTTCATTTGACTGCTTAAGTTGTTGAGAGAGATGTCGCATGAAATTTTGTACTTGTCGCTAACACATTTCACGATTGGCACTCTTGCATGTTTAATATAAGTAATCGCATTGAATCCGCCTGTCAATAAAGTCACAGGTGATTAAACCAACATTTTGAGGCTACATGTAGAAATCGTTCATATAATCCCATGTGTCATTTTGGTAGTTGTATTTGGCTTTTATATCTAAGATATTTCTTAAATAAACAAAATAATATGATTCTTTTTTTTTTTTTTTTCATTTTTATAAACAAAATCACAGGTGATTTTAATCATTTTAGTGATTTTAATTTTATTTGATATTATATAATATAAGTCATACCTATTCTTTCCATAGCTTTTGTAACTTCTTCAAGTACATTTTTGTCGTATTTTTTTCCCGCGTAAGAAATCGAGATATCTAAATCTCCCCTTCTCGAGAAGAGGTTAGACGCAAACGAACCAAATGGCTCAACTGTGGCACCTAATTTTAAACAATCGAAATTCAGAACTTAGATAAAACGAATAAAGCTCGAAATGAACCAAATGACTCAACTGCATTATCATTATTTTCAAACGTTTTGAAGAATTTACCTTTAAAAACTTCCAGACTTTCAACTATGGCTCGAATATCACTCATAACATGGGATCGTTTTGTGCAATCATCCACTGTAGGATTGACTAGTTGAAGAACATCCCTCAGGGTAGTTTCCAATTAATAGCTGGAGTTCATATCTGACAGGTTTCTAATATTTAGTTGGAGTTTGAGCCCTAAAATTGGAGAGAAGGGGATATGTAAGGGCTTTTATATAAAGGCATATTAATTCCTCCGTTTCAAACATTTTAATCTTTATAAACATTCTGTAACATTCTATAGTTAATCATCTGTTATTTTATATAGTAATCACAGGTGATTTTATTAAAATTAAGTCACTAAAATGATTAAAATGGGTAATCTGGAATTTTTATGGCTTTTAATGTAAGTGATTATGAGCTTATTACTTTTTTATTTAGTCATAATTAACAGTTACAACTTCATTAAAGACTACTCCTTTTTATAGCCAAAATTACGACTTTACTTTGTTCAATGCATTTAAATGTCATTTAATTTTTCTCTGTTTGTGCATCTGAATTGTAATGAGTACAAGCTAGAAGTAGTCTTCAATGCAGTGTATTGAAGACTACTAAGTCACAGGTGATTACTAAGTCACATTTTATCATATCCACATATACACAAATAAAGTAAAAATTACTAAAATAAGAACATCAAAATATTTAAAATATATCATATCCACACAGAGACAAATGAAATGTAAATCCATTTGAATAAACATCCTAGTCTTCCGTTCTACCCTTTAACACAGCGTTTCTGAGAATTGCATTCTTTTTATCATTTGGTAGCTTGTAAAACTCATCAGCATGTTTTTGGATTTCAGATCTGACTATATTAGTATCTGATAAAAGCAACTTTGTTGCAAATTTCCTTCTAAGTGCCTGAAGCTGGGGCCTCTGCTTTTCTTCAGTTGTGGCGATGCCACATTTCCATTTCTTTATTTCTTCACCCATGTAATATTCCATATGTAGCATTGCAAATACTCCGCAATCTATGTTATTCTTTGTTGTTCTCCATCTCATCTCTGCTCTTTCAATTTCGCATTCATCTTGGCAAGTTTTTTGTGGTTTATCGAATCAAGATATTCTGTAAATAATTTTTTCTGTAAAACAAGAAAAAAAAAAAAAACAATATTAAAAACTTAAAAATTTACATGATATAAAGAAAAGGAAAAAATATATATAATAATATCTAATGTTATCCTGTAGAATCACAGGTGATTACTAAACATTGTGGTGATTCTATATTGTTTACATTAAGAACTGTTTAAATAATAAAAAAAAACCATACAATCACAGGTGATATTTTTACTTACAATATCTAAAGGGATTGTGCCATATCTATCCATTTCACCATTCTTGCTATTGTCAATTAGTAGAATCTTTGGATGCTTTAAGTTGAAAACAATAAGAAAAAAATGTTTTGACATATTAATGGGGAAGAATACCTGTCAAAAATAATTCAAATATTAAAACAAACATATTAAAAATGAAAAAATAAAGAATTATTCATAAATAATAAAAAAATATATGTACCAAGTCGATGTCCTTTAACGACAGAAGCTTCTCATCATTGTTCATATTTCTTTTCAAAGTTTCAATGAACTCTAAAATTGTTTCTTCTTCCGTAAGGTTTTTGTCAGGTAAAACTTGTGGGTCCTGGACAACAACAAAGATGAATTTAAAACAAATTACTTTAAAAACATGATGATATAAAACTAAATAACATTTAATAAGATGAATTTTAAAAATTCAAATTAAAAACTTACATAAGGGATTGTTTTAAAGAAATACCGACTTAATGATCCGTCACTTTTACGGTTTTCTTGATCATTTAGCATAGTAGCCCAACAATCAACGACAACAACATCAATCCATTGCCCAACAATTAACGTTTCTATATGGGAATATATTGCCAGAGTGTTATTATCTTCAGTTTTAAAAACCATATTCCTGAAAGAAAAAAAATATATGTTATTCAAAAAGTAATATCAAATCACATCTAATAAATAAACATAAAAATAAATAAAAAACAGTTATAACTTTTTTTACTTACCACCCAGGCGCAGTCATAGCAAAAAGCGCATCAGAAAGTTTCTGCTCTATGTTTGTAAGTCTTTCACCGACAGCCGTCTTACGATTATGATATGGTGATTTTTCATAATGAGCTAAATGAGTGATACGTTTTTTTTGTGGTTCAAAAGGGGTAATGAATGAAGGATCATCGTTTTCAACAACTTTTTTTATCCCTTTATGAACCGTTTTTTGTAACTCATCTGCATTTGGCTCACCTTCTTCAACTTTTTGTTCCTTTTCCTTCACATCAACAGATTGTGGATCATCTTTTTTGATAACTTTTTCCCCTTTATCAACCCTTTTTTGTAATTCAGCGGCATTTGGCTCACCCGTTCTTGACCCACCCGCTTCAACTTTCTGTCGTTTTTCCTTCACATCAACAGATTTTTTACCATCTTCTATTTCAGCTTCCTTTCTCTTCATACCAACAGAAACTTTCAATACCTCTTTTTCTTTCAGATCAACAGGAAACTGTTTTTCTTTTTCATTCTGTTCTCCACTAAAGTCTTGAGTCATACCAATAGAGAAAGAAGGAAAAGAGGGCTTTACGATATCAACTTTTCCTGGAACAAGTTGTTTGAACAAAACAAATTAGATAAAATCACAGGTGATTTAGTTAAAAGTTTATTAAGATAAAACTTATTAATAAAATTAGAGGTGATAAAATGTACCTTTTTTCAAGTCTGTCTCCACCTTTTCAACTTCAGCTGAATTTTCACCATCAACATTCAGTGATTTAGAAGAATCCTTTACCGTTTCACCAACAGCTAAACAATATAATAAAATAAAAAAGATTAAGATAAAAGTGTTTTAAGAGAAAAACTTTTTATAAATAAAGTCATAGGTGATTACTCTTTGCTTCTCCTTTTTTTTGTTCTTCATCAACTTGACGGTCAATTGTTTGTTGGACACCTGGCTCGTTCAGTAACTGGGTATCGATATTTGCCCATACAACATCTCCATCTTTTGAAAATCCAGCAACAGCTAAACAATATAATAAAATAAAAAAGATTTTTAGATAAATGTGTTTTAAGAGAAAAATTTTATAAATGAAATCACAGGTGATTTACTCTTAGGTTTTGTATTCTCTTTATGTTCTTCAACTTTACGGTCGACTTCGTTCACAAATTGGGTATCTATTGAATAATTTATTTTCAAGTCTTTGTTCGCCCCTTCAAGTTCAACTGGTTTTGCAGCATCAACATTCAACGAGACCTTTTCACCATCAACAGCTAAACAATATAATAAAATAAAAAAGATTTTAGATAAATGTGTTTTAAGAGAAAAATTTTATAAATGAAATCACAGGTGATTTACTCTTAGGTTTTGTATTCTTTTTATGTTCTTCAATTGTACGGTCGACTTTCTTCAGAAATTGGGTATTTATTGAAGAATCTATTTTCAAGTCTTTGTCCGCCTCTTCAACTTGAACTCGGTTTTCAGTCTCAACATTCAACGAGACCTTTTCACCATCAACAGCTAAACAATATAATAAAATAAAAAAGATTTTAGGTAAATGTGTTTTAAGAGAAAAATTTTATAAATGAAATCACAGGTGATTTACTCTTAGATTTTGTATTCTCTTTATGTTCTTCAATTGTACGGTCGACTTTCTTCAGAAATTGGGTATTTATTGAAGAATCTATTTTCAAGTCTTTGTCCGCCTCTTTAACTTCAACTGTTTTTTCAGCATCAACATTCAACGAGACCTTTTCACCATCAACAGCTAAACAATATAATAATAAAAAAAGATTTTAGATAAATGTGTTTTAAGAGAAAAATTTTATAAATGAAATCACAGGTGATTTACTCTTAGGTTTTGTATTCTCTTTATGTTCTTCAATTGTACGGTCGACTTCCTTCACAAATTGGGTATTTATTGAAGAATCTATTTTCAAGCCTTTGTCCGCCTCTTCAACTTGAACTCGGCTTTCAGCCTCAACATTCTTTTCATCAACAGCTAAACAATATAATAAAATAAAAAAGATTTAGATAAAAGTTTTTTAATTTATTTTTTTCTCCAAAAAAACACAGGTGATTCACATTAATGAATTTAATAAAATGTACCTATTTTCAAGTCTTTGTCCGCCTCTTCAACTTCATCTGGTTCTTTAGCATCAACATTCAGTGATTCAAAAGAATCCTTTACGTTTTCACCATCATCAACAATATTAAGATGATCATAATTTGTACACTCGAGTGTATATTCAATATTCTGAGATGATGATAAATCAACTGCAACTTTTTTATTCTTCACATATTCATTTTGTTGAACTTCTTCACTGAGATTACTTGGACCACAACCGCCAACGAGAATAGATTGAAATTTGGCTTTTTGAAGATTTATATCTTCGTTGTGTGGGTACATTTTTGAAGCTTCCTCTAAAAGAGATGTTATGTCGTCTTTTATTTCTTTTAGAAATGATAACTTTCTCTCTAGTTTTCCAACAAAATACTGCAAAAAATATTGTAAATAGTTATAATACAGATTTGTACAAATAACGCTATTTTTGTTCAGTAATGGAGTAACTACTCACACAATTTAATCAGTTTTTAAGCCCAAATAAATAACATCATTCAAATAACACTTATTATGTTCAATAATGGAGTAACTACTCACACAATCACAGGTGATTTTCATATAAAAATTACCTCAGAAGCAAATTCCTCGTTTTTTAAAGCTTCTCCAAATGGAGGTTCCACGTCTCCTCTTCCAAAACCGCCTTGAAGGATTTCTGCATCTTGTCTATCACTCATTTTTTGTGAATCCCAACCGAGAATAGCAGGACGTGTTCGTGCAACATTTAATTTGCTACACTTTATTGAATCCAAGTACAAAAGCTGGTTTTATACAAATACATGAAAAACATATGTTAAATATATACTCATTTGTCAAGAGAAAAAAATACATGAAAAGCATGTAATTGAAGCTCAATCACCTGTGATTGAAGCACAATCACCTGTGATTGAAGCACAATCACCTGTGACTGAATTAAAATTTCATAATTTTGACACTACTTCTAATGAGTTATTGTAAAAATAAACTTACAGTGAGGAATGATAGAGGTCCAACAAAAAAACTGTTCACAATTTTTGTCCAATCCTTTTTGCATTCTCGCAAAGCATTCATTACTAAGCTGCACCAGTTTATGTTTTTGATATCCACACCCTCTGTTATGTAGTCCAGAATTTTCAGCAAACATGAACCTGAGGGATGGCATTGAACCATCGTGTTCATGAACAAAACTAAGAAGTTTAACTTAAAAGTTATTCCTCCTTCTCGAGAATGTGTAATTTTAGTTAACACTTCTCGTGGCCTTATCTTCGCCCCAACCTCAAACTGTTTGTGCCATTCAACAATATACGGATCTTCTTTTGAAACAGGCTCCAACTCCTCCAATTCCCTTCCTCCATTGGGAATACCAAGCATGTCGTGTATTAACTCAGATGTAATGTTAATGACATGACTCCCAATAGTTAATGTCATTTTTGATTGGTTGAAGTTATTTGCTACATACATTCCTAGTTTTCCCGGTATGCTATCTAAAGTCATGGCAATTAAGTCCCCAAACCCCATATCAACTAAATCTGACTTTTGATCTGTACTTAAATCCTTGATTGCAGTATACAGGGACTTAGGTGACATTCTAGTCCTAAGTGATTGAAACTTAAAGCCTAAAGTCTTAACCGGTTGGGACACTCTTTGACTAACTTTTTCTTTTTCTGACAACTGTTCTTCATTTACAGTTTCTAATTTCAGCTTTGCACTTTTCTTGCATAATTCTTGACTCTCTTCCTTTATGTCTTGAGAAAATCGCTTTGCACCACGGTAGATCTTCTTCTTCCTTGGTTTCTTTTTCACATCCTCGCTGTCTTGTTTTTTTCTTTTTTTTAGAACCTTTTGGACAGGAGATGTTTTTTCCTTTCCGATGTAGCTGGCCAGTGTTTGATCATTACTATAATCTAGTAATTGACCTACGTTACACAAATTAAAAAATTAGTTAAGCTATATATTTAATTATTGAACATATTTATCAAATTTTTGTAATGTGTTAAGCTATATTTAAAACAAGTAATACCTGAACTTGTCCCTTCGTTTTTCAGAAGATTATCTTCTTCATTTGATGATTCATCTTCTTTGTTGTCTAAATAAGAATAATAAATAACAATAGTTATAACTACTTTAATTGTTTCATATAAACAAACAAATTTTTAAACAGACTAATGTTACATTACTAAACATTACTAAACATTTGTTAATTTAAAAACTATATAGTCACAGGTGATTACTAAACATTTTTGGTGACATTTTACATGAACATACTAAGGAACTAAATTAATAAATTCACAGGTGATTACTAAACATTTTTAGTGACATTTTACATCATTCTTATAACACTATTTTTGGTCAATAATGGTGTAACTACTCTCACAATCACATGCGATTTCATATAAACAAACAATTTTCTAAAACAGAAATATACCTGAATCACTTTTATGTTTTCTAGAAGTATACGTTCTTCCACAATGTTTATCCACTGATGAACAAACAACTGTAAATAAAAAAAAAAATTATAAGTAGTGATTAAATATAATTTTACAAAAAAAATAAAATAATAAATAAATAAATATCATATTACCTTTAACTATGTCATTAACATAATTTTCCTCCGTCGGTCCACCAGTTATATCTGAAATGTATAATTTATATAACATAAAATAAATTTAAAGAAAAAAAAAAGAAAAAAAAACTGTTGGGATAATATTTTGATTTGATGAGACAAAATATAAACTGAGCATATACATCAAGGAAACATGGAGAATACAAAGTTGAAATAGTAGTTGTGATAGCATTCTCATCAACAATTTACATTGAAGAAACTTATTGCTTTGCATGTAGAAAGCATAAGTTTAGGGGAAGATTGTTAGGATTAAATTGTGGAGATTGTTATTCTAGAGTTACTACTCCTCAGTTAATACTGTTCAGTTACTACTGCTCAGTTAATACTGCTCAGTTACTACTGCTCAGTTACTACTGCTCAGTTACTACTGCTCCACATCAGTTACTACTGCTCCACATCAGTTACTACTCCTGCAAGTTACTACTCCTGCAAGTTACTACTCCTGCAACTCAGTTATGGAAGACTTGAATTTCAAGATAAAGATCTAAAAAGATTTAGTCTCCTAATATAACTAGATTTCCTTATGTAACTAGGTTTCCTTATGTAAGTCATATGAGACTCTATATATAAAGAGATCTCTAGACATTGTAAAGGTGTGGTTTTCATCATGTTTATTCTTTAGGAAAACACCAAACGATCTCACCACTTGAGATCGTTCCCCTTTGTTCAGCCTCAAGGTCAAGATTGATCCTTGTAAAGAGAAGAAACACGTCTATTCTGATCAAATAGATTGAGGCTGGTGTTGTTAGATGTTTCCTAGAAAAGCTAGGTTTAGCCTCAAGGTCTTTTATAAATCCTTGTATGTAAAGAAACACCTCTGTTAATTTCTTCATTATTAATAGATTGAGGCTTGATGGTAATCGTTATTGTGTTATTGTTCTTATTGTTTTTATATATACAATATTCGATTATCATAAACTTGTGAATATCAAAGTGTTGATCCGCTGCAACTTCTTTGATAAATCTTGATCTAAGTAATCATTATCGATCCTACAAAAACGATTATAAACAAAACCTAAAACCCTTACTTGTCGATTTTTTGTCTTTCCGAACTGTGTTTCCATCAAAAACAACAATGGCATTATTATTGTTTGATTTTGGCGATGATTTATCGGTTGACTTCATTGAAATTTCAAAGGAATTCGAAAACGTAAAACAAGGGTTTGTGGGAGGGAAAGGGTTTTGTCGGAGTGAACGGGTTTGTTTGTTTTTGGTAAGAATGTTTAAACGTCAAAATGACGTGGGATATAAAGGAAGGAAAGAAATAAACCGTCATTTAGTTTTTTTTTATTTTCTTTTTTTGCAAATATGACCCTCAAGTTTTTTTCTTAAGAATTTGAGCAATTTTTTTTTTTTTGGTTATGATTGAAATTTTGATAATGTCTAATTAGTTAAAATCACATGTGATGATTTATCGGTTGACTACATTGAAATTTCAAAGGAATTCGAAAACGTAAAACAAGGGTTTGTGGGAGGGTTTGTTTGTTTTTGGTAAGAAAGTTTAAATGTCAGAATGGCGTGGGATATAAAGGGTAGGAAAAAAATAAACCGTCAATTAGTTTTTTTTATTTTTATTTTTTGAAAATAAGACCCTCAAGTTTTTTTTCTTAAGAATTTGAGCAATTTATTTTTATTTGGTTATGATTGAAATTTTGATAATGTCTAGGTAGTGAAAATCACATGTGATTTTCATGTGATTTGAACATCAAGTATTAAAAAGGCAATATCACATATGATTTAATTTAGCCCACAAATAGTCATTTGTTAAACAACAAAATATGTTAAAATATCATACGATAATTTTATGTATCATGTGTAGTTGCTACAACCATTCTAAGCTACATTATTAATAAAATCACCATTCTAAGCTACATTATTAATAAAATCACCGGTGATTTCTACCATGTGTAGTTGCTCAAACTCCATGACTTGAATCACATTAAAATTCAAACACAAACAAACATATATTAAAATTCAACAAACATATATTAAAATTCCACAAAGACAAACAAACAGAGATCACATTTCCTCTTTATCTTTCTCAGATAATGAGGTTTACATACCAACAAACACATTAAAATTCAACACAAACAAACATATTCGCTTCAAACGAGACAATCTAGAAACCTAGAAAACAGTAGGAAGTGGCTTCAAACGAGACAATCTAAAGTTTTAAGCTTGGGGGAGAATTTGAACATTGAAAATCAACTGGTCACTATTAGTAAGTGGCTTAATCGACTTCGTGAATTGACAGACCGAACCATAATCAATCCCATGCTTGCGCATAAATGCCTTCCAATCTCCATTAATCACCATATGGTTGGTAGGTCCAGGCGTCCTTTTGTCAAGATAGTTCGTTAACTCAAACCACGTACCATATGGGTCATCTTCTGTGAAGATGACATAGCATACATCAAAATCCAAGAGGTTGTTATCCTTTACAAATTTTGATGGTATGGTCTGCAAAAAGTAATATAATTATGACATTTACATTAGCAAAGTTTATAACAAGGTTATGCATACTTACCAGTTTGTTGCTCTCGATTTTTTTCTTTGTTAGCGTAATAACAAAGTTGTCTATCACAACCGGCTGGACAGTTCTTCGCGTAACAACAAAGTCGAATTCGCTTCCACTGCTCGAATCGCTTGAAATGTCTATCACAACTTGCTTACTGCTAGACATTTTTTGGAAAGTTAGACTGTAAATTTTGTTTTGGTAGAAAACTTCATTGAAGACTACTCCTTTTTATAGCTAAAAATACCTATTATTTTTTTTTCAATTTTCTTCAATGCATTGAATGGTCATTCAATGTTTTTTTTGTTTCTGCTTTTTGTATTGTAATGAGTACAAGCTAGAAGTAGCATTGAGTTGTCATTTATTTTTTCTCTTTTTCTCTTTTTGTATTCAATATTTTTGATGGATGGATTGATGGATGGATGAATTCGTATATGTTTTCAATGCTTTTTTTATTTTTTTTGTGGTCCTTCCTTCCTGTCACATTTACCAAAACAAGAATATATTCTTTTTCACATACAAATTACAATAAAAAAATATTTAATTTCAAATACCAAGTACATATTCTCCAACCACTTGCAATAAAAGCCAAAATACAGAATTCATTAAACAAATTTATATGTAAAAAGTATAGAATCACCGGTGATTATTAATAAAATCACCATTCTAAGGCACATTATTAATAAAATCACCGGTGATTTCTACTTGTACCCAAGTCACTGAAGAACCTAAACAACATTTAGTTGGTACAACTTATAACAACAACGTTAAACCTTTTCTAAACCATGTGTTTTTTTGTTCAAAGAAATAGAACAACAGATAACATACATAACGGTCATTTTATTAAAAACTAAAGATAGACGGGAAGAGCAGATAACATTACACAACAACAACACAATTACAAACTACCATGACTTCAAAACTAAGAGAACAGTATTTTGCCAATTTCAATGTCTAAGCTTGGTGGATCTCTTTATCTTTGAAAATCAAATAGGCAGTAGTAGAAAGTTGCAGAATGAACTTCTTGAATTGACAGACAGAACCATAATTAAGACCATTTTTCCTCATTAATTTCTTCCATTCTCCGATCATCACCATATGGTTGGTAGGTCCAGGCGCCCTTTTGTCAAGATAGTTGGTCAACCTGAAATACTCACCATCTAGTTCATCTTCTCTGAAGCAGACATAGCACTCATCAAAGTGCAAGATGTTGTTATCCCTAACAAATTTTGCTGGTATGGTCTGCAAAAGGTAATATCATTATGACAGTTACATTAGCAAAGTTTGCTAACAAGGTTATGCATACTTACCAGTTTGTTGCTATTCATTTTGTTCTTTGTAAGCGTAATAACAAAGTTGTCTTCGCTTTCATGTACATTCTCGTTATCTCTAGTGTTTGTGCCAACATCATCGTCACTTTCACTGTTAGTATCGCTTGTCAGGTCTATCACAACCGGCTGGGGTTTCGGTTCAGTGTATGTAACTCTAAGGGGGCTTGGGCATGGGATATCACTGTCACTGCGAGACATTGTTTTGAAAGTTAGTTTGTAAAACTGTAAATTGTGTTTTGGTATACAACTTCATTGAAGAGTACTCCTTTTTATAGGCAAAATTAGCTCTTACTTTTTCAACTTTCTTCAATGCATTGAAATGTCATTCAATTTTTCTCTGTTTATGCATTTTAATTGTAATGAGTACAAGCTAGAAGTAGTCTTCAATAAAAGCCAAAATACAGAATGCATTAAATAAAAATTATAGAATCACCGGTGATTTTCCTTTTTCAACTTTCTTCAACTTTCTTCAATGCATTGAAATGTCATTCAAAATTAGCTTCAACTTTCTTCAATTAATAATCTTTTTTATAGGCAAAATTAGCTCTTACTTTTTCAACTTTCTTCAATGCATTGAAATGTCATTCAATTTTTCTCTGTTTGTGCATTTTAATTGTAATGAGTACAAGCTAGAAGTAGTCTTCATTGCATTTAATTGTCATTTATTTTCTCTCTGTGTTTCTGCATTTGATTTTACATGAATCTGTATTTTTTGCATTGAATTGTAAAGTAATATTTGATGGATGTATGGATTAATGGTTGTATAAATTTGTATATTTTTTTAATGCTTTTTTTGCTTTTGTGCTTCTTCTTTGGTTTCACATTTACCAAAACTAGAATATATTCTCCAACCACTTTCAATAAAAGCCAAAATACATAATGCATAAAACAAAATTATATGTAAAAACTATATAATCACAGGTGATTTTCAACCGAAAATATTCTAAAACAAAATATTTTGTCATCCAATAATATAAAATCAAAGGTCATTTCAAATAATATTCAATTAGTAAAGTAACATATTAAGTTTGCTTACAAAAATAAATTGTTCTTCTGTAGATTTTCAAGCTCTATTTGAAGTCCTTTACATGTTCTTCTGTCGTGAGTATTAACAATTAGTCCACAATATCCACACGTTCGATATGGTCTTTCATTTGCCTTTTGTGCTCTTTCACCGTACCCTTGCATCCTTGAGTTACTTCCGCTTCCTTTGTTTTTTATACCTTTTGGATTATGGATCAAAATTTGCCCTGGTTTTTTGACTCCAAGAATATCTTCCATCATTTCGGTTTTGTTCTTTTCTGGGACATCTTTTTCAACTTCAATCTTGAGATTTTTTAGCTTTTCAACAAAGTAAGTTAGCTTTTCTTCATCATTTCGTAAAACAGCTATGCAACTTTCTACACTGCGGCATGCTTCATTCGCTAGTTTCTGGCATTTTTCGGTTAAATTACCTTCATATCTATGCGTTTTGTTCCTAACACTAGGTGGAATTAAGTCTCTTTTCCAACGTCTTGTTATATACTTTTCTCGTATTTCGTCTATGCCACATGATTGTAAAACACAGAATATATGTCTACAGAGTATTCCACAACGTACAAAGTGATTACAGGTACAAACGTAAGTTTCATCCGCTATGTTATGTTTGACCTATAATATAAAATCTATTATGATCACAGGTGATTACTATAAAATAACATCAACATACTAAGATTACTATAAAATAAAAGGTGATGTTTAGTAATCACATACTAAGGCACTAAACTAATATAAATCACAGGTGATTAATATAATAACATCAACATATTAAGATTACTATAAAATAAACGGTGATGTTTAGTAATCACATACCTTAAATGTTGCTTCTTTTTTAACTTGAAGTTGAATCTCCGTTGCGGCTATCTCAGAAAACGGATCAACATCATTTTGTTCCTTTTTTTTCCTTTTCCTTTTGTGTTACCTTTGTAATTCTGTTGTTTGTGTGACATTCGCGAATTTTTAGGTATATTTCTATCGACTCGTATTCGTTTTATTCATTTATGTTTATGTTTTGACCCTATTGTATTCCTTTTTATGTTTTATCGTATTCGTATTTTATGAGTATTGTATTCGTATTTTACGTATTTTATGAGTATCGTATTTGTATTTATGTGATTCGGATCTTTATGTCGGGAACGTGTAGTCTTAAGTGCCTTTAGTATAAGTCTAGTATGCTCTTATGATAAGTTTAGGGGTATTATGCCTTAATTATACGATTAAGATTAACGTTTAAAAAGTATTTCGATTTTAGTCCTTTCCGAAATTTATTACAAAACTAGTCCTATGGGTTTTTATTACAAAAATCGTCCCTACCAACCTTTTTGTCTTATCTATACCAGATTTTGTCTCATTCACCATTATCACCTACACTCTCACCTTTCACTCTCTCTCTCAAGAAAAACACATACAAAACCCTATCTTCTCTCTAAATTTCCCGGAGATCCGACCGTTGAAATCCAAATCCGAGACTAGATTATTGTTCACCGTAATCATCTTCATCTATCCTCCAATTTTCGTTACGATCGGGTAAGTATTTCTCGGTTTTAGTTTTAAACTTTGTTATTTTGATTCAATACCGAAAATACCACTTTTCACCATCAAAACTCGGATTTTATTGAGGGTTATTGTTCCTAAACATATTCTGGACATAGGGTTTCGATTATGGGTCATTTTGATGCTTAAAAACACTCTGAATCTCATCCCGAATGTAATTTTTCGTAAAAACCCAGTTACGGCACGTAACTGTGTTACGTGCACGTAACTGATCAAGTAACTCTTCATAATCACGTAACTAAGCTTGTGATCACGTAAGTAGCCACTTACGTGACTTGCATGTCACGTAACAGCTTGATATGCACGTAATTGTGTTCACGTAATACTTGTTTCGCACGTAATAAGCCTATTGATCACGTAACACTTTCATAAGCCGTAACCCATCACGTAATTCATGCTTATTCACGTAACTATGATCCCTATCACGTAATTCTTGCCCCGCAACTCTTGCTAGCACGTAATTAACTCTTGTTTGTCACGAAATTATGATGAGCACGTAATTAGTCACTTACGTGACTTGTAGTGCACGTAAGTAGCTTGTTTAACACGTAACTCATTGCTGATTTTCCGAAACGTTTGTAATCCCGTTAAATCGATATTCCTATTGGTCATTTTAAAACCCGTATAAAACGTTAATCGTTAAGGCATAACCCACTAGACTTAGAGATACTTAGACATGTTTATTTTACGTGATGTTTAGGGCACTTAGACGTGGGAGCTTGACGGTATTATAGTATTTCCCGACATATCGTGATTTGGATTGCTTTGCTATTCTGTGAGTTATTCGTTGCCCTTTTTACCCTTTTTACACTTTTTGGGCATGATTAGCGTTGTATAAATGTATTTTATGTTATATGTATTATGGTATATATTATGGATATGAATGCTTTAGATGGTCTTACCCAAACTTGTACCGCCTTTGTGGTAGTATGAGGCCCCGTATACACACCTGTTAGCTATTAGCCGCCGGTTTATATATATAGCGCTATATGGGTCTAACAAACCCTCATTTCTAACACGATGGATGATGGATGCGCCCTGTCCGTGTTAGTAATGTTATGACCGATGTTTTTCGAGGACAACCTAGCTTAAGACACTAGGTGGGGTTAGTTGCCAGTATTGTTAAGGTTCAGGTGTATCGTATGTTCCTAAAGCTGTTATCTATCCAGTATGTATTATATGATATGATTATGGTATTTTTATGGTATATGTATGAGTATTTTATCAAAAGATTTTGTATACTTCACGTATATTTTGAAACCTCATTTTCAAATGACGTATCTTCAAATCATAACACTTTTGGGTCAAAACTTATTAAAACTTTATACTATTATGTTTTTATTAATTATTGCGAATAATTCACCAACTTTATTTTGACGTCGTATTTTAACGCTTTTCAGGGATTTGAGGTTACACTTTATGATGCTATGCTTCTTGGCTACGTGGATCTTTTGCATGGAATTTATTTTGCTTATGTTAATTCCTTAGTATCCCAAACGTTGTAGCCGTATTTTGATATATTCGGATGATTGTAATAACGTATTGTATTTCAAACTCTTTAATCTATGTTGATGATGTATGGCTTACTTATGTTTATGTAACCTTTTGAATCTCTGATACCGTATACACTGTACACCTCGGTTCCGCCATTTTTGCGGGGTGTGACAGAAGTTGGTATCAGAGCCAATGGTTATAGCGAACTAAGTGACCTTACGGAATCACTTAGACTATGACCTAGGCTTTTGGACCTATCTGATTTACTCTATGTGCGCATTTCTTTCTTTTGTGGGCCTGTATGTGATTCGTATGCTTTATGTGCTTTTGTTTTGCATTTTATGCTTTGAGGCCTGTTTGTTTTAGTCGCACATCCGGTTATCGTTCTGATTTATTCTGTTTGACATTCGTAGAAGATGCCGCCTAAGAGAACTTCTACTAGGTCTACTCCTGCCGTCACTTCTACGAGAAGGTCGGCAAGGCGAGGTCGCGCCAGTGTGAGAGCGGGTGCTACGCCACAGAATACCACTGCTGCCCCCAATGCTAATACCGCTACTCCGAACATCAGTTAGTTGATTGCGGAGCAGATAGCAGCAGCAATACCCGTGATTGTGGCACAGCTCAAGGAGACACCGGTAAAGGATGCCGACATCGGGTTTGAAGAACCTGTGATGCCGAGTATTGGATCAGAAGGTACGGCGTCTGGGCGCGATGGTTCCGATGTGGGAAGAGCAGTGCACGTGGGAGTCGGTGGACCGAGTATTGTGATTGAAGATCCACCCCGAGGCTGTTCGTATAAGACCTTTCTGGATTGCAAACCTACTGAATTTAGGGGTACTGAGGATGCGGTTGCTACCCTGCAGTGGTTTGAGAAGATGGAGTCTGTGTTTGACGTTTCGGGATGTGCTAAAGACAGCAAGGTTAAGTATGCTACGTTCTTGTTCCAGGGTAAAGCCCTAACTTGGTGGAACTCAGTGAAGCGAGTTCAGGGCCGGGCTGCTGTTACCCTGATGACCTGGGAAAACTTGAAGGCTATGATGAGGAAAGAGTATGTGCCGTCTTCTGAGACGCAAAGGTTGGAGAACGAGTTGTGGAACCTGACTATGCAAGGTTCTGATTTCCGTGGGTATGTGAACAGATTCTACGATTTGTGTGTTTTGGCTCCTCGTCTGGTTCGCACTGAGAATGAGAGGATTGAACGCTTCACGAATGGGTTGCCCCAGACTATGCGGGACCACATTATTTCTCATCTTCCGGGTACTCTTCAGAGTGCGGTTGATATTGCCGGTCGGTTGACCGCAAGTATGATTCGTGGTGGTGTTCTGCAACCTGTTGTGAGCCGCAGAGATTCTGGAAGGTCTGATAGGAGAGACATGGGTAATTCGAGGAAGAGAAGCCGTGGTCATGATCAGAGACCCCAACTTCCTCAGGTGTATGCGTTGACTGGTTCTGGAGCGGGTTATCAGGGCGTGCGCCCGAAGTGTGGTACATGCGGCAGTGCGCATGCAGCTAATGTGGCGTGTTGGGTTTGTAAACGCTGCAAGAAGTTAGGCCACACTGAGCAGTTTTGTGGAAGAGCTAATGGAGCATGTTTTGAATGTGGAGAAGTGGGTCATCGCCGTCATCAATGTCCCAAACTTATAGCACCTACTCCCCTTCCTACTCACGGTGCTGGTACTAGTGCAAGAGGAAATCCTGCCAAGAGCCGAGCTTTCGCCATGGAATCTTCTGAAGCTCACCAGGATCCTACAGTTGTCACTGGTACATTTCTTGTCGATGATTATCCTGCTTTTATCTTGTTTGATTCGGGTGCCGATAGAAGCTTTATATCTAGTGATTTCCGTCCCTTAGGAAACCGTGCTTCTAGCCCTTTAGAGCCTGCGTATGACGTAGAAATAGCTGATGGTAGATGTGCTTGTGTTAGAGAAGTTATTCGTGATATTCCCCTCGTTTTAGCCGATATTCCTTTTTCCATCGACCTTATTCCTATGAAACTCGGTAGTTTCGATGTCGTAGTCGGTATGGATTGGTTAGCGAAGCATAAAGGAGAAATAGTCTGTTATGAGAAGCTTATTCGTATTCAGAAGCCGGATGGAGATCAGTTGATTGTACACGGAGACAAGGCTGGGAAACGTCTTAAGGTCATCTCAAGTTTGAAAGTTCGCGAGTATGTTCGCCAAGGTTGCTCCTTATATCTCGCTCACTTGGTGAAGAAAGATTCTGCGATAAAGATTGATGGTGTACCGGTTGTTCGCGAGTATTCTGACGTTTTTCCGGAAGATTTACCTGGAGTCCCTCCCCAGAGACAAACCGACTTTCGTATTGATCTTGTTCCTGGAGCAGCACCTGTTGCTAAAACTCCGTATCGTTTGGCTCCTTCCGAGATGCTCGAGTTGTCGAAACAAATTCAGGAACTGGTCGATAAGGGTTTTATCCGTCCTAGTTTCTCCCCGTGGGGTGCTCCTGTTCTCTTTGTTAAGAAGAAGGATGGCTCCATGCGTTTATGTATTGATTATCGGGAGTTAAACAAGCTGACTGTGAAGAACCGTTATCCCCTTCCTCGTATTGACGACTTATTCGATCAACTTCAGGGTTCTTGCTATTTCTCTAAGATCGATCTTCGCTCTGGTTATCATCAGTTGAGAGTTCAGGAAGATGATATACCTAAGACCGCTTTTCGTACTCGATATGGTCATTATGAGTTCATGGTGATGCCGTTTGGTCTGACAAACGCCCCTGCAGCATTCATGGATCTAATGAACCGTATTTGTCGTCCGTATCTTGACAAATTCGTTATCGTATTCATCGACGACATTCTTATCTATTCCCGAAGTCGCAAGGAACATGAAGAGCATTTGCGTCTTGTTCTAGAAGTGCTTCGAAAAGAAAAATTGTATGCAAAATTCTCTAAGTGCGAGTTCTGGTTATCCGAAGTTCAATTCCTTGGCCACGTGGTTAGCGCGAAGGGTATTCACGTTGATCCTGCTAAGATTGAAGCTGTTAAAAGTTGGGTTGCACCAAAGTCACCGACTGAAATCGGTTTGTTTTTGGGTCTTGCTGGGTATTATCGCCGATTCATTGAGAACTTCTCCAAAATCGCTTCACCTATGACAAAGTTGACACAGAAGAGTGAACCATTCGTTTGGGGTTCCGATCAGGAGAGAGCCTTTCAAGTATTGAAGCAGCGGTTGTGTAACGCTCCTATTCTTAGTCTGCCAGTTGGTTCCGAGAATTTTTTTGTTTACTGCGACGCTTCGCACAAAGGTCTGGGTTGTGTGCTTATGCAGAATGGTAAAGTTATAGCTTACGCTTCGCGTCAGTTGAAAGTCCATGAGCAGAATTACACGACACATGATCTAGAATTGGGAGCTGTCGTATTCGCATTGAAGATTTGGAGACATTATCTGTATGGGACCAAGTGTACTGTATTTACCGACCACAAGAGTCTACAACACATATTCGATCAGAAGATGCTGAACATGAGACAACGACGCTGGGTTGAGTTATTGAACGACTATGATTGCGACATTCGCTACCACCCTGGTAAGGCGAACGTTGTTGCTGATGCACTAAGTCGTAAGGAAACAGTCAAACCAGTCCGTATTCGTTCTATGATGGTATCTATTCAGACGAGCTTGAAGGCTCGGATTATTCAGGCACAAGAGGGTATTATGACAGAGAGCCGTGTTAAAGAGGAAAGGTTGTATAAGTTAGCGTTGGAATTAGAACCGAAGGAGGATGGAGTTCTGTATTTCCTCGAGCGTATTTGGGTTCCGATTAGTATGCGTCAGTTGATTCTAGACGAAGCCCATAAATCTAACTATTCCATTCATCCGGGTTCCGACAAAATGTATCATGACTTGAAAGAGTTCTATTGGTGGCCGGGTATGAAGCGTGAGATCGCCGAGTATGTTAGTCGATGTTTGACATGTTCCAAAGTGAAGATTGAGTATCAGAAACCGTCTGGACTACTCCAACAACCGAAGATTCCCGAGTGGAAATGGGAGCGAATTACTATGGATTTTGTTACGAAGCTTCCGAGATCTTCGAGTGGTTACGACAGTATCTGGGTTATTGTTGATCGGTTGACGAAGTCTGCTCATTTCCTACCGATTCGTGAGAATTATCCGATGGAGAGATTCGTGCGTTTATATATTGCAGAGATTGTATCGAAACACGGAGTCCCTGTATCGATTATTTCCGATCGTGATGCTCGTTTCACCTCACGATTTTGGAAGACATTCCAGACTGCTATGGGTACAAGGTTAGATATGAGTACCGCCTATCATCCGCAGACCGATGGTCAGAGTGAGAGAACTATTCAGACCTTGGAAGATATGCTACGAGCTTGCGCAATTGATTTTGGTGGTAGTTGGGATGTTCATTTGCCGTTGATTGAGTTCTCATACAACAACAGCTATCACACAAGTATCAAGTGTGCACCATTTGAAGCGTTGTATGGCCGCAAGTGTCGATCGCCTGTATGTTGGGCAGAAGTTGGAGATAGTCAGATTTCGGGTCCGGAGATTATACAAGAGACCACTGACAAGATCTTCAAGATCAAGGAGCGATTGATTACTGCAAGAGATCGACAGAAGAAGTATGCTGATAAGCGCAGGAAGCCTCTTGAGTTCAGTGTTGGAGATATGGTATTATTGAAGGTATCTCCATGGAAAGGGGTTGTTCGATTCGTGAAGCGCAGCAAGCTGAGTCCGAGATACACGGGTCCGTTCAAGATCTTAGCCCGCGTCGGCCCAGCTGCGTATCGACTAGATTTGCCGGCAGAACTGAGCAGCGTACACAATGTATTTCATGTATCTCAGTTGAAGAAATGCCTGGCTGACGAAACGTTATTAGTTCCACTTGAGAAACTCCAGATTGATGATAAGCTTCATTTCGTTGAGGAACCGATCGAGATCGTTGCTAGTGATGTTAAGCGTCTGCGACGAAGTAAGATCCCGATTGTCAAGGTTCGTTGGAATTCCCGTTTTGGAGCTGAGTTCACATGGGAACGCGAAGATGAAATTCTGCGGAAGTATCCTCACCTTTCCCCCGGAAGTAGTACCAAGTGATAATTTCGAGGACGAAATTTCTTTTTACTTGGGGAGACTGTGACATTCGCGAATTTCTAGGTATATTTCTATCGACTCGTATTCGTTTTATTCATTTATGTTTATGTTTTGACCCTATTGTATTCCTTTTTATGTTTTATCGTATTCGTATTTTATGAGTATTGTATTCGTATTTTCCGTATTTTATGAGTATCGTATTTGTATTTATGTGATTCGGATCTTTATGTCGGGAACGTGTAGTCTTAAGTGCCTTTAGTATAAGTCTAGTATGCTCTTATGATAAGTTTAGGGGTATTATGCCTTAATTATACGATTAAGATTAACGTTTAAAAAGTATTTCGATTTTAGTCCTTTCCGAAATTTATTACAAAACTAGTCCTATGGGTTTTTATTACAAAAATCGTCCCTACCAACCTTTTTGTCTTATCTATACCAGATTTTGTCTCATTCACCATTATCACCTACACTCTCACCTTTCACTCTCTCTCTCAAGAAAAACACATACAAAACCCTATCTTCTCTCTAAATTTCCCGGAGATCCGACCGTTGAAATCCAAATCCGAGACTAGATTATTGTTCACCGTAATCATCTTCATCTATCCTCCAATTTTCGTTACGATCGGGTAAGTATTTCTCGGTTTTAGTTTTAAACTTTGTTATTTTGATTCAATACCGAAAATACCACTTTTCACCATCAAAACTCGGATTTTATTGAGGGTTATTGTTCCTAAACATATTCTGGACATAGGGTTTCGATTATGGGTCATTTTGATGCTTAAAAACACTCTGAATCTCATCCCGAATGTAATTTTTCGTAATAACCCAGTTACGGCACGTAACTGTTTTACGTGCACGTAACTGATCAAGTAACTCTTCATAATCACGTAACTAAGCTTGTGATCACGTAAGTAGCCACTTACGTGACTTGCATGTCACGTAACAGCTGGATATGCACGTAATTGTGTTCACGTAATACTTGTTTCGCACGTAATAAGCCTATTGATCACGTAACACTTTCATAAGCCGTAACCCATCACGTAATTCATGCTTATTCACGTAACTATGATCCCTATCACGTAATTCTTGCCCCGTAACTCTTGCTAGCACGTAATTAACTCTTGTTTGTCACGAAATTATGATGAGCACGTAATTAGTCACTTACGTGACTTGTAGTGCACGTAAGTAGCTTGTTTAACACGTAACTCATTGCTGATTTTCCGAAACGTTTGTAATCCCGTTAAATCGATATTCCTATTGGTCATTTTAAAACCCGTATAAAACGTTAATCGTTAAGGCATAACCCACTAGACTTAGAGATACTTAGACATGTTTATTTTACGTGATGTTTAGGGCACTTAGACGTGGGAGCTTGACGGTATTATAGTATTTCCCGACATATCGTGATTTGGATTGCTTTGCTATTCTGTGAGTTATTCGTTGCCCTTTTTACCCTTTTTACACTTTTTGGGCATGATTAGCGTTGTATAAATGTATTTTATGTTATATGTATTATGGTATATATTATGGATATGAATGCTTTAGATGGTCTTACCCAAACTTGTACCGCCTTTGTGGTAGTATGAGGCCCCGTATACACACCTGTTAGCTATTAGCCGCCGGTTTATATATATAGCGCTATATGGGTCTAACAAACCCTCATTTCTAACACGATGGATGATGGATGCGCCCTGTCCGTGTTAGTAATGTTATGACCGATGTTTTTCGAGGACAACCTAGCTTAAGACACTAGGTGGGGTTAGTTGCCAGTATTGTTAAGGTTCAGGTGTATCGTATGTTCCTAAAGCTGTTATCTATCCAGTATGTATTATATGATATGATTATGGTATTTTTATGGTATATGTATGAGTATTTTATCAAAAGATTTTGTATACTTCACGTATATTTTGAAACCTCATTTTCAAATGACGTATCTTCAAATCATAACACTTTTGGGTCAAAACTTATTAAAACTTTATACTATTATGTTTTTATTAATTATTGCGAATAATTCACCAACTTTATGTTGACGTCGTATTTTAACGCTTTTCAGGGATTTGAGGTTACACTTTATGATGCTATGCTTCTTGGCTACGTGGATCTTTTGCATGGAATTTATTTTGCTTATGTTAATTCCTTAGTATCCCAAACGATGTAGCCGTATTTTGATATATTCGGATGATTGTAATAACGTATTGTATTTCAAACTCTTTAATCTATGTTGATGATGTATGGCTTACTTATGTTTATGTAACCTTTTGAATCTCTGATACCGTATACACTGTACACCTCGGTTCCGCCATTTTTGCGGGGTGTGACAGTTTGTCTTTTGTTCTTTTTTTAATCATCATAATCTCACAACCTTCTTCTGTAGTGATTGAAATTTGGGAGCACCACCAAAGAGAATTATCAATTTCTTCTTGTACCAAAAAAAATATTTCTTTTGTGTAAATATTTCTTGCATGTTCCTCGATTGGCCATCTTGTTATCAATTGTGGTTTTTTGCTCAATGTTTGATGATCTAAAATTTCTTGTTCATGTCTCTGCTTCTCCATTGCAGATTCAAAGAGATTCATAAAATTGATGAGTGTTGATCCATAACTTGTGAAGTGATTAAAGAAGGAATTCTCAGTTTCTGATCGTGATGTTGTTCTCATTAAACCGCACATTTCATATTCAATGAAGTAAGCGGGAATCCAAGTTGATCTTATCTCAAACAATTTTGCCAGCCAAACGTTGTCTTCAAGATTAAATTCTTGCAATAAAGAAATCCATTTTTGTTCAAAAACTTCAGGTTTATGATATCTGTTCCATATCAGTTGATGGAGTCTCGGTCTGAAATCAGTGTGGTCCATTATGTTTCTATCAATCTGTAGTAAATAAAATAAGTTATTGAACATATCAGTTTTATATATGAATAAAAACAAGAATAAAGTTCTATAATCACCGGTGATTACTAACCATTTGGTGGCATTTTATATTAACATTCTAAGGCACATTATTAACAAAATCACCGGTGATTACTAGACATTTGGTGACATTTTACATCTACATACTAAGGCACCAAATGTACTAAGGCAGTAATTGACAAATTAAGGTATTAAGGCACTAAATCACAGGTGATTTTCCTTTATACTTTGTTGACAACAAATTTTTAAGAACCTTAAATGTATTAATGTATTAAGGCTCTAAATCACAGATGATTTTACTTTATAATTTGTTGAATACAAAATTTAATAAAATTCTAAAAACATGTAAACACAAAAATAAATTTTTTTTTTGTACCTTAACTGTGAATTTTGTGACAATATGCCACATGCAAAGTCGATGCTTTGTTTCTGGAAATACAGTTGCAATTGCTCTTTTCATTGCAGGATCTTGATCGGTTAAGATTATTCTTGGTTGCTTCTTGAAGGCGTCTAAGAATGCCTTTAGCAGCCAAATGTATGTTTCTGTAGTTTCATTTCTCAGCATACCAGCACCAATTGTAACACACTTTTTGTGGTTGTTGATCGCAGTGAATGGAACGAATATCATACTGTACCTGTAAATCATTAAAATCACATGTGATTATCAAATTTACAATTTCTTAAAAAAAAAAAGTTCTAAGTTATAATATACCTGTTGGTACAATAAGTTGCGTCAAAAGAAATTATATCGCCAAATTCTTTGTAGTTTGTTTTTGCTGTTTCATCTGCCCAAAAGAAACATTCTAACTCGCTGTTTTTTATATCACAGGAGAAGCTGAAGTCTTTAACATATTCTTCTTTGTTTGTGAGTTTGGTTACAAGCATTTGAGCGTCACTTTCTCCAATAAAAACATTCAAATCCCTTTTGAAGTTTTTGAAATCAGTTTTCGTCCCACTCACATGTGAATAACCCCCCTTTGTATTACAATATAAATTGTAAGAAACTGTTGCCCCATAATTTGATTCTGCCATTTGTTTCATAAACATCAATTCTGGCATACCTAATTTTCTATTTTCCTTAGAAAGATGCCTATACTCTATAGGGTTCAACGGGTGGTTGTGTTCTTCAACAAAAAGGTGCAGCTTATATTTGGATGTACCATCTACAAGTTTAAGCATGATATTAGCATTGCATCCTGTTACCTGAAAAGTCGATTTTCTTTTAAGCTTCCCACTGTTTTCTGGATCCAACGTGTTGATATTTACACTTGGAGGATCACCATGTCGGTTGCAACGAATATACTTGCTCTTCATCATTCCACTTTTTGTTTTTTTTGATGATGATAATTTTATGTCAAATCCAGACTTTATTGCATACTCTTTATAAATTCTGAAAGTCTCTTCAAATGATCCATAAATTTTCCCCCTAATTGGTTTGTCGTCATCTTTAACATAAGGTAACCAATATCGAGAACCACCAGGAGTCTCTATGTTGTTGTTATCATTTGAACATGCTGTTGGAGTGCTGTAGTGTGAACCTGTAAAGTGACAGGTAATTTTACATTAACATAGTAATCCATATTATTAATAATCTAAGGCACATTATTTATAAAATCACCGGTGATTTCTACTTTTACCCAAGTCAACGAAGAACCTAAACAACTTTTAGTTGGTACAACTGTTAAGAACAATGTTAAAACAAAATTATACATAACAGTCAAAGAAGTACAACAACAGATAGCATACATAACAGTCACTTTATTAAACAAAATTATATGTAATCACCGGTGATTACTAAACATATATGTTTAAACATTCTAAACTAAATTTACATCTACATACTAAACAAAATTATATGTAATCACCGGTGATTACTAAACATATATGTTTAAACATACTAAACTAAATTAATACAATCACATGTGATTACTAAACATATATGTTTAAACATGTTTAGTAATCACATTCTAAGGCATTAAACTAATAAAATCACACGTGATTACTTACTTTCCAGTGTCTGGTTATTGATATTGTTTTCATTGTCATTATTTTCCAAATTATTGTTGGTTGTTGAATCCCCTCTTTCTTCAATAGTTTCTTCTGAAATTAGCGTCATTATCTGCAATTAAAAAAAAATCAGATCTAAGAATCGATTGTTAAAATATCCTTCAATCGATTGTTAAAAAAAAAATCGGATCTAAGAATCGATTGTCAAACCTTCAATTGATTGTTAAAATTCGGATTACAATTGATTGTTAAAATTCGGTTTTAAAAATTGATCGAGATTCAATGACGGTATACTTTTTGTTTCTTTTCTTCTTAAGCCGCGCGTGGAGTTAAAAAAAATAAAAAGGTAAAAGGACTAAAATGCCCCTCCGTGTGTTTGATCTATTAATGAATTTGTGTGGCTATAAAGGTGATCCCTGGATCTCTAGCAAAAAAGAGATCCCTATTGAACCCTCCCCTATATATATATATATATATATATATATATATATATATATATATATATATATATATATATATATATATATAAAAGAAACAGTTATCAGTAAAAAAATTTAGTTTAATGAATTTAAACAATGATGAATGTTTAGTTCATTTATAATAATAATGAATTTATATTTATATATAAGATAAGAAATTAAATTAGAGACATGGTTAAAGACATGTTTAAAGAAGTCGCAAAACCAACGACGCGTGTAGCGACATATTTTTGCACGTAGCAAGTTTAGAGACTTCTTTAGCTTCATGTATTGGCATGTCGTAAATTCAGCGAGTTCATTAGAGGCATGTATTAGCATGTCGCAATATTAGCAATGTGCTTAGCGACATGTTTTGCGACATTGTCATTTACTAACATATCTTGCGATGTGAGTTGCGACACTAACGACATCTATGTAGCTATAAGTGTCTTTACTTTAGTCTCAATTTTGCGACGTTATATAGTGCGTCGCTGAAGACATCGCTAAAAGGCTGTTTTTTTGTAGTGAGAATGCCCAAGGATCATCATTATAAGATATTGAGAAATAAGATTTTTAAGGATTTTAGTTTTGTATCCTCAAGTCCCTAATCAGTTAATTGATCAGTTAATTAATTAATGAGATATATGAATGAAATTTTGAATTTTTGTTGAGGAATATACAAGGTAATTAAAGGCATTGCAAGTTAGCTTAGCATTTTCTTAAGATAGAATATTATTGGAGATAGTAAATAGTGCCAAGAATGGAGATTTCTTAAAATATTAGATACATAGAAAGATACACCGAGAGTGTGCCTGTGTGCTTTTTGAAAATAGTGACTTGTCACAATTATGGCAGTCATGATGCTTTAGTATGAGTTAATATCGTCCTTTTAGATAACAAGTTATCATGTTTAGTTAGATTATCCTTGTATGGACTATGGAGTGCTGGACATAAACGATTAATGAACAAGTAAAGGCCCTGATTAGAACGTGGACAAGTGAAAAGGCAAAAATATGTGAAGGTTCGGTTAATATATGTATATACAGGAAATGTATATGGAAAAGTGATAACGAGGTTACATGAAACACATAATTCAAATAGTTGTTAAGATTATAGAAAGATTACTAGAAACAGTTTCTTTGTGAAGCATGTGTGAAATGCCAGGATGCCTGCAAGGTATTATCTGGAGACAGAGAAAAAAAAAATAATAAGATTCACAAAACTATAAGTTTGAAACTATTTCGAACAAACTTCAGATTTTGGGACACTTGTCTAATAAAGTATGTGCATGAAGTTACGTTTTTAAAGATTATATATAGAATAGCTGATAATAAGAGAATTAGTCAAGTGTAGAAATATTAGACCAGGGAGAGAATGGTGATATTTTTCAAATAGTAGGCAGGTAAAATAAATAATGAGTGTGACTTTATCGAGAGCAAGAGCATGATATGGTGATAATAATGACCATAATTTGATTAAAAAAAAAGTCACTGTGATGGGTTATTATGATAAGGTATGTCATGACTGAATGAAGAAATCCATATAAAGATGTATTAATTGTATAACGAGTGACCAAGGAGGAAAATGAATAATGAATTAGTAATAGTATTAAGGGCTAACCGGTCTAAAGATACTGTTAGTTATAGCCTTCCTAAGAACATATAATACGAGTCGGGTACTTTATTATGAATCTTAAACCCACAATTATGATGTTCGAACAAATGTGTTAGCTACGTGTTTAAGTTTAAAACGTTGGGTCAATATTCCGTTACCATCAGTAAAAGTTAGAGATTGATAATCTCAAAATCGTATGAGTAATAAATTCCTTTCAGGATTACAAACATAGAAATTTGTGGCAAGAGGTTTCAGAAAGATTTCAAAATCCAAAGTTACAATTATATATTAGCGACGTGATTAATATTTAATGATTCAGTAAAGTCAGAGCCACGATACATTATTAGAAAAGATGTCGCACATAATTCGTAAGTGGGGAAGATAGACTCAAACTAGGGAAATTGAGATAATGCGTTGTGAAATTGACACTTATGTTAAGACTTGGTAATACATGTAGTGTTAGAAGTAAGCCAGACTTAAATTAGGTTAATGATATTTGGATCAGTGCTATTGTTCTTTTTCTTTGTGATGTTCGTAAAGGTGCCAGGTAACAAATTCAGATAGAACAAAGGTCATAAGTCAACTTATCTTCAAGACTCATATATATGGTTTCTTGGTAGTGCATGGCATTGACATAGTTGTTACGAAAAACTGTTATCTTTTCTTATATAAATATTTTATAAGATATATATAGTAGATAAGAATTCTTATCATAGATAGGTATCGTTGACTTAGTGATCACTTATTGTATGAGATACAGTTAGTATAAGATCAGCTATAAAAATACGCAAATGAATGACGTTAAATAAATTGATAGTTTTCCTAGACACAAGGATATATATATGTGTTGATGCAGTCAAGTGTATTTAAGCTTATTGAACAAGGGTGTACAAGTTAGCAGTTAGTACTTGAAGTTGAAAGAGAAGTTCTATACCAAGTTTGTTTACTGTGAGTTTGTTTAATGTGAGTTTGGTTATGTGAAGTTTTACTATTAAAACATAAAGGAAATGGTAAAGTTATGTTGAGTCTTAAAACGGAAGCCATGTAAATAAGTGTCTTAGCAGTTTTGAGAGAAAGGGATAGCACGTCCAATGCTAACTATCGAGATTGGTTCATCGGGCTTTACTACCATTCCAAAGTTTCCGAAGTAACTTTAGAGATTGAGGAAGTGTACAAAAAACGATGATTGACTATAATGATATATGGATCAATTATATGCTTGATATGTAATCATGTAGCGACCAAGTTATAGTTAAATTTCATACTAGCTAATATAATATTAAGAAGCTAGAATACGCTTATCTAATAAGCTAGGATTATTAGCATGAGACATGATAACAAAGTGATGAATTGAAACACATATTAGATATTAAGGTCAAATAATAGTGTTTTGCTAAGAGTTAATGTATTTCGTGCCTAAGATAATAGTGACGTATCAAGGGTATGGACATTCCTTGCCTAAGAATAATACAGTGACAATAAGAGGATGTAAGCATTGGTTTCAACTGTATATTAGGGTAAATAATTTAGGTATCTTTGTAGCGAAGCAACTGTATCACTAGTTATGTTGTAGAAATGGTATACATAACGGAAAAATGTCAATGATGTAAATTAATAAGAAACCTGAGAAATTTATAGCTTAAATCCGTTGCTAGCACAAGTGTAATGAATAAGTGACACATACTTCATGCAGGGTGTATGTTTCATTATCATTAACTTCTTATGAAGTAAATATAATTAGAGAAACAAATAAAGAAGTGTTTTAATCATGACTAAGCCTTTTATAAAAAAAAAATCGAGCAGTACATGTCTTTGCACCAAGAAAGGTTTGTGAGGACACAAACCCAATAAGTAGGGGAGAGTTGTAACACTTCATATGTCAAAGTAATTTTATTGAAATAAGTTATATAAGTAATGTAAATGTTAAATCTTATGATACAAAAGCCTACGTTTTATGTATAGCAGTTAGGACTTAGGATGAATATTATAGTGTTGTGAGGGACAAATTATGTTAACGTTGGAAAGTTAAGTCCTAAACTAGAAATTAGACATGTTTTGTAGATAAAACATCAGGGAAACAATTTGTCCCCCATTTCACACGTGTTAAGCATCTGTGTTGTGAGGTGTTTCTTCATCATGAAGAAAAGAGATGATCAAAAGCAAAATGGAAATTAGAAACTGAAATTTGGTGATATGGAGATCGGATTGAGTGTTGGAACAAGTCTGAATTGAGGTAAGTATCTTTAGTTATTATATTCATGTTGGGGTTTATGATTTCTTTATTTTGGATTCTTATTAATCTTTAACTAGAAGTGGATATGAATCTTATGTAGAGATTTTACGATGAACAAACAAGTAATTAGTGTAGTTATGTTAAAAAGAGCGTTTTTGAATGATTTGTGTTTTCAAGGGATAGTGGTAATTACAAAATAAGTTAATCAAAGTTTTATAAAAATCTTGAAGTCTAAGTGTTTGTGTAAATGTCTCAAAGAGAATTCTAGTGACATGTCGAATAAAAATGTTTAGTATGTAACGGGTTAGCGAAGGAAAGAACAGATATGAGTTTATGATCAAGTTTTGTTAAAAAAATTACAAGAATATCGATTGTTTAAGTGATTTAGTACATATTTGTTAAGTCACAAGTATTGTTGTTAAATGAGATTCTTTGATGATTAAAACCTGGTTAAATCACTCCTAAATGTTGTAGAGGCGAAACATTGTTAATAAAAGTGTTGGTCATTATTCTAGATTGATGTTGGTGAATTTGAGTTAAAACCCGAATTAGGACAACCATGTATTATGAAAATGGTAGTTTTAGAAAAATCATAGTAAATCAACTCTAACTCGGATTTGAGTGTGGTTGGTATGGTTAGAAAGATATACGAGTGTATTTTAACATGGTAAAGTCATATGATCTATCACAGACTCCATGTTGGGTAAATAATTAAAATGCTATAGGATGTCTGAAATTATTGGGTTTGAAAGTAAGGAACAAAGACTTTTAAAGTAAATGCGAGTTTGTAAGATATGTATAACAAGGTCATGGTTCACGAGATAGTTAATCCATTTTAGATGTAGCAACTTATGTGCTTTATGTGATATCGTGTATAGGTGATCAAGATGTACAATATGCGCACATATTTGCTTAGCGGGCTGCAAAGGTGAGTAACGGGTGGGCAAGGATTGGATAAATGACACCCGGAATACGCCTTTTGTCTGAGTATGAGGGTGTGCATTTATCCTATTATGGTTTATTTGTTTTAGTTATATACTCGTATAGATTTTATGTTCATGTGTTTCAAGTTGGCATAGATAAGTAAACAAGTTGATCAAGGTACAAGTGGAATAAGGCCAATATTTTTGGCGTACACGAGTGATAGTCAAGTATCACTTGTGTTAACTATGTTTTAGTTAATATGGCAAGATCATGTATAGTTAAGGATCCTTAGGAGTACAAGTAAATTCTATGCCATGTAGTTCAAGTTATATATGTCGTTATTCACTAAGCTTTATGCTTACCATTTCATGTTTACACGTTTTTAGGTAATATAAATGGTTAAGGTGGGACAAGGAAATAGATAAGGCTCACGACTAACGGATCAGTGTTTATGCTTGGGTAACTATCTCTCTGTGAGCCACTAGCGATATGATTTGTTCACCCTTTTTATATGCCACTTAAAAGTAGTAAAACAAGTCTTTTGATCAAGTTTTGTAATAGTCTTTATAATAGTTCTTAATGGTCGTGTCACACGTTTGGTTTATTTTATGGTTTGTAAGTTAAAAACATTGTAAAACACGCTTCATGTCTTTATGTAAAAGAGTAAATAGTTTTGTGGCAAAAACAAGTAAGCATGAGTTTGTAAATATAAGTATTCGAGTTTCATGAACTCTTTTCTAAGTCTAGACAAGTTAAATATTTACAAAGCTAAAAGTATATGGGTCCACATGGATTTATGAAAAAGTAAAACGAATTTTGTAAGTATTAAAAAAAAAAACGGGTGTTACATTATGTCGCTGTTCTCTTTTGATCAGACTGATGATTTCCTCAGCTGCATCACTTTTAGCCCTTAAGAATATAACCCAAGTAAATCTAGTAAATTCATCAACAATTACAAGGGTGTATTTCTTTCCTCCTTGACTCTCAATCCCAATTGGTCGAAACAAATCCATATGTAGCATGAACAAAGGTTCATTAATTGAATGCAACATTTTGGATGGAAATTGAGTCTTTGTTTGCTTTCCAAGTACACAAGCTGAGCAAACTTTGTCTTTGGTGTAGGTCAGTTCAGGAAGACCTCTAACCAATTTACTTTTGGACAATGCATTTATGTTTTTGAAACTTAAATGTGATAACCTTCGATGCCATAGCCAATTGAGTTCTTCTTTTGTTTCTGTGAACAAACATGTCTCAACCTCTTCATTCGCAGTAATCAGATCCAAGAAAAAGACATCTCTTTCTCTCTTGGAGAGTAGCAATGGTTTTCCCTTGGCACTGTAGATTATTCCAGCTTGCTTCCTGAATCTGACTTCATGGTCTTCATCAGTAATTTGACTCACACTTAGTAAGTTATGTTGTAAGCCTTCCACATATGCAACTCTCTTGAAAGTGACAGCTCCAGCATGAATCTTTCCATATCCACGTGTCATTGATACCCCGTTGTCACCATATCTCACTTGAGGCCCATCTTCTTCTTTATAGTCTTGTAGAAAAGACTTCATTCCAGTCATGTGCCTTGAAGCTCCACTATCTAGATACCATTTTGTAGAGTCCTGTACATGAAATAGAAAATATTAGTTCCTTTTGGGCACCCACTTTAGAGTGGATCCATGAACTGAGGTAGGTTTAAGTTCAGGTTCAGTCTTGCAGTCAGTTTTGGAGCTGGTATAGTTCCATTTATTTATTTCATTCATACAGTTAACAGAATAATGACCTATGACACCACACTATTTACATGGAGTATCTTTGAGACTGACTCGAGATGAAACTTACTTAGTCTTGGTTGGTTTCACAGATGTTGTCTTTGATTGAGAAGTGTTTCTTTGCTTTTGAGGTGAAACTGACTTTAATGAAACTGACCTAGACTTTGGTGAAACTGACTTATGTGGAGCTGACCAATGTTTTGGTGAGACTGACTTTTGAAAAATGTTTTTCTGTGGTCTTGACTGAGTCAGTTGTTTACAAAACACAGCTTCATGTCCCTTTTCACTACAATTATAGCAAATTCTCTTAGGATGAGTCTTGGGCCTGATGTGATTAGGTGATTTGTTCCTGACTAGAGTTTTTACTATGTTAGTCAGTTCCAACAATTGATTCCCCAGTTTATCAATAGTTTTTGTTTCATGACTTTTGTTCAGACTTTTGGAACTGACTGGGTGCTGAATCTTAGGTTTACTCACAACCTTGGGCAAGCTATTAGTTAGATGCACAAAATCTTTTTCAGCATGCACATTTTTGTCAGTTTCAGATAAATTAACACATTCAGACTAGGAAGAAGATGAAGAATCACTTTTATTAGAAACTTGAGAAATTATAGGTTTGACAAAAGCATTTGACATTATTATTTTTTCTCCTTTCATATAAGTGAAAGTATTTGGAAGAATTTCTGGTTTGAAAATAATTTTTTCTCTTTCGGCTTTTTCAGCTTCTTCTTCTTCTTCAGTCATATGCTTCTTCAGACTAAAGTCCTCACCCAACACAGCTTGAACTTGTTTGGGTACCTGTCTGCTCAAACAATCTTCATTTTTTAAGGATGATATGCACCATGATTTACAAATTCTTTTATAATGCTCAGTTTCTTCTCTAAATTTATAATTTTCTTTTGAAAGATCACTATAAGCTTCAATCTAAGCATTTAAAAGAACTTTATAACTTTCCAGTTCAATTATTTTATCATCTTTAATTTTCAAGGTATTTTCAAGATCTTTGATTTTTTGTTTGAATTCAGATTGTTCTTCTAAAGTGGTGGGCAAGTCAACAAAGATATACTCAAACATTTGAAGTTTTTGTTCATTTGTATAAGTGTCAAAATTGTGTACCTTATAAAGTTTTGACTTGTTCCAGTCTGAGTTGCAACTCAGTCTCTCAGCTTCCTTCAAATCCTTCTCGAACTGAGAAGCAGATTTCTCAGCTTCAGTCACTTACTCTGTGAATGCCATCAAGCATTTATCCACCACTTCCTCATCCTCATCAGAAGACAGTTCCTCATCTAGCCATTCTTCAGCAAATAATGCCTTTTGCTCAGTTTGAGTCTTTTGTGTGTTTGAACTGTTGCCTTTCTTGTATTTAAGATACTTCTTTCGGTATCTTTGGGCCCTCTCAACAACCTCGTCCATGTGTTTAGTCTGAGCATTCTTTACTTTACAGTCAGCAACCATGTGACCATATTCATTGCATTTAAAGCATTTCACCTTCTTCATATCGAAAGGTTTCTTTCCTTTGTAGCCTGTCTTCTGTTCAAGCTTCATAGTCAACAAAGAAAGCTGACTTTTCAGTTTCTTGACCTCAGATTCATCGTCTGATTCTGAGTCAGCTTTAGAATAAATTTCTTTATTCCTTTTGCTAGTAGCAACTAATGCAGCTTCTGGATCTCTTATGGTCCTTCTTGTGTTTATCTTTTTCCTCTCTTGAGCTTCTTCAAAATTCAGCAACAATCCAAAGAGACCAGGCAACTTGTAGGTGGACAATTTTTCACTGACCACAAGAGATGTAATAACAGATTCAAATTTGTTGGGCAAGATGTCAACAAACTTCTTGCAGATTTCATCATCTTCTTTCATCATTCCTAAGGCTGAAAGATCATTCAACAATACTTGGAACCTTGTATGCACGTCAGCTAAGGTTTCTTTGTCTTTTGCATAGAAATTTTCATAATTTCTAATCAGACTGTTTAGCCTTTGTTCTCTTACTATTGGGACTCCTTCATAAGATACTATTAAAGTATCCCATATTTCTTTAGCAGTTCTGCATCCAGCAATCTTGGAGAATATTTGTTCAGATACAGCATTACCTAGAATGCTTCTTGCTCTTGGATCCAGATTAAAGAGTAGTTTGTCTACATCTGTCCACTGTGATTTGGGAGTTTGAACCCACCTTGCACGTTGGACAACTTTGTATCCTTCCTTGACCTCGTCAATGTGCTTTCCTGGAATGATTGGTCCATCCGTTACAGTCCTCAACATCTCTTCATGAATTCGGGACAGATGCCACTCAGCTTTAAGTTTCCAGTGAGCAAAGATGTGGCCACTGAAAATGGGAATACCTTTTCCAGCCATAGCAGATGTGTTTGATGACGATGATGACATTGTATTTGAGATTTTATGTATTGATCGTTTAAGATTGGTAAATTTATTAAAATTTAAATCTTATTTGTTCTGATACCAGTTGTTAGGTCTCAATAAGATCTCAAACACTAGCTAATCAATTACAAATAAGTATTTAGACGTTAATTGTTACGAATTGATCAAGTTATCAGTTTCTTAGTTTATTATAGCGGAAATATAATAACGAAACAATGAAAATAGCACACAGTTATATTTCTTAGAAAAGTGCAACGATTACAAAGTTCAAGCTCACTATTTATACACAATAATAGTGAGCTTGATAAGTATGAATCTTAGTAAATCTTCTAAAAGGATAGAAGATTTTCTCCAACTAACATACCTAAATTAAAGCATTACGTTTCTTTATGAAGCTGAGTAGTCAGCTCCATAATGCCTTAGTTGCTTTTAGTCACTCAGACTCAGAGTCACTCAGACTCAAATCACTCAGACTAAGACTTTAATAAACAGATTTATTAACTTGGGTTAAATCATTGATTTTCCCAACAGGTGCCCTGTTTTCTTTTTTAGCCAATGCGTCGCAGTTGTTAACGGCTGCGTTGCAGTGGATGCCTAGACCAGATTTTAGTGATATTTAGTGTAGTTTAAGTGTGTGAGTGATATCCTGAATCATTAAAAAGTTAGAGATGAGTGGAGATGATAGTTATATGTTGAAAAGAAGTAGAATTGACTTTTATTAGCCGAGAAGAAGTAGAATCAACTTTACATACTGTCACACCCCGCTAAAGCGGAAACACGGAATGTGAAGAGCAAAGAATCATTTCACGAGTTATACCAAAAGTCAACGGTTCAAGTCATATATATTGAGATTAAAAGGTAATCATGTTCGAAAAATACAACCAAGATCCGTAAGTATAGAAAGACAAATACATAATAACGTATTTGTAATAAAATTCCCAAGTATCCCAGGTCTTTTCCCGTATTACTCTTCACATAACTAGCTTGACCCGCCTGAGCAATGCGCTTCATAACTTATGCTTAGTTCCTGAAACATGAGATAAAGTGTCAACTACGAAAACGTAGTGAGTGAGTTACAGTTTATGAATTGAAGCAAAGTTCCATTTAAAAGTTTATAAAAGTCCGAAACGAATTCAAGGTTTTATAAAGGTTTGAGAGTCGTTCGGGATCAAAGAGTTTCAAGATAAGATCAAGTACTTAAAATTCAAGAATAAATTAATTTCAAATAAGTTTAAGTACGATCGAAGTGTAAGTAAAGTATATAAAAGTAGAAATTTCCAAAAAGGGAGATTAGCGGAGAAAAGTCGCTTAAAAAGTTTATATACTTGTAAAGTTTAAGTAACGGGCGAATTGTGCCCTAACTTGTAAAGACTAAATAGAATCAACTTTAGTCAAATAATAGAAGCGGATAACAATCGCTAAAAGTTTATAAGTTTATAAAGACTAAATAGAATTTAATTTAGTCAAGTAGGAGAAGCGGATAACAATCGCTAAAAATTTATAAGTTTATAAAGACTAAATAGAATTTAATTTAGTCAAGTAGGAGAAGCGGATGACAATCGCTAAAAATTTATAAGTTATGCGTAAGTAACTAAATAGATTTCTTGTATCAACCTCTTGGCATCTATAACTAAGTGTTCACACTAATCCGATTATCAACCGAGCGGCCCCAACTCCCCGCCTCTCAAACGGGAAGTTAAAAGAGAGAGAAATTCAGTAATATGTACTTAGACTGCCATCTAAGCAAGGAACGGTTCTTTCCTAAGTATCGATACCCATAATTACTATACGGCTTAAGTAGTTAATAGTGTGTAGAGAGAAACTAAAACATGAGTGGGCACTATGAAAGCTTATTATTTTAAAAAGAGAGAGAATCACATCACTTAGAAACGTGTTATAGCTCCATCAAGGGTCGGTTACGCATACAAGCATCAATAAATAGTTGAGTTAAAGAGATAAACAGCAATTATACATAGAGAAAGAGATGTTTTACGCATAAGAAATTAAGTAGACGTTTCAATGTCAAATTTTGATAAAGTCAAAGTCAAAGTTTAATAAAGTCAAAGTTTGATAAGTCAAAAGTCAAAGTAGTTCCACAAGTTTAAAAGTCAAAGTAGTCATATAAGTTTACAAAAGGTTGGATCTCATGTTTCCCCCAAAAAGAGTACTTAAAATGTAAGAGTAGAGAGGGGTGTAACTCACGGATTGCGAAGAGATTGAGAACTCGGAAACTCGGTCGGAGTATGAAAGCCGGGAATCACAGATTGCCTAATAATACCAAGGTAGTTTAATGAGTTGTTACATTATTATGTTCTTATGTATGATATAAGAGATTATGTAACTTTTGATTGTAATTAAGTGTTAAATCCAATATTATTCCGAAAATTTGGTCCGAAGCGATTAACGTTGCATTTAGTCCGAAAGGTTATTGTTTTCGATTATTACGTCTTAAGTGCTTTTGCTTACTGAAGTGATTTTATAATTTCTAGGGAAATTTGGGCAGCGCTTCCGCGCCCAAATTTCATGCCCAAAAATTATATCGTCACTTCCGCTCACAAATCACCTACAACACGATAATATACATAATATAGTTCAAATAGTCCAAAGAGTCCAATACTAGTCACCAATGTTATTAGTTTTATTTATCTCAGTCTAAAAATGATAACGGTAGAAGTCCAGAATATAACCATGATCTTAAAACGAGTGAAAACGACAAATTTCGGGGGAACAGCAGCCCGGTGCTGCGCACCAGGGCACTGGTGCTGCGCACCAGCTGCTGTCCCGATTCTTGTTTTGTGTTTTTCTTGTTAAAAACGTTTTGTGACTTAAAGATTTCGACATGCAACCAGTAGATACTTATAATATGATGTTTTTCTCAGTTTCTAAACAACTTTAAACCACAAAAATGTAGATCTAATTTCTTTTTAGTTAAAAATCGTTTTTGTAAGAAAAGTGACTTAAAAGCTTCATAAAACTTTCCTTGTTGTTTAGATTGAACATGCAATCAGTAAATATCATTAAAAACAACATTTTAACAGTTTCACAATTGTTTTTATCCACAGATTCGTGGATCTAAAGAGTATTTCGGTTAAAAACGTTTTTGACCGTAAAAAGTCGTAGATTTGTGAAAAATCGTATTTTTAACCGTTAGATCTTACATGCAAATGAATATTAGTGTAAAAATAGTAAAAGTATAGAGATCTACCGAAGGAAAAGCTTGGATGAAGAGTTTTGGTCGGATTCTTCCTCCAAAAGTCTTTACAACCGTGGTCCTTTTTGATAAAAATGATACCCTTTGCTTTGTTTGATGTTTGGAACGATTTGTATGGATGAAAAATGTGTTTTAGTGGCTGGAAAGCTTCCGGGAATGATGTGTTCTTGAGAGAAATAGAGAGAAAAGTGTGTGTGTGTGTTTTTATGTTTTGTTAAAATGAAAGTAAATGAAAAGTGAAATGTAAATGGTGTATGGGGGGTAACAAATCTGGCATGGGGACTGATAATGGCAGTAAAAGGGTCGATTTTGATTGGCCAAATGGGGTGGTGGTGGTGTAAAACGAGAAAAGGACCAAATGTGTAACATTTTTGAAATCCAGGCGTTAGGTGCGGCGCACCACCTCACTGGGTGCGGCGCACCGGGCCATTTTTGGTCACTTTGAATTTTCGTTTTTGCGTTAATGCATCGTTGGACCTTTTTGTTAAATATAAGTTGTCGGTTATGATAAGTTATGAACTTAGGAAAGTTCAATAGGTATTTTCTTGGTATTAGGACTTATAATTTTGATTCCGGAATTATTTCGACACTAGTTCCGATAAAATATAGATTCAAAAGTTACGAACCAAAATAGAGCGAACGAGACAAAGAAGTAACTAACGTTTCGAATTGATATCACAACAGAATAAGTACCTGGATTTTGACGGTTGTCACACATACCGCGAGGGTATGTATATTACTTTAATAGTCGGAAAGAAGTAAGAACCAACTCTATATAGTTGGAAGAAGAGAAAGATGAGACTTTAATTAGTCTTGGAATATTCCGTAATCAATGATTAAGTATACTCACTAGTTTAACGCTAATGTCGCAGTTGGTGGTCAGAATGGGTTGTTTTGTTTGCAATGAAGGCCAATGCGTTGTAGTTGTTGTCCATACCAGTTTTAGTAGTTTTAATGTTGTTTATGTGTATGAAGTATATTATAAATTGTTATAATAAAAAGAATGGTTAGATACGACAATTTAATTGTCGGGAAAGAAAAGAAGTCAACTTTCATTAGTCGAGAAGAAGTAGCATCAACTTTACATACCGTGACGGTATGTATAAGTGTTAGATATGACATTTAATTGTCGAGAAAGAAAAGAAGTGTTAGATACGACATTTAATTGTCAGGAAAGAAAAGAAGTGTTAGATACGACATTTAATTGTCGGGAAAGAAAAGAAGTAACTGGAAAGAAAGAAACAAAATATTTTTAAAGTACTCGTGTTACATGTGATTAACATAATTGTAAGGTATACTCACTAGCTTAACGCTAATATATTATGGTGATTGTATATTTTGTAGGTAATCGAGATTTATGCAAGGCAAGCTAAAGAAGAAGGGAAGGGGGACCGTATTGTAAAGATTAAATGTTTAAAAAATGTTTTTGTAAGAGCTTCCGCTCCAATTTGTAAAATGTGATGTTAACGGACATTTATCGTTAACTAAAGAGATGAAGTAGTAACACCTTAGAACGTTAGTTAAATGTTTTGTAAGTTTAAAAAAAAATAAAAAATGGTGTGTATTTGGTTTCGGGTGTTTCAAGTAGGTATCAGAGCCTTGACTTGTGTGAGTCGAGTATCTTAGTCGATACTTGAACCCAAGTTGAGGCTTTGTAATGAAAGACCACTAGGGAAGAAGCTTGCCTTGCGAAAAAGATAAGAGTAAGAAATACTTTTTTGTAAGTGAAGTAAGATTAATTATTAGTAATTGGTAAATGCCTTAGTCTAAGATATGCATTGTTAAGTATTGGACGTACATGAGTTGATGTGTTTAAAATTAACGTCTGGCCATCGATAATTTTGAGCATGTTATACAAGAGTATATCCGATATGGTCGATGGATGTTAAATACGAATGACAAGTAGGGTTAAAAGATATGTGTTAGAAGTATATTTACATTTGTGTTTATTATAGTATTATATGTTGTTAATATAATTGCGTATATTATAATTTTTATATGTTGTTAACTGTATGTTTTTCTTATTAGTAGAATTTGTGAGGGAAGAAGTAGTCGTTATAAGATGTGAGATAGAAATGGATTTTAGGAATAGTGGCTAATGAAATTAGCCAAGTTTTTAAAAAGGTAATGTTATTTTTTTTAATATAAAGTGGATTAGAGAAAATGTGTTAGAAGTTTCTCTATGGATATGGGTAATATGATTTAGATAGAGAGGAAATTTAAGTCCAAGTTAAATTGGACCGTTTAGAAATTTTTGTTTTAAGAATTAGGAAAATTGTTTATTAGTTAGAGTTATTCGAAATAGTATATGATATAGAAATTGATGAAAACTTGATTTACGTTGAAAAGCGATAGTTATTTTGACCGAAAAGTGAAGCAACTTTAGAATAAGTAAATCAATGTTGTTAAGATTCATTGGAACAATAGAAAAGGATCGGATTTCACTTAGGATCCGAAGAATGAAAGAAGTAAGTTTTATTCTTGTTTGTTCGAAGAATAGATTTCGGGGACGAAATCGCTAGAAGAAGGGAAGATTTGTAACATCCTAGTTTCAGGAAATAGAATATTTTATAAGTATATGTTATGTTTTAGTGTTTAATAAAAATTGGAAATGGAGAAGGACTTTATTGGTAAGAAAAATAGTTAACTTTGGTTAGAAAGGATTTAAATTGTTAACTATAATGGTTAAGTAAGTAAGTTGGTAAAGTTTAAAAGATAAGGGACTAAAAATGTAATTCTGGAAATCGAATATGAGGTGGGTTACGAGGTGTCAATTGCAGATTTTTCTTGAGAATATGAGGGGTATGTATGTGTATGTCGGTTTGGGAGAAGAAATCAAAGAAGAAGAAAATATCAAATTGAAGCTATTTTGTAGTGTATTTCATCAATTAAAATGAAGAGTAAGGGTTTAAGAACCCTAGTTTTGGTTCTAATGGAAGAAAAAGAAGGTATGATCATATACTTTAAGTTATTTGATGAGATTGAGTTTGTATTGTGTGTTATAACATCATTTAGATGTTTAATTTGAAGATAGAAATGCTTAATTTGGTTAAATTAGATATTTGATTATTTTAGGAATAATCATAAAAGTTGAAGAATTGTTAGAATTAAGCTTTGTTTATATGTTATTTTTGTGACAACCGCAAATTTTGAGGTATAATTCCCGAGTTTAACATTCTTTATTTTTCGTTATTTCATTTTGACCCAAGTTACTATTTCGATATTTCGATTTATTTGCGTTTGTGTCGGAATAACATTTATTAACCTTTGTTTAAGTCCTTTATGACTAAAACGTTTATTTAACTAAAGGCCTAGCAATATTAAGTATTCTCGTAGGTTAATTTTGTTATTTTAAAGCCTTCGTCTTTTCGAGAAAAATTAACGTGTAAAATATTACAAAATTTACCCTCAAACTAAAAATCTATTACAAGGTTAGTCCTTTTAACGGAAAGTAATGAAATCTGTTACAAATTTAGTCCTTTTAACGGACAAACTAACTGGGCTAACGGAGCGTTCAGTGCTTAGCACCAGTTTTTCAGTGCCTAGCACTGGTTCAGTGCGCAACACTGAATTACCAGTGCGCAGCACTGACGCGCTGATCACAAAATTACAAAAACGTTTTTCTTGCTTTTCTTGAGATGCCAAACCACATGCTAGCATGTGAAACCTGCCCAAATCTTTCCCCAAATGGTGTAGGATGAGTAAAATGTGGATCCTTGACCATATTTCACCATCTCTCATTCCAAAACTAAACCTTAAACAACTTTCTATCACATACTTCACTTTTGTATCTTTCTCTAACACACATTCTCTCTAGTTTCTCCTCATTTCCAGAAACTTTAAGAGACCAAAACCCCATTCAAAGGTGGTAATTGTGTTAGGAAAGATCATTGGAGGACATCTAAGTGAGCATACAACTTTCGGTAAGTGTTTTACTTCGAAAATTCTACCTTTTCTTACACTAATCTTCTTACTTGAACTCTAAGAGTTTATTAACCAAACTCTTATGTTTTGCAAGGAGTTTACTCATCAAGGTTTCCATCTTCAATTTACTTTTGAGTTGGAAGACTTTTGAACCTTGAAAATTCGGTAAGAAAACTCCTTTGTAACCATGTTTCTTCCTTAATACTTTCTCCAAAAAATTTACTTCTAACATATTATTTCTTTTGATGATATGGAGCTCTTGTCACTCTACACCTTTCTTGACAACTTTCCGATTCATCTTTGGAGTTCAAGAATTTCACCTTTGGGAAAATCGGTAAGTAATCCTTAAACACATTTCCTACCATTTACTCAAGAAAAAGTCATAATCTAACCTATGTCTTTTCTTCTTATTTGGAGCTTTCACTTTCCATACCACTCTTTGATGTTTCCGGCGAAAACTCCTAGTCTTTTACCATTTCAAGACTTTCCGGTAAATATTCATATTTCTCCATCTTTACACTTTTCGTTTAATTCTTCTTTTTATCATCTAAAAAATATCTTAAAACTTGTTATAATGACTAAAATGGTTAAAATAACTAAATATCTAAAGTTGTCACCTAAAACTTAATAAAATGCCATATTAATAAGTTATTAGAACATTTTAACCGAAAATGTTATATAAACTTTAAAACCGGATAATCACATAAGAATATTAGTAAATTTCTTTCGAAAATGTTCCAACACCTTATTTCATTTAGTGGACTTAAATCTAAGTATCTTTATACATATTATGTATTATATACAAACTTAACAAAATATAACTAAAACTTGTAAAATCTTGTAATAAGCAAATATATAAATATGTATATAATATATAAGTTTAACTATAAGTTATTTGACTAAATAAGTTTATTAATGACTTTATTTTACTAATAACTTTATGAGTTTATTGAGTTATTTGACTAAATAACTTTATTAACAAAATATATTTTATATTATAAACGAACTTAACAAAGTATAACTAAAACCTATATTAATGAAGTATACATAAACCTATTTTAGTATACGTAAAGTATTATAAACTATTAAATATATGTTTTGGACTCTAAACATAAACGCAATCTAAAACTACATATTATTTACCTTATAAACATTAAAACGTCTCATTATCGTCTAAAACGTTTATCTCTCCGAAAACGATTAAATCTTCGATTTTTAAACTTAAACTTTTATATAATTTTTATAAACTGATTTCTAATAATATTTTACTCAAATGTTCAAACTCACATTTTTTAAAATATTCAAATTGGTGAAAGGTTGACTTTCGTTGACTTTGACTCCTCTTTAAATTGGTTAACTTTCGTTGACTTTGACCAAGTCAATTATCCTTGATATTGACTTTGGTTGACTTTGACTTAGTTTGACTTTGAATTAGTTGACTTTGACCATGGTTGACTTTGACTTCGGTTGACTTTGACTGAATCTAATACTCCTTTCAACGATATTCCTAGTAGTCACTTTGGGCTCGGATATCATTCCTATCCAATCATATTTATAAACTTAACTCCTCGATGTCATTATCGACTCAAAATATTAAATACCTTTTTATTCGTCACCTCGCTACGACTTATCGCCGGTGGATTCGACGACTTTAATTCTAAATATTCGTTATTCGTCTAAACTCTACTAAATTCTAATATTTAATATAACGTTAATTATATACGAGGCTAAACCTATTACATTAGAGATACTTAGACCTTTTATGTCTTATGCTAGGGCACTTAGGTGGTGGTTCTGATACCGCGTATCTTTAAGTTCTGACACTCTTACACTTTTACGCTACCTGTGAGTTATTCGATGCCCTTTTCCCGCTTTATAACTTTTACTTCGGGCATGATTAGCGTTAACTAAATTAATATATCTTGTTTATGCAAATTAGATTATGATGCCTTAGTATTATCGTGTTTCCTTACTTACTTATATGGCCTTGGTGGTAGTATAAGGCCCCGTTTACACACTTGTCAACTCTTATTGAGCCTACGGATATATATATATAGATCTATTTGGGTCTAACAAACCCTCATCGCCGTATTGGGATGACTTGCTGGTGTGCGGTCCTTGCGGACTGATGTTATTACCGTATTATTACATTGACTAAACTTAGCTTAACACACTAAGGGGGTTGTTGCCTTTTTATGTTTAGGTTCAAGTGTATTATTCTAGGCTAAAGAATGTTCATATTGCTATTTGCTATTTTAAATCAAGATATATGTTTATTACTAATGATTTTACTAAACCTTTCTAAATATTTGGGTCAAAAGCTTTATTACTATTGTTTTATTAACTTTACGAATAACCCACCAACATTGTGTTGACGTCGTTTTTAACGCTATTTCAGGGATTTGAGGTTACATGATGATTGCTTTTGTATGACTACGTGGATCTTGCTTGGGAACTTGTTTTGCTATGATTAGTTCTATTAGGATCCGTATGTCGATTATGTATTGATTTATTTCCCGAACTTATGTACTTGGTAACATTTGTAACTCGATAACTTATATTTAATTCGATGTTACCCCTTTTGTTATTTATTTTGTTGTAACCTTATGACTCTGAATATACTAATACTGTACATCTCCGGCTTCCGCCTGAGCGGGGTGTTACAATTTTGATGTTAATAATATATGTAAAGTGTGACAACCGTCTAATTTCAGGTGCATTTTATACTCTATGTCTCTCTTATTGTCTGTCGTTGTCTTTAACTGTTCAATAACCGAAAACGCGACAGTGTCAGAATCACACCCGAAATCAATTTATATAAGTCCTAATACCAAGAAAACACCTAATGAACTTTCCTAAGTTCATAACGTATCATAAATAAGAACTTCTAGTTAACGAAAAGGTCCAACGAAACAATAACGCAAAAACAGCAAAAACTCAAAATTTATTACAGAATTGGTCCAGGACAACGCACACAAGCCTTGTGCGCCGTCCTGGCAGGACAAATTTCGCAAAATATTTGAATTATTTGCATGTCTCGTTTTTACCACACCAACCACCAATCAATCTCGTTTTAGACACTCAATTACTGTCATTTCCCTGTCCCAATACACCTCTTTACCATTTCTTTACTTTTCCTTTTCATATTTTCATTTTACAAAAACAAAAACACACACACAAACATTTTCTCTCTAAAACCTCCCAAGACTTCCTTATTTCCAGAGCATTACAGCCATTAAAACACCATATTTACCCAACAAAAACGTTTAGAACATCAAAGGAAGCAAGAGGAGTCAAAATATTCGGTTAAGGACCATTTTCGTAAAGCTTTTGGAGCTCAAAATCCGGCCAAATCATCATCCACTCGATTTCCTACGGTATATTTTTGTCATTTTATTATTTTTACATAAATGAACACTTGCATGTAAGATCTAAAGCATAAAACTAAGTTTTTACAAAGATTTATGACTTTTTATGGTCAAAAACGATTTTTAACCGAAATAACCTTTGGATCTATAAACTTACGGTTAAAAACACTTTAGAAACTGTTAAAATGATGTTTTATTAAGTTTAGACCTATTGTATGTCGAAATTCGTGGCTAAAATAAACGTTTTGCTCGAAAAATCACCAAAAACCAACATGTGCGCCGTCCTTATGGACCAGGACGACGCAGCGGGTAAAATATGGCGTTGTGCGTCGTTCCTCTGGTCCAGGACGGCGCACATGCCTGACCAGATTCCCGAGACTTCGTTATTTGAATGTTTTTGACTTGTTTGACCCGCTGACTTTTTAATATATGATACTTGGGACTGAATTGGTAAAAGTAATGACATTTGTGACTTGTATGGACTAATTGGACTTAAAATGGACTAGATTAATATGATATCGTGTGTAGGTGATTTTTTGAGCGGAAGTGGTTTTGCATTTTTGGATATGAAATTTGGGCGCGGAAGCACTGCCCAAATTTCCTTAGAAAAATGTAAACCACTTCAACGAGCAAAAACACTTGTAACGCGACAATAATAAACGTAAATCGGACTTTTGGACAAAAACGTAACAATTACCATTTCGGACTATTTTGGACAATACTTAACCTTGACACTTAAAGTTTAATTAAAATTTATCTATTATATTACATAAAAATAACATAATAAGATAATAACCAATTGAACTATCTTGGTATTAATAGGCGATCCGTGATTCCCGGCTTCCACTCCGACCGATTCCGTATTCATACTCTTCGCAATCCGTGAGTTACAACCCCTTTTATCTAATGTATATTTTGCATGACTTTTGGGGGAAACATAAGATTACTTGTATTTTGGGAAACTTTACGAACATTTGCAACTGTTGTGAACTTTTGAAACTATTATGAACTTATGCAACTATTGTGTACTTTTGAAACTATTACGGAACTATTGATCTATTTTGGAAACTTTTTGAAACTTTTATGCGTAAACACTTATTTGCTCTACTGGCTTACTTTGAACTTACCGGCTTGCCCCCTATTCGGCTAAACTAGTTATTGATACTTGTATGCGAGACCAACCCTTGATGAGATTATAACACGATTCTTAAGTGCCTACTATCTTTTTTTTTGAAACAAAACTACTTAGTGCCCACCTTTTTTGAACTTTACACACTATTAACTTCTGAGTCGTTTAGTAATAATGGGTATCGATACTTAGGAAAGAATCGTTCCTTGCTTAGATGGCAGTCTAAGTACATATTACTATGATCTTTGATACTCCCCGTAGGATAGGCGGGGTAAGGGGCCTCACGGTTGAACAATCGGTTTAGTGTGAACACTTAAGTTATAGAATGCCAAGAGGTTGATACAAGGATCTGATTAGTTACTTATACGCATATATACTCTCTCTTTTAGTGATTGATTCCGCAACTATGATTTTACTAAATATTGTTATACTTGGTCTGTCCAACTTTAGGGCATTGATACGCCCATTACTTTGAAACTTTAAAAGTATATATAAACTTTAAGCGACTTTCTCCGCTAACCTCCCTTCTGGGAAACCTTTTTATTTTTATATACTTAACCGAATCTTTTGCCGAGAAACATAAACTGTAACTTACTCACTACTTTTGTAGTTGACACTTTATCTTATGTTTCAGGAAATTTAGTGTAAGGATGAGGTGCATGACATTGGACGGGTCAAGGCGGTTGCGTGAGAACTTATTTGGGAAAAGACTTGTCTGCTTTCTTTTAGGAATTTTAAAATGAAACTTTATTTCATGAATTTGTGTACTGAATGACTTGGTTGTTGAATTTGTAAACACTTTTATTTTTAATCGATGAAATGAAACCTCGATGTTTGTTATGACCCGTGTAATGATGTTCCAGCCCTTCACATCTCGTGTTTCCGCTTTAGCGGGGTGTGAAATAAAGGTTTAGAAGATTGAAATATTTATGTATATGAAATTTTGTAAGATTTCATGTTTTAGCTAATAAGGGTGAAAAGATGATTTTTGTTATGTAGAAGTGTTTATTATTGTGAGAATGTTTTAGAATGAAAGAATTATGTTAAGAATGATTATTATCATCTTTGTGATAGAAAAGATAAGTGATATATACTTAAATATGTGTTTGGGTGAAATGATGTTAAGTATGTTATACTAGTTGCCAAACGGGTCATGTGACCCGTGAAGAGATGGAAAATGGGTAAGAAATGGTATGAGGGAAGAAAACATTACTTGCAATGTGTTATTTATGATTGGTGTAATGTGTTTAAAGAGTTAAAATGCTTGTTTGTGCATTAGAGAGTTGAATGGGTCAAAAGACCCAAGAAGTGGCAAGTTGGGTAGAATTTGCCAAAAGTGTTGAAAAGAGTTAGGAAGAGTTAGAAAGAGTCGTAATGAGGTTAATACATGTATTTATATGTATGTAGGATATATTGAAAGAAAGATTTGTGTTTGGTTGTAAAAACGCAGATTTGGAGAAAAAGAGTAAAAGGGAAGAGCTTTGTATGTTGTAGACTTAATCTGACTTCGAGGTGAGTATACAAAGCTTATGGTTATGTTGAATGTTTATATTTGTATGTGTCACACCCCGCTAAAGCGGAAACACGAGATGTGAAGAGCAAAGGTATCATCACACGAGTTATAATTAAAAACATGCGGTTTCAAGTCATTACGAATAAAACATGAGTTTACAGTTTGAAAATAACCAAGCATTTAACGAGTACATAACATAAGTACATAGTAATTTTTTTAACAAAATTCCCAAAACATAAGAAATATAGGTCTTCTCCTGATTCTTGAATCCACATGACATGCCTGACCCATCCACAGTATGCACTTCGTGTCTTACATTTGGTTTCCTGAAACATGAGATAAAGTGTCAACTACAATAAAGTAGTGAGTGAGTTACAGTGTTCTAGTCCTCGACTAAAAAGGTTTTAAGTTAAGTATATCTATACTTAGAAGTTTCTAAAAGTAGAACAATACTTAAAGAATAGTTTCGATCCAAAAAGTTACTCGAAAGACAGTTCGATCCAAGAAAGTTGCTTAAAAGATAGTTGCGGAAATCATATAACCATATACGCGCAAGATAAGTAAACTGTTGATTGAAATTATGTATAACGACTACTTGGAATAATATAACTTAAGTGTTCACACTAAACCGATTTACCCACCGTGAGGCCCCTTACCCCGCACTACCTACGGGGAGTCATTTCTGATCGAGTAATATGTACTTAAGCTGCCGCCTAAGCAAGGAACGGTTATTTCCTAAGTATCGATACCCATAATTACTAAACGGCTTAACAAAGCTAATAGTGTGAACCTGAATTGAGCACTAATGTTTCATTTATAACTGGTAGTAGTCACTTATGGTTAGTTATATTCCTCAAGAGTCACGTCAGTTATACGGTCAATCCAAGTTCATACGAGTGCCGAGAGTGGCATTAAATAAATTTATCATAGTTTTGAACCAACGAGCCGATTAGAGGTGGCAAACCATTAAGCCGAATAAGGGTGGCAAACCATTAGTTTATAGTATGCCAAACGGGCAAATAAAACTATTTAGGCATAAGTTTCACAAAAACGTTCAATAAGAGTTCATAATAGTACCAAAAGTTCATAACAGTTCCAAAGTTCATTTAGATCTCATGTTTCCCCCAAAAATTATTTGAAAACAGTAAATAAAGTGGGGTTGTAACTCACGGTTTGCGAAGGATAGCACAATAGAGAGAGAGCGATCGGAACGGGTCGAAATGGGTCGGAATCACGAAATGTTTATAACCTTGTTAGATAACGAAATATTTTTATTATAAGTGTTGGTTTTTGGTCTACCGAAAATCGGGCAGCGCTTCCGCGCCAAAATCGTTAAGTCCAATTCAAAACACTTTGCCGCTTGACAATTTTTATAACAAAAATTCATACATTTATACCAAACATAAAATGATGAAAACTTGTTCAAATAGTCCCTTTACATGAAAGTTTAGTTCTTTACAGATTATAAGACTCGGTTTGGTGTAATAAGCTCAAGGTTGCGTTTAGTGGGGAAAACAACCCATTTCCCAGAATCTGGGTCAAGAATGCGCCGCATAAGGGTCCTTATGCGCCGCATTCGGACCTCAAATTTCTGGGAAATCCGTTTTGTTGCCGAAAATGCTAGTTTGGTGGTAGATTTCGACATGCATTCATAGATTCATATAAATACTTGATGTTTTATAGTTTCTTTTGAGTTTTTAGCCACAAATTCATGGATCTAAACATCCATTTCATGCAAACCCGTTTTTGTTCATAAATAGCCACAAATCTTACTAAAAATTCATTTTTAGTTGTTGGATTGCCCATGCAACAAGTATAAATTAAAAAGACAGAGGATTCAAAAGGTTTATACCGAGTAGAAATTGATTTGAAGGTGGTTGAAGTGATTCCTTGGTGATTTTGACCCAAAATAGCTTAGAACTCGATTTTTAACCCAAGAAATGCAAACCCCTTTCTTCCTCCTTGATTGATGAACGATTTGTGGTGTTTATTGTGGCTTATTTTTCTGTATTTTGAAGTAAATGTCACTGGAAAGTTGTTGGTGTGTGTGTGTTCTTGAGAGAACTAGTAGAGAGAGAGAGAGAGCTTAGTAAAAATGAGTGTGATTGTGTGTGTTTGTATGTGTTGTGTTTGTGTTAAGTTATAGTGACATTAAAAATAGGATCCCTAGACTTTTAAAGGGCTTTTGGGTACTATGGATCATGGTTAAAACGTTGGGCTCAAGTCTTGATCCGTTTGGTTAATTTTTAAAGATCACAAAAATATTGTTGAACTAGCCCTGAATGCGGCGCATTGGAGCATCATGCGGCGCATTTGGGGCCTGTTTCAGCATCGTTCGTTTTTCGTTCGTTCCATTGTTAAGCGTTTTCGTTAGTTGAAAGTTTCCGGTTATTTTAGATAAAAACTTAGACAAGTTCACTAGGTGTTTTCTTGGTATTAGGATTCATTTTGCGATTCCGATTTCGATTCCGACACACACAAGTTTACGAGCCAAGTCAGATAAGATCAATTCGAATTTAACTCAAAGATTGAGAATGCGGTTTTCACCTGAAATAAGACGGTTGTCACAGTATGTAAATATCTTGGAAAGTTGATTCATATACTATTTATATATATATATATATATATATATATATATATATATATATATATAAGTTGTTAGCGGAAATAATAATTAGAAGTACTTTAGTCTAACGTGTAAGTGCACGAAAACAACAAACAAAATTCAGGGTCCTCCCTGGGGCACCAATGCGCCGCACTGGGCACTCAGGGAGGGTGCCCTGTTTTCGTTTTTAGCCAATGCGTCGCAGTTGTTGACGTCTGCGTTGCAGTGGATGCCTAAACTAGTTTTTAGTGATTTTTAGTGTAGCTTAAGTGTATGAGTGATATCCTAAATTATTAATAAGTTAGAGATGAGTGGAGATGATAGTTATATGTTGAAAAGAAGTAGAATCGACTTTTATTAGTCGGGAAGAAGTAGAATCAACTTTACATACCGCGAGGGTATGTATACGACTTTAATAGTCGGAAAGAAGTAAGAACCAACTCTATATAGTTGGAAGAAGAGAAAGATGAGACTTTAATTAGTCTTGGAATATTTCGTAATCAATGATTAAGTATACTCACTAGTTTAACGCTAATGTCGCAGTGGGTGGTCAGAATAGGTTGTTTTGTTTGCAATGTTGTCCAATGCGTTTTTAGGTTTTTCCAGACGAGTTTTAAAAGTTTTAGTAGTTTTAATGTTGTTTATGTGTATGAAGTATATTATAAATTGTTATAATAAAAAGAATGGTTAGATATGACAATTTAATTGTCGGGAAAGAAAAGAAGTCAACTTTCATTAGTCGAGAAGAAGTAGCATCAACTTTACATACCGTGACGGTATGTATAAGTGTTAGATATGACATTTAATTGTCGAGAAAGAAAAGAAGTGTTAGATACGACATTTAATTGTCGGGAAAGAAAAGAAGTGTTAGATACGACATTTAATTGTCGGGAAAGAAAAGAAGTAATTGGAAAGAAAGAAAGAAAAGTACTCGTGTTAGATGTGATTAACATAATTGTAAGGTATACTCACTAGCTTAACGTTAATATTTTTTGTTAATTGTATGTTTTGGAGGTAATCTAGATTTATGGCAAGACAAGCTAAAGAAGAAGGGAAGGGGGACCGTATTGTAAAGATTAAATGTTTTAAATTTTTTTTTGTAAGAGCTTCCGCTCCGATTTGTAAAATGAGATGTTAACGGACATTTATCGTTAACTAAAGAGATGAAGTAGTAACACCTTAGAACGTTAGTTAAATGTTTTGTAAGTTTATAAAAAAAAATGGTGTGTATTTGGTTCTGGGTGTTTCATACAGTTAGTTCACCTCTCCATTTATTCCTAAAACACATAGTGCACCGCGGGAAAACTATCTATCCAAGACTCGATGTTTCAAATGTCAAGGCTTTGGACATATGCAAAACGTGTGTCCAACAAGAGGGTTGTGACTTTAAGGGAAGTCGTGTGACATGATTTTGAAAAGGTTCCAATACTCTAACAGTGAATTGTCTGATCAGTTCATGATGCGGAATCTCATGAAATGATTGAATCTTAACAGTAATTGAAATGAGGATTTGTAGAATAATAGTAGAATGTAAAGATATCATTGATAGTTTGATTTTGGTGGGAATAGTCGTTTACAAAATGTTGAAGCTCTACGGTACTCAAATGAGTCCGGGTTCAAAGACAACTAACTATACACACACATCACTCTATTTATAGACATCTCAATACAGACTCTCTACAAATAAAATATTTAAGTCTTCATTTAACTTTAACTCTGGTGAACTTTAGTTAAGTCAGGTGGACTAACTTGTTCACCCGAGTTAAAGTCTTCAATGTTGTCTTGTCTTGATCAGCTAAATCTTCAGTTAACATTAACTCCGGTGAACTTAATTTAACTCTGGTGAGTAAACTTGTTCTCCCGAGTTAAAGTCTTTACTGAAAGACTTTCTTAGTTTTAGTTCGGATGATGAACATTGTTCACCCGACTTAAAACTTAGAGCAAAAACATACTTTGAAGATTTCGTAGCTTCATCCATAACTTTCAGTACCGAACAAGCTCCCCCTTGGATGATGCTATGAATCTTCAAATCAGCACATATGATTCTCCATGATTAGCTTTTAACAATTCAGATTTTTCAATGCAACGATCTCCCTCTTAACTGATTCTCCATTGTTAGCATTACACACTTCAGAATTATCATATAAACAATCTCCCCTCACAAAATTCTACTTTCTGCAACATCTCAAAATCAAACAAACTCTCTCTTTATCCAACATCGTCAACAATTCATTCCTCCTCGATTTTGACAAACTTAACTTCAGTGTCGGATCAGACCACATGGTTATAGAGAACGAGGTGGTTTGGCCTAGACTATAACTAGGAGTCGTCATATAGATCTTGTAGATCTTTCCTTGTTTCCTTATGTCTCACTATTCACGCAACGACTATATCGCCTAAGGAGATGACGACCTACGACAGCTTTACGACGACGAAGGAGTTTTCTATCTTATTCACTCTTCATTTCTTTATATATTCTCATCTCGTTCTCATAATTAATTTTTGGGTTAAACTCTTATACTCGCACCTTAATAATTGGTAAATGTCGTCTTTATGATATCGTACTTGGGAAGAAAAGGTGTATTTGAGACGATGTCCTTCCTTTATGCCCTCATCTAGTTGCCATACTAGAATAACTTTCTCACTTATTTATGATTCCGCTACTCCCTTGAAATTCCTATTTTATTTCATTTTGATTTATCGACCTTCTTACTTTCCGGTTTCTATCCTACCGTACGTGACACTCTCGTGGAAGGATTTTTGTGCAGTTTTGAAGGTGTGATTTAAAGACTCGCTTACCTTATCTTCGAAGATGCTATTTTTTCGATTATCTTGATCATAACATTATTAAACTCTTTTCATTCATTCTTATATTATCACAAAATCGATGCTCGATTCTACATTAGGAGATTGTCTAAATCGAATTCAAAGAATTTGTATCTATTCTATCAGTTACTTCATTGTTTTAAAACTCGAAGAGAAAACAATATTTTTGCCCTATTCATTATAAAGATTCTTGTAGCGACACTTGGAGATAAACAACATGAATTAAAAATTATCAACTGTATCACATTTGACATGATTAGTAATATATTTGTTCAAGTAACATAACGCAGAGGGTGTTCACCGGGTCGGTTTTCGGGTTTTTCGAATTTGACGTTCTTATGAAAAATTCGAAAATCGATTCAATTCGAATACAAATTATAAAACCGAACCGAATTCAAATTCGAATATAAAACTGAGTCGAATTCGAAATTGGAATTCGGGACGAATTACAGTTGAAACCGAATCAAACTGAATTACATTATAAATTTATAATTTGCTAAATCCAAGAAGTAAAATCGAATTATAATTCCAAACCAAATTAAAAAAAAAATGAATTTCTATATATATTTTTGCATATTTATAAAAATATATTATAAATGATGTAAATTCGAGTTTCGAATCGGGTGAGTAAAAATATCATGAATTTGGAAACAGACACAAAATTTGAAAACGAAAATCAGTTGAAACTGAATACCACTGATTCAAAATTTGAATGTCAGATTCATTTCAAAATATTTAAATCATTAAAATTTCAATTTTTTCGAGTTCCAACTTATATATTGAACACTCCTAAGAGCACCCGGTATGATAATCACGCATCTGGTGATTCTGGGATTACTTTTGCTGATGTGGAAGTGATAATCATGATTCAGAGATTTTGGATGGTATGATAATGAGAATTGTGGGTGATTGTGAGACCCACTTTTTTTTTTAAACATTTAAATAAGATAAATATAAGATTTTATTAAAAACAATACAAATAATTAAAACAATTCAAATTATTAAAACTAAAATAAATACCAAGCCAAATCATCCCATATTTTTGTTGGATTTTTATTTTTTCGGCTTCGATCCACTCCACTTGTGCTTGTGGCAACCCCTCTGTGCTTTGTTGAAGAAACAACATATCGTCTCTTCTTGCACTTGTATAAGCCGCCTCTTTTGGACTAGGAGTGTTTCTTTTTTGTTTTGGCGATATCTTTTTCTGTTTTCTTGTAATTTTTTTTTACTGTGCAGCGATCTCTCCACAAAAGGCCACCGACGAAGATGATTGTGCCTTTTTAGATGCGTCAGATGATTCTTTTCTTTTACTTCCTCTTTGTTTTTCGCGTGGTCGTTCGTGATGATCATCCGCTAAAATATCATCTGAAATATCCTCGTCTTCAAGGTTGACGGTGGTAACTGGAGTATCTATTTTGGTAAAAGCACGCCATCTGCTATGTTCTCTCCAAACTTCCCACACCGCCATATGCCTAAAAGGCCCACCCTCCGTCTCAAAGTACATTTGACGAGCCGCCTCTAGAACCTTCGAATCGTCGGACCCGCTAGACCGAAGTCGTAAAGCCTCTGAATGGTGGCCTATAAAATTCTTTACCAAGGCACTCATTGTCGTGAACTTGCTATTAAGGGACTCCTTGTTTCTCTCCACAAACTCTTGCCCCTTAGCTTGTTCGTTGTAAACCGACACGATCCGTCTCCAAAATGTTGCGTCAGGTTGGGCGTTGCCGATGTAGGAATTTTCAGAAACGTGACACCACATCTTTGCCAAAAGGACCTCCTCGGGCGTCGACCATGCCACCTTTTTGCACACCTTTTTATTTTTTGGATTAGATGCGGAGGGTCGTCGCGTTTCTTGGACCACCTATGCAGTTAATCTCGTCGAGATCTCGGATCTCGGGGTAAAAAAAAATCTCGGTCCAAAAATTCGGTCCAAAATCTCGGAAACGAGATTCTCGGCGATATTTAGCGAGAAATCGGCGAGATTTTGATCTCGGGCGAGATTTTGATAGTAAAAATTCGTTTTTTGACTTTTTTTGTTGACTTTTTTTTTCTGCCCACTTTTATTACTCAGCCAGCCCAACTTTTCCAGCCCAACTTTTATTACTCAGCCAGCCCAACTGTTTAAACCTACTTTATCTTTCTTTTTCCAGCCACCATTCTTCCATTAAACATTCTCTATTCAAGACTAAGTAATGGACGGTCAATCTTCCCATGCTTCAGTTAATCCAATCAGTGCTAATACCTCATCAGATGCCGGTACTGGTATAAGATGTTTAAATGGAGATATGGCTTGGGAATGGGGGGGAATGGAGAGAGCCCACAAAAAAATTTATTTGGTGCACACTTTGTGACAAGAAGGTGTCTGGAGGGATCACAAGGTTAAAACAACACCTTACGCATACAAAAGGCGATGTAACAGGCTGTACTAAGGTAACAACGGAAATAACGAAGAGAGTTCTTGCATCAATGCAAGAAAAGGAAAAGATAGCAAAGGAGAAAATGAGAACTATAGAAATTCTAAGGTCGGATAATACTATAGATTTATCAGAAGACGAGGATGCGGGTGATGTGGTACAACTTAAGGGTAAGGGGAATGTAAGTAAGAAACGGAAGTCCGTAGGTGCTAGTAATGTTCGCGGTCCTCTTGATTCTATCCTTAAGGTTGATCATGGAAAAAAAAAACAAAGTACTTTGGATAAAAACAATCCTATAAAACAGAACTTGAAGATGCTTGCTTGGAAAAAGATCGCAACTTGGGCTTATACAGTTGGTTTACCTTTCAATGCCGTACGTGATGATAGCTTTCAAGACATGATTTATGCTGTTGGAGAATATGGAAAAGGTATGCCTGCTCCAAGTTATCATAATATTCGTGTAACTTTGTTGAAAGATGCTTTAGAAGATACAAAAAGGTTTGTAGATTCGTTTAGGCCGCAATGGCAGAAATACGGATGTAGCATCATGTCTGATTTTTGGACAGACGGGAAGGGAAGATGTTTGATTAAATTTTTAGTCAATTGTCCTCAAGGCACGGTATTTTTAAAGTCGATTGATGCATCGGAGCATGTAAAGGATAAGTAATTAATCGTGTCGATGATTAATGAAGTGATTGAAGATGTTGGGGAAGAAAATATATTGCAGGTAGCATATAATTATTTTGGACAGCAGGCTGCTAGTTTCAGTTTCTGCTTTTTGTTATTGATTATAATTATATTCCTTTTTTTGTTTTAGTTTATTACCGATAACGGCTCAAACTACAAAGCCGCGGGAGCAATTTTAGAAGAGCAGCATCCTAAGTTATTTTGGACACCATGTGCAGCCCACTGTGTGAATATCATGATAGGAGATATCGGGGAGAAGATACCGAAAATAAAGAGTGCTATAAGTGATGCAAGGGCGGTTGTGGTTTACATTTATAACCACGGAAGGGTTTTAAATATGATGCGGAAGTTGACAAATAATAAGGAGTTGCACAGGTCTTGTGTAACTAGGTTTGCAACTCAGTTTTATACTCTAAAGACTGTACATGAGAATCGCCATCATCTGCAAGTGTTATTTGTGTCGGAAACATGGACCATAAGTGACTTTGCAAAGAAAGCAGTAGGAAAGAGAGTCGAGAGAATAGTTGCAAAACAAGAATTTTGGGACAATGTTTATTTAGCTTGTCAAGTACTCTGTCCTTTGGTCGATTTGGTTCGGTTGGTTGATACGGAAGAGAAGCCGTGCATGGGTTATATCTACGACGCGATGACTAGAGCGAAAGATCAAATAAAAAAAAATCTAAGTCGTGGGCCGAATGAGAGACTATTCAGCAGAGTTTGGTCTATGGTTCAGACAAGGTGGACCGACCAATTCCACCATCTTTTACATGCTGCTGGATGTTTTCTTAACCCTGCTATTTTTCATGCAGAAGATTCAAAGATTAGTGAGAATAAGGAGATCAAGGCAGATCTTTATGTGGCCATTGATAAGCTTGTTCCTGATCCCGAAGAAAATGATGCTTTGAGAGGAGAATTGAATGTGTACATTGATTCTGGTGGCCAATTTGGATCAGCATCTGCTAAAAGGACTAGGACAAAATTTGCACCACATATATGGTGGCGTACTTATGGGATCGATACACATTTGCTTCAAAGCTTTGCTTTCAGAGTCCTTAGTCAAACTTGTAGTGCTTCACCTTGTGAACGCAATTGGAGTACATTCGACAATTTACACTCAAAGAAAAGGAATTGTCTTTTGCAACAAAAGCTCAATGACCTTGTATTCATCCAATACAACACTAGGCTGCAAAAGCGATTCGAGTCTCTCAAATCTGGCAAGCTTTTAGACCCTATCTTGTTGAGAGACGTAGAGGAAAACGATGATTGGACGATACCAACAGAGACTGAGCTTCAAGACTTTGTGAATGCAGGTGACGATCTTCTTTGGTCTGATGTGAGAGAGGCGATGGGAGGAAATGAAGAAATCGGACCAAGTACAAGAAGTAAAAGGGAGCGTTATACAGATTACGATGATGAGACTAATGTGGGAGTGGGCTTGGAGGAACAAGTGAATGCTTTAGACGATGTTGATTCGGATGCTGAACCCGTGGACTGCAATTAGAGTTCGACACTTTTATCACTTTAGACGATGTTGATTCGGATTTGAATTTAATGTTGTTTGACACTTTTATGCTATGTTGTATGTTTAATCTTTTGCGATTTTAATATATTATTTATATATATAATATTCTAAATAATATAAAAAACCGAGATCTCACCGAGATCTCACCGAGATAATCGAAATCTCGGATCTCGGACCTCGAACGAGATTCGAAATTTGACCGAGATAACTGCATAGTGGACCACGTCTTCGATTTCTTGAACGATTTCTTGGGTTTCTTGAACTTGGCATTGTGATTGTGTAGGTGGAAATTGTGTTTGTTGGGGTAAAAATTGGGATTGTTGGGTAAAACATTGTGAATGTTGTTGGGAAAAAAAATTGTGATTGTTGTTGCATTAAAAGTTGTTTATGCATAAATAATTGATCGTGATTGAACATTGCTTGAGGTGATTGTTATGATTGGTGCGCTAAAAAGGTGTTTAAAATTTGTTGTTCTTGTTGTTGGTTAAAGTTTGGTATTTGGGGTGATAATAGGGCGTTTGGTGCATTGGGGTAGTTTGCGAAACCGGAGGGTGTTTGTGATTGTGGCGTCGAAGGTGTGTTTGCGTTTGTTTGGGGAACGTTTGAAGACGATGAAGACATTTTAAGATTGAGATTATGGTATGAGATTGAGATTGAGATAAAATGAGATGTGATTTTTTGGTTAAGATGAGGTTTTATTTATAGGTGAAATTGTGGGTAAAAAAAAAAAAAAATTAAATCCAACGATTGTATTTTCGACCGTTGGTGCTTTTAAAATATTTTTTTTTATTTATTTTCGACCGTTTAAAAAAAAAGAAAAAGAAAATGCATAACGACTCATTACACCGAAAACCAATGCGAGAACGAGCCCCCACAACAAATAGGGACGGTATGATAACGAGAGCTTCTGTTTGTTCTAGACACCACAACGAGCCAGAACGGCCACACCGTGTGCTCTAACTTTCAATCAAGATTCTATTTAAAAAATATTACAACGGGCCAAAAGTTTGAAGATGTAGAGTATTTAGAGTGGAGTGAGATTAAAGCCCAACTGAAGCCACCCGGCGAAGCAAAACCCACCTCTTTGACGCCTCTTTCTCTGTGTCTGTGACAGTATCAAAAAAAATCAATGGCTTCTTCATCGTCGTCTGCTGGTCGAGAATTACAGAAAGAATTGGAGGGAAAGGCTAACGATCTCAGCAAAATCCAAAAGGGCAAGAACAACCACCAATCTTTTCTTTCAGTAATATATTATATATGATGCATAATATTATTATAATATTACAGATATATCAAAGAACCACCAAGTGAGAAAGAAGTACACCATTCAGCTTGGTGAAAATGAGCTCGTTCTTAAGGTTCACACATTACTTTCTTTTATTCTTTTTTTATTCAATGCTTAATCTAGGGTTTCTTTTACCTGGCTATGACAATGTTAATGATTAAAACACATTAATTAACAGTTTTACTAAAGGATCAATCAAGAGTTGCACCTAACACAACTTATGTTTCTTCCAATTTTATAAATAGGTCAAATTGCAATTTACCAGGTGTTTGTTTCCGCTTATGTAACGCACTTATAAGCTTATTTAGATTTTGAAAAGCTCATAAGCTCACTTTTTTGGACTTATGACTTTATCAAGTTGCGCCTTAAGGTCATAAGCTCAACTTGATAAGCTCATAAGCTGGAGAAAAATGGGCTTATGAGCTTTTCAAAATTTATATAAGCTAATAAGCCCGTTATGTAAGATAATAACCTCCCTTCTTTCTTAATTTTGTAATTGTTAATCGTTACTAAACTTCTAATATTGAATATGGTTTTCATCCCTGTCTTTAAAAGTGGGACATTTCTGTAAGGATTTTTTTTTATAAATTTAATGGTTTTTTTGAAAGAGCATTACCATTGACTGCAATTTCATCCAAGAGTTGGACTATTAATCAGCCAACCCCTTCAATCTCTCATTTTTCACGATACACTCTTATAGACTCGTTATACATTACCAAATTTTTAAGTTGAAAGATAGATACGAGAAAAATGTTGTAATAGTAGCAAACTTTTTATTTAGTTGTTTTGAGATCTAATTGTTCTCTTTTTCTTGTACTGTACTTGTGTAGGAGTTGGATCTGTTGAAGGAGGATGCAAATGTCTACAAATTAATAGGACCAGTGTTAGTTAAGCAGGATCTGGCCGAAGCAAATGCAAATGTTCGCAAGAGAATTGAATATATCTCTGCTGAATTGTACGTTTACATTGTATTAAGTATTAATTATTATCCTAAGCTTATGAGGAACTGTTTTTTAACACTGCTGATTTGTTTTTTTTTTCGTTGAAGAAAAGTTTTAATTGTTTTGATGTGCATGTTAATGTAACTAGCTTGACATAGTTGCATCATGTCATTGAGATTTTTTATGTTATAAGCTTCATTGCATTTTATTAATTAATGAATAGGCCAAAGCCTAGGCAACTATTATAAATATTATCAAAACGTTACAAGGCAAATGGAGACAAAAACACCCTGAAAACTACCCTAGAACCATGCTCCAGGGAAGGCTCATTACATGTTAACATTATATCTAACCACCAAACAGTTAAAAAGCTTATTTGATGTTCTTATCTATGCTTATTTTTTCGGTTAATCGTTGTATCACCCTATGTAATTTTTCACTACAGGAAGCGTCTGGATTCCACTCTTCAGGATTTGGAGGAAAAGCAGAATAGCAAGAAAGAAGCGGTAAGTTATTTTTCATCTCTTCATGTTATAATATATTGTATTGTATACGGTGATTTTTACTTATATATGTTACTATAACATATGATATATGGTGGTCTCGTTGATGTAATTACTGAGTCTATAGTTTAACCATGTGAGTGCTTAAAGTTTTAAATGCCATTTTTGCGATTTTAAGTTATATCTGCTTACAGCCTGTTGGTATCACGCCTACGGGAAGGTTATGGTTCAAGTAGAGCATTATCTTTTTATTTTATTTTTCTCTTTTTATGATTAGCAATTATGTATTAAAAAACTTCCTATATTAATTTTTACTACCTGGAAATCATTACTTCTTTCTCCTCCTATTGTCTGTTCTTCATCCTATGTCCTACATCATTATCCTTACATGTGCTTCTTTAGAAATGAACTAGATTTTACGGAACTAAATCATCAACAGTTTGATGTTATCAAATTGATATTGTTTTGACTTCCATTATAGTGTTTATTTGTACCATTTATACAAGCACCAGTTGAGACAAAACACAAATGTGATTATTCTAGATAAGAGGCGAAATGACAAATTTACCCTCACACTAGGTTGTCTACAGTTGATTGGTTTGTAGTCTGATCAAACTCAATTTAGATTTACATTTCATGATATATACTTATATAGAGTGCAAATCTCTTTCGACCTAATTCCCTGAAGTTATTTCATCGTTATGGAAGTTAGGAAACCTTTGTTATCTTTTGTTTTTTGAAGTGTGTGGGGTCAGAGAACATATTGCTTTAGCTAATTAAAGATAGGCTTTTAGGAGTGGCTGAGCTGAATAGGGGTAATGGAGCTGAGTTGATATTAATGTTGGTATTCAACTAATAGATTATATGATCCCAAGTATCTTGTTTTTTGAAAAGAGTAAAAGTCGATGGGAACATTCTTGAAATTAGATGGAACCAATGGGAGCATTACCAAGCTTGTGATCATCTATCTGTATATAAACATGTTTAAGAGATGGTACATTTGTTCTGTGGTCACACTAAATGATAATATATTTGGTGCCTTTGGATTATTACAATACAGATATATATTATATGACGTCAAGAAGAGTAGGTTAGGTAATTGGTCAAAACGGTCTCAGGGTTGTTTTCTGGTACAACTTAAAACAGGCCAGCGCGGGGTTGGATTGACACAAAAAACTTTCTTGTTCGTTTATAAAATTTTCTAATTACTAATAAGTTTGTTAAATATGAGTAGGGGTGGCAAAATGGGTGGGTCGGTTTGGGTTGAGTCAAGGGTCAAAACGGGTTAGGGTCGAAATGGGTCATGGGTCATTTCAAAAAACAGGTTGAACGGGTCGGGTCGGGTCGACCCGGTACTTTTAACATTTTTTTTTTTATATATAAAATTTAATTTATGAAACTTTACTATTTATTATTTAATTTATAATATCTACTCTAAGATTTATTATTTATTTATTTGTAAAATCTAAAAATATATTATTAATAAAATTAGATAAATAGTGTTAATTTATTATTTGACTGTCACACCATAAAACCATGTACGGCGTATACCACTTGTTATCAAAACCAAACCAAGAACATTGGTTTTTTCTCTCTTAAACCCTCAAAGACAATTAATTTTCTCAGTTTTGATAGTTTAAATTTGTTAATTTTTTAACAAACGTGTTTCAATTTTACCGTTTCTTTTCATCGTATTTTTTTCTTTCTACCGACTGTTGTTACCGGTGAAGGCGGCGGGGCCGAAGATAGGTGGCGGTGGTCGGTAGAAGGTAGTTGTGCTTTGGTGTTTTGATGATGATTTTCCGACGATGTTGTTCGTAATGTTAGCTTTCGGTTTTTGACATGTAGTAAAGAATCAAAGACGAAGGAGCAACATCAAATCTCAGTATTCCATTCTTGACCCGCTCGACCCTTTCGATTCACCCATTGGACCCGTTAATTTCTAGAAGCAGTTTTCTCAAATGACCCATTTGACCCGCGTGTAACTCTTAGGATGACCCACTCAGACCCAAAACATCCATTTTTTTTACCCAAACCCACCCGTTTGAAGCAGTTTGGGTCAAAATTGCCACTCCTAAATATGAGTTAGAAAATAGTATTTTTACAATAATAGTAATCTAAAGGTCCAATAAAATGGTTTAGGAGATTACTATGCATCAAATATAGACTTTAGGGACATTCAACCCGTTTGACCCGTCCCACTTTCAGCTATCTTTTTTGTGGATTTGACTCGTTTGAGATGAAAATAATCCAGATCGACCTGTTCATACGTAAATGTTTAGAAGGGCACCTCCAAATATGATGCAAGAAAGGAAAGAGTGGACACTTTTTATACTCTGAAACTGACTATATCTTCAAACATGTCGATATCCATCCAGATAGTTTAGAACAACCAACAGATGTGTTGATTGTTACGTATAATGTGATTATGTCTAGATACAAGATTTTGAATGAAAAAGTGGTATTTAAGCGGTTTCCATTTTCAAATTCAGCTTCGCCATGAGAATAATTTTGTTGGCAATGAAAAAAGTTTTTACCTGGAAGGGAATACTTGGCCCATAACCTTATTTGGATTCTCTTTTCCATGAAATTTTTATATTCCCTTTTTATTCCCTTCCTTCACATTGGACTTGGTGAAATACATGATAAGCTTATCGAGTTAATGAAAAGCCCTAATAACTCTTCAAAGTTGATGGGTAAATAAACCTGATATCGATTTTTTCATAAGTAATGCAACACGTTAGGCATGGTTTATGTATATTTAGTCGTCATGATATCCCAGCTGTGTATCTATCACCATGACTTCGTGAGTCCTTTAATCTAAACGCCTATGCATTTGGTCATATCTTATATTGACGATAAGCATCTAAGTATAGACAGTAATCTTCTCTATGTTATAACTATGATTTCTTTTTATTGTTGCAGATGTACAAGTTACAGCAAAGGATTCAATCTCTTCAGGCTGGAAAAGCCAAGGCTTAATTTGCATTATCAGAGTTGTGCACTTGTATGTTGGTCTATTTTGATGCAATTGTTTTTGCTCGTTATCAAGAGATATATGCTGTCCCATCGTGCATATTAGATATTTGTTCCATCTTTGTTATCATGTAAAATTCAGAGTGTGTTACATGTAGATGAGATTGATAATCTAGTTATCTTATTCTATAGTTGCCTTTTCTATTTTATATTGCTAGTACCAACTTGTTTAGGCCTCGGCTTGTTCTTAAAGTTCCCTTCAAATTTACAAATGTGATTAGCGAAAACGTGTCTATCGCACAAAGGATTCATAAGTCATAGGTTAAAGTATTGCAAGATCTGCAGCCAACTAGCAAACATCATCATTAATTCCATGGTTTACAAAATAGTTAACAGGCATCAGATTTAATGATCTTGAGATTTTTCTGAATCAAACGAAGCTTCTTTATCTTTTTTGAACTACCAAATAGTTATGATTATGACTGCACATAAAATATGACATCATCAAGCTTATCATCATAAATTACCGAATCATTCCTCTTCCTAAAAGGGTTACTCACGCTTAGTTAGAACTCACCTAAAGTTATAACATTCAGAATTTAATAAGTGGAAGTAAATTGATAATTCTAAAGAAAAAAGACGTGAAACAAAATTTGTTCAAACATCATAGATGTTGGCTTCCTCTAGGCATATGCACATTGAATATGCAACAACTAAGGTTGTATCGTTTTTGTCAAATATTTTCCTACGTCTTGTTAAATCCTGATAAGTGCAGCCAAAAAATCTGCTGCATATAAGTCACAGTGAATTCTCCACCTGATATAACTCGGCAGTTTCAACAATGTGCCTTAATGCTTCTGCTCCCAAATGAACGAGAACCTGTGCAACATCATATTATTATGCAAGGTCAGACTTTAGGTGTTCAAAAGAAATTTAAATAAATTATTAAAATAGACGACGTTTAACCTCATTTGCATCCTTGAAACAATTGAGCTCGTCTTTCTTAGGCCAGGTTACAAGCCAACATCTAAAGAGAATTGTAAAAGAGGATAAGATAATATAAATACCATCATCAATGTTCGTTACAGATTTTCTATGAGAAATGTAGTTTTGGAAGAATTCCTTGGAATACGGGAGACTAAGTTCCTGCTTAATAAGTTTTTACATTCTAAAGGTGACAATTTTTGACTGGGTCGATGAGTTATGGTTTATCCCTAACGCATCAAATGAGTCAATTACAAAAAATAGCTAGAAGGAAAACAGGTCAAACGAGGTGAAAATCACTTATTTTCACACCCTCAACAAAATTGTGAAAAAATAATTTATGTTTATTCCCAACTGTCAAAAAGAGTGTTGGGCAAGTGGGAAATGACTTAGGAGGTTTTATACATTAGCCATATACTTTCGACCCACGTCGTTGTGATTATTCTCATTTGACTCACTACCCATTCATTAGTAAATGGGTCGGAATTTCCACCTCAAGACCTTACAGTTTTTTTCAAAGTGTAATGGGGGCAGATCAATTAGGCAAAAGTATTGACACAACCTTTCTTTTCCAAGGCGGCATGACAGTTCTTCAGCTAAAGCTTGACCAGGTCCATCACCATCTGTTGCCAATATGATTCGAGATGCCTGGAAAAACAATAGATAAATAAACATAAACAGTCATCTAGGAAGCAAAAGAAAGTGATTACATACCTTATCTAGATATCCGTCGCAGTCTGATAGATACTTAAATCTTGTGTCCTATACATACAAAAAATCAGAATAGGTTATATGATTGAGAAAACTCGAAATTTTAAACTGATTATGAGAACAGATCAAATAATTTGTCGTTTACTAGGAAGTTGAGTCGCTGCTTTGTTCACTGCCTAGAAGTTAACTAATAACCATTAGGGCTAAGTTCCAATAATTCTAGGGAGACCCTTACTTACACATCTTTTTTTCTTTTACCAAGTACTAGAGGTTGCAGTAATGACTCTTTTGCTTATTAACGGGTCAAGTAAAAAAATTAACTAAAACCGAATGTGTCAAATGGGTCAAACAAGTTAATCAGGTAGGAAGTCTCTCGTAAAGTGTATTTCCAGTGCGTACAATGGCTTTATTCAGAGAATGTAATAATATAGCTTGGGTAACCATCTTTAACGCATTAATTATATATATAAAAAGGTTTAAAAAATGAACAAAAAGTGGTAGTGAGTCAAACCCACACAACCCAACCCAACACAGACTATAATCATACTGGTTTTGATCCATAACCCAGCCTGCGACACACCCCTTTCTTGCCACAGCTTCAATGTAGCAATAAGAAATGCAGTCGATCACACATATATCTGTTTGGTAATCCTCACGCTTTTGAACCCAATAGTTTGTAAATCTTACATAATTAGGATCCTTTTGCAATACTTTGATGAAACTTGACCATGGCATTTAAGATGCCAAAACGGAACTCACTCCTATGTGGAATGAAGGAAGAAATATACTCGAGTAGTCCTTATGCTCCAGAAAAATAGCCCAGATTTTACAATATGTGTCAAATGAGGAACTTCTTAGAATTATTGAATTCAATAAAGTTAGGAAAAAAATCAAGGCAGAAAGTAAGCTATTGAAAATGTACTAAAATAGTAACGATTTGGGGGAACAAGTAGGCTTTATTATGTTGGAATTCACATGTTTTAACCTCCAAATCTTAAGTGGACTCTTATTTTAGGGAAATAAGCAATTTGTAATTGCATAAATGTAAACAAATTAATCGGGATGAATATAAACCAGTTTTTTAGATGGTAATCCTTTTGCTGACACTTGTTGAGGTGCACCATCAGGAACACTAACACAATTTTGTATTCCAGCTTGTTCCATCGACAACTTATCAATTTCCCCTTCGACCTACTATCACCATTGAAGTAGAGTCGTCACATACATATAGACGTTAAAACCGCCATAACAAAAGATATCAAATTGGTTAGAGTTATTACTATAACAATGTCATTTCCTTCCTTTATGCCATCAAGTCCATATAATACCCTTTCTCCATACTTCGCCTGCAATTTGGTAGAAGAGTTCATTATTTAGTGTGCTAGAAAAAAAACCATGTAGCGTTTTACATTGAAATATTAGTCATAAATCACCATATAAAGACTGTAACAACCTGCCAAAACTTTCTGTTTGTTATGCTGCGAAACTTACAGTTTACAAGCTCCCCTTTCCTTCTATATGTATAAGCTATCACATTCTGCTCATGCAAAAAATGTAATGTTTTCAGACAAAAGACATCATCGTAGTTAAACAGGCAACGGATCATTTGTTCACAAAAGTAAAAATCTTTAAACTATTAGTTGGTGTCATATATGATTTCAGTTTAAATCCAATTTTTTGATTAAAAGCATTTAAAAGCAGTTTCCTTTTTAGATCTATCTTTTTCTTTTTCTTTTAGCTGTTTGACTTCTCGAAGGCCTAATCAAGCCATCCAAAAGTAAATTAATCAAAATTGCCACCTCTCAGGAAAAATCATGAATCTTTTTCAAACATCCGAAGCTAGTTACAAGCATTAATGGTAAATACGCCAATATATACCTTATCATCCACCATTTGCATAACAGCATTCTTCTGCAAAATTTCCGCTGATATCATTCGCTCAGAGAAGTACTCAATAAGCTGAATCATGAGCAGAAATATATGTCATTGCCAACACTGATATCATTCGCTCAACAAAGTACTCAATTTAAGAAAAATGATGAATCCACCAGTACATAAAACTCGAAAGTTGAATTATTAAAATCATTTTTGCTCTTCTACACCTCGGACAGTAGTAAGCCTAATTTTTATTTTAGTAATAAGCCATAACATGTACATAACTAACCCAACAGAACCACAATCCACCGAATATTCATGTTTACAGGATATGAGCCACAAAGCTTAACTAAGCTGTTCAATCTAGGATATTACCCCTTATAATCAATTTACAAAAAAAAAAATTGGTTTTAATTGTGAAATTTAATTATAAAACTAGAATATTAGTAAATCATATTAAAGAATTTTAAGATACAGTAAGAAATTGTTCTGAAAAACTGACACTGAAAGACCTTATCACATAGTGAAAATTTGTTGAGCGGATACAAATACATACAGACATGACGAAGTCTCTCATTCCCTCCCCCATTTATCCAAGGGAAAAAGAAAAAACGATATAGAATAAATTGTGACAAAGAGGCAATTTGATAAGGAGGTTATAAAAATATATGTATCCAAATGAATGCACAGCGAAGTACCTCATCACCTAATGGCTCTAACCGCAATGTCTCTTCATTCAACGTTTTAGAAAACTTTAATTTGTTGACTCTATCATGTGTAGGAGGAGTATCATCTGCGACAACCTGCAATAGCATTAACTAATAGCGGGTGACAAACAATTTAATCGGAAAGTTGTATACATACATGACCAGCACATCCGCATTCAAAATTAAAGCATCTCCATATAGCAACGTTCCTGAATACAAGAATAAGTCATGTAAGAAATCACAGACAGACGAAAGAAACGAAGAAAGAAAGAAAGAAAAGGGATGTTAACTGATTTTGGTTGATATGGAATGATAGACTCCTCTGGTTGGAGTGTCCGCCTTTGCACTGTTTTAACAACACAAGTTAAACAACTCAAATACAAGTTATGAGATTAGTTTAAAAGAATGACAGATTCCAAAATGGCAGGAAAATGATGATACCAATGGACAGATTATGTGAGTATATTCGCCGGGGTTACAAGACAAGAAGTTAATCGGCCCGATTTTGTCAAACACTTTTTGCTTTAAACTATCTTCATCGTTATTCAGTTTGGGCAAATTTACAGCTGAAATAAAATGGTGACTCATTAAGTTAAACGAAAATACGAAAAGGGTTAGCTGCGCAGCTTGTTGCCCGCTTGCCTTCTCCCACTTTGTAAATTCTTACGTTCTAAATCTAAAAGAGTATGAAAAATGTACCTGAAGATTTTAAAGAAAGTTGGAGACGTGAAAGTAAGAAGAGAGCGGTTGGAGGAGGATTTGTGTCGCATTTTGATGTTTGAACCGAACCGAACAACCCGCGATGCTGCTGACGAGAAATCATTGCTGTTTCTCACTGCAGTGCTCACTCGAAGAGTAGGAAGATAAGGAGAGTAGTATTAGCGGGAAAGTTTCCACTTATGCCCTTACGGACCAACGATTTTCAATTTTCATGTTTAATCATATTGTATTATGTAAAAAAAATCATCTTTAAAACTATTTTCTTATCTTTCTCAAACTATTATAAACACTCATATAAAAACTTTTAATGTTTACTATACACTGTTTTGTTTCAACAAGATCGAGATCGTAATATTAGATAAAGATTAAAAGATCTGACTTAAAAATTATAGACAATATCATGTGTATTAGTTCATATAAAGTTGTAACTATATGACATATTCATAACAAAATGTTTATTTAAACACAATATACAAGATTATAATGTAATTCATATGGATTTATGTTGTGAATTTATTACTTCGCATATAGATTTAAACTGTTGAACTATTAACGTGGAATACTTAATGAGATATATGAACACAAGTTATTCATTAACTATTTTCTTAGCATATTTATAGTTTTTAATTCGGTAATTCAAGCAAAGTAGAATTGACTTGGATAGAGATATTAAGAATATGAGCATAGATCATTATCCTATGCATATCCTATGTATATAGAGATCTTACACAAGATCAAGATCTCACACATTTTCAATAAATAAAATGGTAAGATAGTAAGATTTTAAGATCTTGATCGTAAGATCGATAACCTTGAGTTTGAGTGTTAACAACGTAACCATGTCAGGATAATCTTGAATCACCGACCAGAAGATAAAGGTGTGTAGGTCCTAGATAACAGATCAACAAGGTTAAACATATTGATTATAAGGCGGAATCTTGATAATCAATAGTTGATACACAATAGAAAAACCGTCAACAATAGTAACGCAATCGATATACCAACAAACTCTGAATACTTGTATTATGAATGAATCGCTCAAACCTAATACAATCGGTACTCACATAGTTTCTCTTAACGCCAAAGTCTAACCCTAAACCTAAACTTGTTATCCCTTTATATAGGATAACATGTTCACCACTAAAGGGTTACTATGGGTCTAACGAACAACATGTTCGTGAGTTACATAAAACCGACTCTCAAGCCCACGAACATACATGTTCGTGGGACACAAAACATAACGTGACAAAAACTGTTACGAATTTAATTAACCAGATTAATCTAGAACAACTGTCATATACATTCTGCACTAAAAACCTCCCCGTTGACTGTTGCTTCTAGATATTCTGCAAAATCTCACTATCCGAATGAAATCCCAAAATCTTAAGATCTTCAAGTCTTTTTCTGAAAAGTTAGCCAACTGCATCGGATCAAAAACTCGAACGATCTCACTCTTACCATCTTCGACCTCATCATTTTTCCTATACATCACCCGTTTCAGTATCAATCTGCTTCTTGTTAACAACAAATTTTCCCTTTACTGGACTCAGCTCCACAAAATTTACTGATCTGCCTTCAGTACGAATGATATTCTCTAACCAATTTGCCCAAGGATTATTTTCTCTGTTGATTAACCTTAGATTCGCCAAATCCTTCAATTCGGACTTCGGAAATGAGTTGAACTTCCGCTTTTCCTTCGGTATGTACTGAACCCCGTCAAATCTTTTGATGATAAACAATTTAAGCTCACTATCATACATCCAGCTAATGATGTCAAGTTTTGGTTGTCGAGCCGTATTCTTCGTGTAAAATTTCTGGATTATCTTCTCTTCTTTCTCTTTTTTATCTGCTTTGGGTCTAAATCAACTCTGTCTCTCTTCTAAGCTTGGTCTTCGACATTGTGCTTTAGCTCCAGCATCCCGAACAACTTCAATATTCACGACCTTTTCAACCCCATTTTGAACTGTAAATAGGGAAATATATTATATCAACACCATCTACTCTTGTAGTATCAACTTCCCAGAAATCAACATCGAGCTCTTCATAATCATTGTAAGTCTTAGAGGGAGCTCCTTTAGATGACTCCCCTTGAGGTGGTGCTTGAGTCTGACCCGGTCTGTAAATTGTTAAAACTTGAGAAGATCCAGCTAGCTCATTTCCTGTTTGAGTACTAGGATCATCTTGATCATCTTCTCGACGAACAATTCGCATTTGATCATCCTTGCATGTATCCCTCCTGAGCTGTTGGACGATTTGAAAGTTGCTTAACTTGATCCTCGAGAGCAGAAATACGCTCAGACTTCTCTTTATGAGCAGCCTTCAAACCAGCGATTTCTGTAAAAAGCTGCAAAACAAGAGCATGTAAATCTAAAAGAGTGAGGTTAGAAGGAGGTTCAAGAGTTTGTCGTTTCCTAGGACGGTGAACCAGATCAACGGCGGAAAATTTAGAGACTTCTTGATCAGAAAGTGGTCGCTTGCTTGAACTAGGACCAGTAGGAGGATCAACCGGCGGATTGACGGGCTGAAACTGAGAAGTGACGTTATCACCAATATCCATATCAACGTGCAACTCCTCAGTATGAGCTTGCAACGGCACCGTATGCTCGGTATTGGCAGAATGAACGAACATTGCGGAAATCGCAAGAATCTCAGTGTTTTGAATCCCCGGTGGAGTCCCAACATACTGCTCAACTTGAACCAAAACATCATCTTGAAGAGGAACATCAACCATCACATTCTGGTTAGGAGCAAAATTCTCAATATCTGCAAAGCCATCCTGTTGCGGAAAGAAACTGACAAGTAACTCATTTACCACCGCATTGTCAATCCCTGGTTGATTTTCAGCAAACTGTAGAACATCGGATACAAGAACATAAGGATTATCAGCTTGACCCTCATCCTGAAGAGCAGGTGGAAACGGTGGAGGCGGAACCAAATGGGCAGGCACATAACCCTCAACAACTGGAATAACATCATCATTAACCCCATCAATAGCCGCGACCACATAATCCAGATTCAAAATAGCACCAAATAATTCAGCGGGCTGAGGAGGATCTTCACCAGCTCGCGGATGATGTCGTAAACAAGTCTGAAAAATCTTCTTGTCCACTACACCAACACGGACAAGTAAACCGACATTTGGCAAATCTGGAAGAAAATGATGAATAATGATCATCACAAAACGGGGATATAACAAAAGAGTCCTCACATTATTAAACTCAACAAAAAATTGATCAAAAATATATCGCCCAAACAAGTGTGGCTTATTGTAAACCAACGAGACAAGCATAGAAACCAGCTTTCCATCCAACGTATCATGCCCGGTCTTTGTATTCTTGAATACCGAGACAATCACATGGAAAAGGTATCACCAATGGACAAAGACCTTGCCCTTGCCATACTGAGATATATGTAGCTGTCCCGAGTATCCCATTCAGAAATTGTTGAACTAATGTCATAATTCCCCGTTCTTGAGCTGCAGTGCCAAGATGAAAGATATTTCTCAAACGAGTAGCTGTGATTGTGAATTCCCGCTCATTAATTGTAGCCATTAAACCGTTTTTGTGTTCTCGTATCTGTGGATGCACGAGCTCCACCTGATGAAACGAATCCCAAAATGGTTAATATTTAATTTCCATATCTTGAAGCAAGAAAGCAACACGAGACCCTCGAAAAAACTCCATAACGGGTCTAAAATAATTTGCTGCCACAAAGTCCGAAGCCAGATTCACTGCTTGATTATGTCTTTTATCGAATGAACGATGTTGTGCCATTGTAACGTGCTTGTTATAAAATCTGAGATAAACAACAAACTTGTCAGCATATCATTGTTCAACGAACATAGATGTTCGTCGAACATAGATGTTCGCCGAACATGAGTGTTCGCCAAACATTGACAACAAAATTGCATAGAAGTTCAACTGAATTATTTGGTATCGAGCGGAGAAAGCGACGAATAAAGTGGGCCCCACTCAATTAAAAATCATTTTTTTTAAAACCAACGGCTATATAGCCGTTGTAAAAATTAATTTTTTTTTTTAATTAATACTCTATATATATCCATACCCATTTAAACATTTCACACACAACATATACCAACAATACAATACACATTCATCACTCAAACACATACATTCAACACTCAAACACAACCCGAAAAAATGCCGAGAAAACAAACGAAAAAAACACCTTCGGTGAGCAAATGACATGTTTCAAAATTTATTAAACAACCCGATGTCTCCGATGCCACATTCACCGGCGGGTTCTTCTTCCGCTCCACAATCAAGTAACGCTACACCATCCGGGTTTGCTTCATACGGGCCACCAATTGCCAATCGATTCGCACTAGCATCCGACGATCCACGCAATTCGTACCAACACCGTGATTGGTACCAAGAATCACCACCACAAAACTCACCCCAATTTAGCCAACAACAACCACATTTTTATCAAAATTCAAACACATTACAATGGAACCCATCACCAAACAATTCACAATGGAACCCACCACCAAACACTTCTCAATTTTGGAATCCATCACCAAACACAACACAATGGAATCCACCACCAAACACATGACAATGGAATCCACCACCAAACACATCACAATGGAATCCACCACCAAACCCACCGCCCAACGACGACGAAATCGATGAAATCGTACCGGAAAATGTCGTCGGTGGAAAAAGACCCCAAGTAAAGTGGTTCGATGAAGAAGCTAGGATTTTATCCGAACGATGGGTGCATTGTTCGGAAAATGCTATAGATGGAAACAAACTACCGGGTAGTAGTTTTTGGGCGAAGGTACAAAAGGATTACAACAATTTGGTCGAGGAAAAACGAAACCTTAACCAACTAACGGGCAAATGGAATAAAATTTCCAAAGATGTCAAGCTTTTCAACCCGATATACAAGCGCCTTAATGATCATCGTCCAAGTGGGTATTCGAACGAAAATGTTTTAGACGCGGCAAAGGTACAATCCAAGGATCAAACCGATCGACACTTCATTTACACTTCTTCTTGATTAATAGATACCCGAAGTTCTACACGGAGGATGGTGCTATGGGAAACAAACGAAGATCCAAAAAAAAGGCACCCATCTCGGAACCGGTAAACTTAGAGGAAGATGAAACGGTACCCAACACCTATCAAGAAGAAAACCCGGGTCTTGCGGCTACCATGGCAACGTTATTCACCGACGACCATATCCGACGTCCATACGGTCGTGACACAAGTAAAAAAAGTCAAAGAACTTCAATTTCGTCCGACGCGGCTACCTCATCAAGGAGTTCAAGGGACGAAACCATTGAATCGATCAAAATGGCGGCTTACCGAAATTTCCGAAAAAAAGTTTGTTCTTAAAGCTTGGAATTTTATGGCTAAACCAATACCAAAAAGTATTGGTAAAAAGCAGAAAAAAAAAGTTAAAACAAGCTAAGAAAGCAACATTTAAAAATTTCAAATCGGACTTTAAGAAGATGTTTGGCAGTGGATTGAGTACGCAACAAGAACAAAGCGACGACGACGAAGATGAAAAAGAATATGGTGACGAAGGCGAAGACGACAACGACGACGAAGACGAAGACGAAGATTAGACGTTTATTTTTTTCTATTGTAATGTTTATTTCTCGTAATGTTTTTTATTGTATTGTTTTTTATTTATTTTAATATAATTGTATTAATGTTTTCTATTTTAATAAAGTTGTTTAAATTATTTTTGTTATATTTTAAATGTATAAATAATAAAATATGTGGGGTTCAAAAAAACTGACTGACGGGTTACTGTTGGTAGTGATTTAGTCAGTTTATTGTCAGTTGACGTGACGTTGAGTTGACAAAAACTGACCGTGTCAGTTGGAACAACGGTTGAGAGTGGTGTAAGTAGAGTAGAAGATTTTAGAAGGTCAAGGTGTAATTGACACAACAATGATGAAATATTTACTAAAAAAAGTGAATATTTTTGGATGGCGTCTTTGGCTTGGAAGGTTACTAACTAAGGCGATATTAGACCATATCGGTATAGAGTTAGATTCCCTACTTTGTCCTTATTGTATAGAGGTATTTCATTCTATGCAAATGGGATGGGTTGGGTTAGGTAAATATGTTTAAATGGTGGAACTTGTTATTACCAAATGGAGGTACAATTCAAGAGTTAGTAATCAACGAAGGTCAACCCACATTCTCACCAAAGCAAAAACGATTCTGGCAAATGGTGTTATAGAGCACGACTTATGTTATTTGGGGAGCCATGAATAATGTAATTTTTAACTGAAAAAGACGTCTCATTATCCTATACATTAAATTTGACCGTTGCTTAAAAATTTGTGCCGCCTGGGCCGTTTGGGCCTTTATTTCGGGTAATTAGTTTATTGTTTTTGGGCCTCTGTTTTTTCCTCGACTGTTTTTTCTTGCCACGTAATTTTTTCTTGCCACGTATGTGGCACGTGTTTTTCTCTTATTTTACTCTGCTTTTCTTTTGCTTCATTGCTGCTTCTCTCCTGCCTCATTTTGTCTTTGCGTTTTGGATTGTTGCTTCTACAGGTATGTAATTCCTGTTTTTTTTTGGTTTATTTCTGTTTTCATTTTCAGTGTTTATTGTTTTTTTTTTATCATATATGTGCGTTTTATTTTGTTTTGCTTCATTGCTGCTTCTCTCCTGCCTCATTTTGTCTCTGCGTTTTGGATTGTTGCTTCTACAGGTATGTAATTCCTGTTTTTTTGGGTTTATTTATGTTTTCATTTCCAGTGTTTATTATTTTTTTTTTATCATATATCTTCGTTTTAGATTTAAGAGATGTTATTGGTTCTTTTTTTTCGTCCTCAGTGTTTACTGATTGTTGTTTTTCGTTTTGCTTGTGTAGCTGATTGTGTTTGCCCATTGCTGTATTTTAGGAATAAAGAATTGTATTCGGTTCGTACTATTGTCTTTAGGGAGTATTAAAATTGTAGAATTGGCGATATATCGTATAGGTGAAATATTGAATGACGTGGTTAACTGATTTATAGGTGCTTATTGCTTACATGAATTGCTGACATGAGGTGTATTGTTTCTTGCCCGTCTAGCTGATTGCTGTTATACTGATTTTTTGTGATTTGTATGGGAACTGTTATTTTTCGTTTTACTTGTGCCCATTGTTGTAATTTAGGAATAAAGAATTGTATTCACTTCGTACTATTGTCTTTAGGGAGTATCAAACTTGTAGAATTGGCGATATGTCGTATATGTGAAATATTGCATGAGGTGTTTACGGTTATACTGATTTTTTTATGATTTATATGTGTTTACGGTACCTAGATGTATTATTTATTGTTCCTATCGGCATTCGCAAATGCAGCTTTGCTGCACCTTCTTATTTCATGTCCCGCAATTTGCATTTTAGTCGTGCTTGCGTTTTTATGTGCATTGTTGTGATTGAGGAAAAAAAAAATTAGTGTCCGCGTACTTTTACTGTTAGACTGGGAAGGGCTTCTCCGTGTGTCGTTCGCTTCGCACTGTCGTGTTTATGTAATATCAGAATTGTTTGCTCTTCACCTTGCCAAATCAGAATATCTGTTCTGGTAGTTTTGAGAAGAGAACTGGTCTTTGCGTTGCACAGTTTTAGTTATGGTCTTCGGTCAACTACAATGTTGTGGAAATCTGAGTTTATGTTCTCTCTATTCTGCATTTCTGTTTATTCGGTTGTTGTGAAAAATGTGGGGTACTTCTCTGAATGAGGGGGTTGTTTGGGCTACAGTTTCTGCTCCTGTTCCTCGCCGGTCTGCGCGTCGCCGCAATGTTCTTTCTGAACCATCACTGCCCGAGAATCATTTGCCTACATACTTTGACTGCGGTGATGAAAGTAACCTCTGCCGTTATTGTCTTGCACTTTTCTGGTATGATGAACGGGTTCTGTGTTCCTCCCGTCTTGGTAATCTGTCATATAATCAATGCTGCAGGGGTGGTACCGTTGTTTTGCCCCCATCTGTTATGCCACCCTCTGAATTTGTTAGCCTCTATCAGGATCTACATTTTATGTCTAACATTAGGGCATATAACTCTCTATTCCCAATGACATCATTTGGTGCTCAAATCGACACATCCGTTAACGATAGCCACGGTCCGTACACTTTCAAAGTCTCAGGTCAGGTGTCACATTACATTGGTTCGTTATGTCCTCGGACTCCCAACGCTCCCCGTTTTCTACAGTTATATGTATATGATACCCTAAACGAGGTCGAAAACAGGCTGCTAGTTTTTAGGTCAGCTAATACTGATGATAGATTAAAACCTGAGGTTGTCGCCATTCTGAGTCGTGTCTTAGCAGCGTCTAATGAGTATGTACGGACCTTTAAGAGAGCTGTTGAGGTTGCAAATTTCGAAAACCTAGACGACTTTGCAGTCAGGTTGTATAACAACGTTCCAGATAACCGCTATGGTTTGCCGCAACAGGGAACACTAGGGGCAATTGTAGTCGCTGATGATGCAAATGCAACTCCATATGACATAATAATTCGTTTTCATGATAACCGACCTTCTCACATCAGCAAACTACACCAATCTTATATGCCGCTTCAATATCCATTATTGTTTCCTTACGGTGAGGTTGGTTGGTCTCCGCAGCTGAAGTTGAGATCAGGTCCCAACAGCACTCCGAAGTCTCTAACGGTAAACATGTATTATAGTTACTTACTGCATAGTCGTCATAACGTGTTTTCTCTTCTACTTCGCGGTGGCAGATTATTTCAGCAGTTTTTGTTAGATGCATATTTATGTTTAGAAGACAGCAGGCTAGACTATTTTCGAACCCACAAAAACAGTTTAAGGTCTGAGTACGTTTCTGGTGTTTATGACGCCCTTTCCAGAGGAGATTCTGTCGGCAAACAGATAGGGAAACGGATTTTTTACCTGCCTCTTTTGTTGGCGGACCACGATATATGTATAAACATTATCAGGATGCGTTGGCCCTATGCCGCGTTTTTGGCAACCCTCAATATTTCATCACATTTACATGTAATGCCAAATGGCCCGAGATCATCAGATTTATGGACGCCAATAACGTGGACCAATCTCACAATAAACCGGACATCGTGTGTAGGATATTCAGCATGAAGTCACCCATTTTGTCAACTTCCTTAAAGAAGAAAAACCATTTGGCGCTATAAATGCGTGTATGTATCCTTATTATGTTACATTTCTTTTTACTACAATTTTTCTGTGTCTTTCATTTTTATTGATATTGTACACATATTACGTGCATAGATCTGTATACAATTGAATTTCAGAAAAGAGGTCTTCCGCATTGCCACACACTATTATGGGTCAACGATGTTTCGAAAATTAGAGATGCCTCGGATGTCGATAAATATATCACAGCAGAATTACCTAATCCCGTTACAAAACCAGATCTTTATTCCACAATAACCACTTGCATGATTCATGGCCCTTGCGGATTCTCTGACCCTGCTGCCCCTTGTATGCGGGAAGGAATATGCAAAAAAAATTCCCAAAACCGTTCAGCACAGTAACGAGCTTTGATAAAGACGGTTATGTACACTATAAGAGGAATGATGTTACTGCACATACAATGCACAGCGGAGCTCGCGCCCATAATGGATTCATAGTTCCTTATAATAAAGCCCTGTGTAGCCCTTCAACACGCATATTAACGTAGAGTATTGCGGCTGGAATATGATGATAAAGTATTTATTCAAATACATATCAAAAGGTGTTGAACGTGTAGCATTCTCCTTGCAAAAAACTGACATCTATGTATCATCGTCTGCATCTGCGAATAAACGTTCTCTCAATGCCAGTTCCTCAACTATTGTGCCACAAACTGTTGATGAAATCAAACAATTTATTGACGGGAGATTTATATGTCCACACGAGGCGGCCTGACGTCTACTAAATTTTTCGATTCATGAACGACAACCTGCTGTTCAAGTGTTACAAGTACATCTAGAACATATGCAGTAAGTTACATTTAAGGACGGTTGTGAGCTACAACAATTAATAAGGAATGCTAATTTTGGAAACTCCACACTCTCGAGATGGTTGATCACAAACAGGTGGGATTCAGATGGCCGTCATTTAACCTATGTTGAATTTCCGTCACTGTTTACATGGAACGCAGGAAAGAAGGATTGGATTTTTAGAAGTAAAAACACGATTACTCCGGTTGGCCGAATGGTGTATATACATCCGACTGCAGGCGAGGTATTTTACTTAAGAATGCTCTTATGTCACCAAAGGGGATGCCGTTCCTTCAATGATATTCGTACTGTTGATGGGATTGTCTATTCGTCTTACCGCCTAGCATGTGAGGCTCTCGGGCTGATAGGTGATGATAGGGAGTGGTTTACTGCCTTCAACGAAGCCGCAGTCTGGGCATCCTCTCCCGAACTACGCACACTATTCTGCAATTTGCTTCTGTACTGTGATGTTGGCGATCCAAAACTCCTTTGGAATAACGCGTGGTCAAAAATGGGAGATGACATCAGCAGGCTCTTATCAAATTCAGCCCCTACCTCAGATTTCACTATATCTGAAGACGTATTGCAACAACATATTCTGTCCGAGCTTGAAACATTATTAAATGTAGCAACACCGCCAAAGTCTCTCAGTTCGTTCAATTTGCCTCTTCCATCATCCGGTTTGCTGCTTCGGTTGACGAACCGCCTGTTGTTGGAAGAAACATTATACAACCAACCCTTACTTGGTACACAATATTTACAGATGTATTCCGCCCTCAATTCAGATCAATTAAGAATTTTTGATAAAGTGCGCAACAACGATCTATCGAAAAAATAGTCCTTGCTATTCGTATATGGTCATGGTGGTACTGGGAAAACCTTTTTGTGGTCGGCAATACTTGCTTATTTCAGATCTACTGGGAGAGTTGTCTTGGTCGTCGCTTCATCCGATATTGCATCACTCCTCTTACCTAACGGTAGAACCGCACACTCATGCTTTAACATTCCTATAAATCTACTCAACACATCCGTTTGTAATATAAAAAAAAACACAACTTTGTCAGTTACTACAACAAACAGAAATGATTGTATGGGATGAAGCTACTATGATGGATCGAATGTGTTTTGAGTGCGTCGATCGTACATTAAGAGACATATTGGAAAAGAGAAGTGAACCATTTGGTGGAATATCTGTTTTTTTAGGAGGAGACTTTAGAAAAACTTTACCAATAAAACGGAAAAAGGGTCACCGAGATATAATGTTGTCAACTCTTCCAAATTCGCACCTCTGGCCGCACTTTTCGTTATATAAGCTGTCCCATAATATGCGTGTCACACCCATAGATACGAGTCAGCTTTCACATAGTAATTCTCTTCAGTTTTCAAAGTGGCTGTTAGATGTCGGAAACGAAATCCTTGGTATTCCAGATGCAGCAAATCCCAGGTATGCGTCAAACATTCAAATTCCAGATGATTTTCTAATAACAGACAACGAATCTGGATTGGACCAGCTAATCGATTTCGTGTACGGATCCACTGTTCTATTTAATCCAACCCCGGAGGTCCTCTGTAGTAGAGCAATCGTATGCCCCAAAAACTGCACAGCTGATGAAATAAATTCCACAGTCCTAAACAACAGTCGTGGTACAGTGAGTTCCTATTATAGTGCCGACTCGATAACACCACATACTCACAGAATGTCGGATTTAGACTTACTTTATCCAGAGGAGTACCTAAACCAGTTGAATTTCCACGACGAGAATGGAAAATGTTCGAATCATACAAAAAACATAGTTTATAAGGAATTCATCTCATACATCGACAACATAGGAAACGCATAACAGAATCATATATGTCGATATACACGCACATAGTAACAGAAATTTCAGAGAACATAGGTTTTACACCGAGTCAGATTTTGTATTTAAAAGTGTTCTTGCAGATTATCAGTTACTGTATATTTAACAACTATAAACAAATGCTGACTGTCTTATAATTGCAGGAAAACATGGTTTACATTGCCGACCTCGAATATGGATGTGCAGGATTGCCGTTGGAAATCAGAATTCTGAGAAAGTGGACACCCCACTTTCGGAATAAAGAAACATGGTTTTTATCCGTAGACGAACACGTTAGCACTCTATAGACCAGTTACATATTTCCCAATTTTATATAATTCATACATGCTAACTCATCTTTAACAATAGGGAGACACGATTACAATTCTCGGAGAACAACAGGGCCAAAAATTCCTACAATCCACCCTACAGGTGTAGAAATGCTACATCATCGAACACTATTCTTGCAGCGAGACTCAGAAATACCAAAGGATGATCAAAAATTCAATACACCTAAACGATGGAGAGGCTTCAAACATCACGACAATTGAAGACAAAAAACAAATACCACAAACATCCTTCAATTTCGCGTCCATAGACAAGCTACAATCATTTCTGAAGACTCCTACATATTACCCAGGTATTTAACAAACAATTATATACTTAAGTCACATTTGCAACACACAGGACCTAAACAATTCTAAAAAAACAAATGACAAATGCAGATTTCGTAGGAAAGTTTCGCAGGCAAACACTCCTCTACAAAAAAAACGGAGACCCATTTATGCTCCTAACTTTAACAGACACTGCGTAAGTATAAAATACCATTAATACTTTTACACTGCCGCATCTAAACAACAACAGCAATACTATTAATCCATCATTCTGCCATTTCTATATTTCAGTGGCCAAGAAATAATCGCAACAATATGGAAGGAGTGCATGGAAAATTCAGAAAAGGTCGATACTGAGGCTCTATCCACAGCCACACCGGATGCCACCATAGCGATAACAAACATAAAGCCTACGATATACACAGGTAAAGTTATCGAGTTTTATAAAAACCATTTAACAAACCATCACTGCAATAGACTAACGCATAAATAGTTTCAGACGCCCTGAAGATATCATCCACAGATGCGACCCATATTATCATCGACCCAGCACTACAATCACAGTTAAAACAACAACAGCAGCTGCAAGCACCAGGTACAACAAATACATCTACGAACTCACCCGCAACCATGACGTTGGAGGAATTGCAGTCAAAGCCTTACGAAGCCCTATTAGTAAGAATTCTAATATTAACACGTAAAACCTTTTGTTAAACACTAGAAAAAGTAAAATACAATTATCACTAATTTTATATTGCTGCAAAATTACATTACAACAGAGAAAAGTTATCGCTACAAACGCGAGGATCATAGACACAAATATCGAAAGTTGTTGGTATATTGCATCATGTCCGGACTGCAGGAGTCATATATCGAAACAAAAAGAGTCATGGTTCTGTCCAAATCATGGACCAAGGCCCAATCCCAACTTCTTGTAAGACTATCAACAATATAACAAAAAAAAAAATTTTAAACAAAACTAACACTTCTGTAATGGTTGGAGCTACAACGTTCGGGTCACTCTATCTGACGGAACAAGCAACCTAGAGGCCATGGCGACGGATTCCTGTATGCAAAAGCTAATAGGTCGAACCTGCAAACAGATAATTACAGAGGACGGTTACGAGGAGCGCAAAAAACTACCCCCAACCTTTATGAGAGAGGGGGTGAACACGTAAAGATACCAGATAGAAATGACAAAAAAAATCAAATCCCAACAACATAAACTTCGTCATCATCAACAAAGAGACAATACCAAACGAACCACCAACACCACAGTTCGCTAGCGACACCCCAAAACAACCCAACACACCTTCGACAACAACAAATTTGGTCAACATAATCCCACCACCGTATACACCTACAACCCCAAACACCGACACCAAATCCCCATCCCCAGAACCAGCAGAAACAAAGGAAACTAGAGCACCATCAACCGCAAGGCAACTGTCTTTCGACACACCAGGTAAGTTCATCCAAAAAACACTTCTAGACATAGAAATACGAACACTAACGATACAAAAAATACAGATAGCAGCAAGACTATGGAGAAACCAACAGATAACAAACGAAAGTCGACAGAAACGACAGGTATACAACATTCGTAATAAATATCATGTAAATCAACACTCACAAATTTTCATCACACTTCTACAGAAAAATTGCAAGACATAAACCCAACTAAACGGGAACGCTTCCCCGAATGAAGACGCAACAGAAACGCGACAACAAAGCAACTTTTGTAATTTTGTAAAGTCTCAGACTTAGGCATCTATGACGGATATGTAAACGCAAACACACATAACGTGCACATACGTTCATATTTTGTAAACTCTTGAACGTATCGTTATATAATCTACTACCCATAGCACAAATATCTGATGTGATCACAATTATGTAAATCTGTGGAATGTTTATAATAGACAACCACCCATAAGACAAATACATAAACGCAAAAAAAAAAAAAACTCAAACTAAACAAAAACGGTTAACAAGTAAAACTATAAAATCAAATATACCATCATTCTTTTATTGAATCCCATCATTAACAAAAATATTAAACTTTATATAAAAAACAATAACATATATACAACCAAAAAACAAATAATTCTATAAACAATACAAAAATCCTAACCATCCACACACATATCCTAACACTTGGAAAACAAATACAAAACCTTATCTCCAAAATAAAAAACAATGCACCGCCCTTCTTCCACGTCACGCCACTGCAACCGATATCTGAAACCTTATCCTCAAAAAGAAATATAAACCGTCGCCCTCCTATCTCCTCCTATCAACACGAAAAATAACAACATTTCAATTAATGTGTGCTGCCTCTGGTTTTGTCGATTCCCACTCGAGGCAACCAATTTTCAGTTTTCGGATTAATCGGGGAAAACACACGAACAAACCGGAGGCTTTTGAGGTACTCTTTTCCAGTAAGCGTAGTCTCATTTTCTAAATTACTTTTAAAATAGTAAAGAACCGTAATTTTTGTGAACTTATATAAAAATATTTTTTTGATTTAACACGGTTATTTAATATATGGAATTTTAACCAGTTTTATGGATTTTGTTCAACAACTTGAAGATGCAATATCGTCGGACAGGATTCAACACTACAAACAACACCAATCAACCGATTCTGGTAAGTAACCAATCTTCGATTCCAGGATTTCCAAATTCAGATATACCGGCAAAAATCAATCCTCAAAGTAGGTAATTAGCATATATACTTTTTGTTATCTATTGTCAAAGTCAGAATCAAAAATATTACCGAACTTAAACACATACGTTTATTTAAACTAAATAACACAATCATCTAGAAACAAAACATGAAAACGAAAAAGATAATACAAACCAAAATTGAAGAACTATCGAACGAGAAGATTGACATTTGATATGTTTGCTGTTATTTTGATGAGCCGTTTGATATTTAAAATATTTATACCTAATCTGTTTGATATTTAAAATATTTAACAATATGCATTTGCACGGATATTTGATTCCATGATTTTCGAATTCAGATATACCGGCAAAAATTAACTCTCAACGCAGGTAACTGTTACACATACTTTTTATTATCTGTTGTCAAAATCAAAACTGAACACCACACTGGATTCAAAGATACACATTTGCTATTCCGTCTAAATACGCTTATTTAAACTCTACTCTTTATTTAATATAGGCAAATAGAAGCTCCTAACAAATAACACAATTACCTGAAAACAAAATATGAAAAGGAAGAACACAAAACAAACAAAAATTGAAGGACTGAAAAAAGATGTATTGTGAGCTACAACTGAAAATTAGGGTTTCTGAAAAGAGGTTTTTTGATTTGAATGTCAGGGTTCTAAGTTTGGAAAATTTAGGTAGAGAGTTGTTGAGTGAGCAGCAAAAAAATTCGTCTCCGAATTTCCGTACTGCTGCGGACCATAATGTGTCTTTCGCACTACATAGCAGCACGGACACGCGGAGACAAATTTTTTTGTTGCCGGGTCATCGACTCCTTACCCAAATATTCCAAACTCAGAACCCTGACATTCAAATCCAAAAACCTCTTTTCAGAAACCCTAATTTTTAGTTCTACCTCATAATTCATCTTTTTCAGTTCTTCAATTTTGGTTTGCTTTCTCTTCTTCGTTCTCATGTTTTGTTTTTAGACAATTGTGTTCTTTTTTATAAGTTTCCTCAAGTCAGTTAAAGCTGAGCATCTGCCTGGAGTTAAAGAAAAAAGTGCAAGCCGGTTGGAACGAGGAAGAGGAACCATGAACGCCGTTGGGTACGGTGTACCCTACGGCTTCGAAAGTTGCTGCCACTCCTTCTGACCAACCTTCATTTTTTTTCTTTAACTTCAGCCAGATGCTCAGCTTTAACTGAGGTGGTGCATATAAACGTTTTATTTATCTTTTCTTATGCAAAGTGACGAACAGAGTTTAAAACCATTTGAATTTCTCGGAAAAAGTGGAAATTCCCAAAGTAAAACTCCCTACTCACATGTTGATGAACTCACTTGAGCTTCGTTGGAACGAACATCAGTAGCCACCGAAACCTGAGGACGGGATACAGCAGGCAAAACATTTGGATGAAAAAAAATTTCATTTACCTGTTTGACCTCTAGTATTCCGCTCTCCAGTTTCGGCGGATGCTGATTTTCCTTCCAACCAACCTCGCGTACCTTCATTAATATGTAAGGACGGAGTTTAGCTTTGGAAATTTCCTTTTTCTCCAAGCAATTCAAATGGTTTTGAACAACGTCAATCACTGTATTCGGTGCTATGATCTAATCATATACCGCATTCAAGGTAATTTTAAACTTGATAAATACGGAATCTTTTGTGCGACGGTTGTAATCGACTATCATCATGTAGGAAATTGGATACAGTTCGGGAGGTTCGAGAGGTTGTTTTTTGCAAGTCTTGACTTTTTTGATTCTTCATTAATTTAGGTTTCATTCATCTTTTGGAAGCCAGAAGTTTCAGATATTGTGATCTTTAAGGTCCCTCCCATTCTTCAGGTGAAGTTTCAGTTTTTTGGATTATGTTTTTCGAATATTTTATAAAGGTTCCGTGTTTTTGTCGTTGACTCATTGTAATCGACTATCATCATGCAGGAAATTGGATACAGTTCGGGGATGTTTTTATTGAAGTCTAATTTACGCCCACTTCTCAAAAACCTAAAAGAATCAATCAAACAATGTCAAAGCGAAAAGCTGAATCCAAACCTGAGTTCTTCCACAACCGGCATGAATTCGAATATTTATCATAAATTTAATTTGTTACAGTCATTATTTTTCGACGTCGTTTAATGTTTACTTTTTTCGATTGTTTTCGTAGGAGGATCTATAAAAACAGTGCTTCCGTGTTGGTACAGAGGTATATATCATATATATATGTATATTCATTTGTGTTTGCTTTTTATTAGCGCGTAACGGTTTTATTACAGTGGGATAATATGGATTTGATTTACGAATACAATTGGAATTTCTCTAATCTAGAAGTAAGTTACTTTTTATATTGTTACATTTTACGAAGTCTATGTTGTATATAATGTATTGAATTCTTTAGGGTGCGTTTGAAGGAGGCGGTGTGTTGCACGAAAAGAAAGTGTATATCTTTTGTGTTACGGAGCGTAAGTAGTTGAATATATATGTAACTTTATTCTTTTGTTTTTGTTTTGGGGTTTTATATGACTTTTGTTTTTATTTATTGCAGCTCAGTATCTGTCTTAGAGCACCCGGAGTGGACCCAGGCCTCGCGTCGTTCTCGCCTCACAACGAGGATTGTGCCTCGTTATCACTCCGCCATTTCTCGTTCTCGGCTCGTTGTGAGGCGGCCGTTGTGCCTACAACGAGCCGTTATGCACATTTTTTTTTTTTTTTTTTTTTTCAAACTCAACGGATATATATCCGTTAAATATATAATAAATATATATATATATATATTTTTTTTTTTAAACCAACCAATTTCACCTATAAATACCCCCACATTCTAACCAAAAAAATCACACCTTCTTTCAACAATCTTATTCTTAATCCAATTCAATCTAATACCCAAACCCAAAATAATCACGAAATGTCTTCGTCTTCATCAAACGCTCCCCAAACAAACACAAACAATCCCTCGACGCCACAATCGCAAACACCATCCGGTTTCGCCAACTATTTCGGCACACCAAACCCCTTATATCCTCCCCAAATACCAAACTTTACGCCACAACAATCCCAAAATATTCTTAACAATTTCTTAACGCAACAACCTCTTCCAACACAATACACACAATACCCACAACAAATGTTCAATCCCGAGCAATACGCCATGCATCAACAACTTTTCTCACAATCCCAACCTTTTATTCCCCAAACTTTTCCAACCCAACAAACACAAACCCCCCAAGAGATCGTCCCTGAAACCCAAGAGATCGTCCAAGAAACGGACGATGTGGTCGAAGTAACCGCGGCACGTACGTCCACGTCGAAACCCAAGAAAAAGTGCGTAAAGGTTGCATGGAAGGAGAAAGAGAAGGAAATTTTGGCGGAGATGTGGTGCTCGGTCTCGGAAGATGAGAGGTTAGGAAACGCCCAACCCGGAGCTCGATTTTGGATACGGATCGTTGAGGGTTACAACAAAGAGGCGGCGAAGCACGGATTGCCGGAGAGAGGCAAGGAGTCCCTCAACTCCAAGTTCACGGCGATGAGTGCCTTGGTCAAGGCTTTTATCGGCCACCATGCCGAGGCGGTAAGATGTCGAGGAAGCGGGACCGACGACCATGCGGTTTACAAAGCGGCTCGGAAAATGTACTATGAGGCCGAGAAATCGGCGTTTAGGCATGACAAGGCCTGGGAAATCTGGAGGGATCACAAGCGATGGCGCGCATTTGTCAAGATAGACCCTCCACTCGAGCCCGTCAACCTCGACGACGTTGACGTCGGGGACGACATATTTGCGGATGATGTGGAACAACGACCTCAAGGGAAAAAGAGAGGTAGCAAAAGAAAGGAATCATCCGACGCCTCCGATAAGGCGCAAACATCTTCGTCCTCGACGCTTTGCGGGCTCATCGCGTCACACTTGAAAAGCATTACGAAGACGAAGAAGAAAACCGCGGAAAAAAAGGCGCAAACCCTCCACCGACTAGAGCAAGCGGCTATGCGACAAGAAGAAGCGGCTGTGCAACAACAAGAAGCGGCTTACTCTAGTGCACGAAGAGACGATATGATGTTTCTTCGACAAAGCACGGAGGGGATGCCTCCGGCAGAAGCGGCTTGGGTCGAAGCCGAGAAAAATAAAATCCGAGAAAAATACGGGATTAATTAGTTTAGTTTTTAATTATTTGTAATTTTTTATTTATGTTTTAATTATTTATTTATGTTTTAATTATTTGTAATTTTTATTTATTTATGTTATTTAATGTTTTAATTATTAAGTTTTAATATTTTATATTCTTTTAATTATTTATTTATCTTTTAAGAAAAAAAATTAATAATAATAAAATAATCCCACAACCCAACACAACCCACCACAACCCTCCCTATCATAACAACTCACAACTCTCATTCTCACTGCCACGTTATCACCTTTTTCCCCACAACCTACCACAACCTCATTGTCACTCATTATCACTCCGAGTGCTCTTATAATGGTGAACAGAAAGTAACACTCATACCTGTACTGGTTGCGGTTAGTGACACAGTTTAGTTTTTTAACGTATTTTGTTAAGCGAGTATGTTTAGTGTAGTACCTCACCATTATCGATATGTGGATGCTTATTAAGTTTAGTTATATTTTTATTTATTATTGTTGTGTACAAAGGGAGACTGAAGAGATTGTTGACATGAAGCGAATGAAAATGAATTGGGTTCCTTATATTCCACTAGGAAAACGGTACCAATTTTTTATTTATATTTTTTGTAGATAGGTTCAAAATAATTTTCATTTACAAAAAAAGAATTTAAAGTGGCATGTCCACATTGTCGCGGAAATTGCAATTGCAGAAATTGTCTTCACGCAAATGTAGTTGTAAAGGTAATTGTTTCCAGTTCTGCATTTTATATTTCGCTTTTATAAGACTGGTCAACATTTATATCAAACTTTTTAATTGCAGTAGACTACTCATAAAGAATCCAATGAGGATTTCAGATTACAACGATTTCTTTATTTTCTTAAAAAAACTTTGCCTCTTTTGAGACATATAAAAGAGGAGCAGAGATCGGAGCTTCTGGTAGAAGCTGGCATACGAGGTATGGCACTTTTTCGCTTATCTTCAATCATAATACAAAAAACTTAAATATAATATATTTGGTTTTCATCTACTTTTAGGTGTTGAATTGATGGAAAAACAAGTACCAAAAGGTTTATTTGATGAAGACGACAGAGTGTACTGGTAATTTTCTTGCTTCTAATGCATTAAGAAAAATATTTCGTTTGTAGTAAACAATTAAATTTGTTCTTTTTTGTGTAGTTTATTTTCTCAACGGCAATTGATGGGAAAATCAAAGTATGGCTTTATGATTGTTTAGGGTCAAGAGTACATTATTTAAGTCCCTTCACGTTTCATATTTAAGTCTTTATACTCGGTACGATATTATGATATTGAATTCGTTCATTGACAGGTGGACATTTGCTTTGGTCACATTTTATTTTGGAGTACGAGTTCTATCTTCATATATATATTTAAGTTTTTTTAAACGGAATGTTGTTTTGTTATTAATCATAATGGTAAACATGTAGCTTGCGTCTTCTCTCTCAATTTACGGATGTTACAAATATTGGAATGAAGTGGGTGATGATAATATCAGTAACTCAGTTTTAGACCCAGAACGAGGAACTTACATTGCTCACTCAGTAACAGATGGCTTAGAGTCCCACAGTACCCCTATAAACCCGTGTAATCAAGAGGAAACACGTGTTAGAAAGACTGCTGGTATATGGGGCTATCTTTTTCAAATAGTCTTTCAGGCATGCTTACTCTTTTTTTACACCTGCCATGTTTACTAACTAATTGTTAACTCTGTTTTGTAGTTGAATCCGTACAACAAGTGCATGATTTAATGAAACAGTTTCATGATGTTGATGGCGTGGGTGAAGTTGAAGATATGTTTTATCTTAATGCCATTCAGGAGTTAGTTAATCACAAGCTGGAGATGCTTGCTTATAGATGAAATCAGCAAACCAAAATATCTAACTCGTGTATCGTTACCGGCCTGAACATACGTATAAGAACGAACCCGTGCAACGCACGGGAAATCCTCTAGTTTGAATTAATGCTCGGAAGTTCAAATCTTAATTTTTTCCAGAAGTTTACTAGGTAATGACACGAATGATGAACACGTCCCGAAGTAACTTTTTGATTGGAAAAAAGAGTAATATTTAACAAAATACAAGTTTGCTATGCATGATATTTGGTTTTAGAGATAGTTTTGGGTCATGTTTATGTTTTGTAAACTTGATAGTATGAAACAAAAGAAAAGATGTGCAATACTATGCAAAAGAATGAGGTATCATACTATAACCCGCCACATAAGGAATACAACAGGGAGTTAGTTTAAGGTGTATGTATACTGTGAAATGGTGGGTGTTCATATAAGCTCCCCATTCCTTTCTTTTTCCTTCTTCAAGAAATTGCATGCTAGCAATGCTGCCCCAACTGCAGGTTCCACCTAAAATAAGTAACAAATTCAAACAAGATCAATCTAAGATCTTACTGCAAACTGTAATATAGGTAAAGCCACAAAACAAGATCCAAAGACATTATATTTACTTGGACCTGGGTGAAAAAATGTAAAATTTCCGGACTCAATAAAATCTGTATGTATATACGGTATAAGGTACTGATACAAGTTCGGTGAACATGTAAACTTGATCCAAACATACTATCCATTCCTCGACTGTGACTATATCTCTTTGTGTACCCCAAATAACTGATTTGTTGTTAATCACTGCCATCTATTTTGTGTATTTTTACAGGCCCGTGCCCCTAACACCCCTACCTCCCAAGCTTGATATTTTAAACCACTTGCGAAAATACAAACTGCTCGTGAGCCATGCCTCCCCAGCAAACCCAACCCCTAAAAAGAACCACAAACAAACTATAAAATATATGATGCTTTAACACTTTGTTGGTCTTCTCTTTTGAATTGCTGGTTATTATTTCTTCGATCACTAGATATCGAGAATTTTGATGTTTTGAAACAGAGAAAGTAGTTGAAATGGTAAATTAACTCACTGCCAAAGAGTTGTCGGTCTCACTAGGTAACATTGGACCAAATGCCTCTTATTAGAGTTAATCATTTAGTCATTTTTATGATAAAACTTCATATGCTTCTGTAAGTACAAATGACAACAGGGAAAATCTAATAACAAATAAACAACACAAGCATATCATATAATAATCCATTCATTTGCTATAGAAAGCAAAAATGTGAACGGGTAACTGACTGACCTTAGGTCGAACAGGGTAAGCACCAGGGTAAGTCTTCATAAGACGGTCAACAACCTTCTGCCCTATATCCCAGTTTTGGTTAGCTACTAGGACACCACCAACCAATACAATTGGAAATTTAGCACTACCATCTGCAGTCAGTTATCAATTTGTTAAAAGACCTATGTTTTCCATTAAATGAATAATAGATGTTTTATATACAGTGTTGGTGCAAACTAGAGTTGTCATTTTCAACCCGTTCGGTCATGAAAAGATTGATTTGGGCTATGTTTTATCTCTAATGAGTCAAATGAGAAAAATAAGATAGAAAAGCTAAAAGAAAAATAGGTCAAATGGGTTGGGTCAAACTAGTTAAAAGTTTCCCAAAGTGTCTTTTTAAATGCACGCGACCTCCTAAATCGAGTTACTCACAATTTATATTATTATGAGTTAATTACATAAATCGTCCCTATGGTTTACCCAAAATTATGGATTTCGTCCCTAAGTTTAAAAAGTTGCATAAATCGTCCAAGTTTAGAAATTAATTACGGTTTTCGTCCCTAATTTCTAATTCGCGCCCGTAATTGGGGCAAATCTTAGGGACCAAATCCGTAATTGAGGACAAACCCTAGGGACGAAATCCGTAATTGGAGCAAATCTTAGGGACGAAAAAGGTAATTAGTTTCTACAAGTGGATGATTTATGCAACTTTTAAACTTAGGGACGATACCCGTAATTTGAGATAAACCTTAGGGACGATTTATGTAATTAACTCCATTATTATTTGTAAAAGGTCATTTTTGCAATAATATTTAACGCATTAACTACATATTCAAAACTTTTTTAAGAATCGGATACAAGGTGATTCCTGTTTAAGCTAGTACTTAAATATGCCCCTATTTGACCCGTTACCCAACTCCACCCATTTGGCCACCTTCAAGGATAACTAAAAGTATTGATGAAAAAAGCCACACCTTCACCACACAAACCAAGTCTCTGAACAACGGCTTTAACAGTTAGAGCCAATTCTGCAACAGCATCATTTAATATTTTATTTGCAACTCCATCACCAGCTTCCGCGCAAGAGACCACTACTGGAACTAGTGCTGCAATACGAGCCCAAGATGGATCTGCATAGGTCCACCTAGTTCCAAACAAAAACAGGTCAAAACCGGCGGTGAAAATTGTTGAGCTCGTGGTGAAAAATGTTTATTAATATCCAATCATCCAGTTCTAGAAGTTGTAATTTCCACCCGTTTGCGTAAGAACGGGTCAATTTGGGTTATGTTCTATCTCAAGGAGGTCAAATAAAAGAACTTAAAAGGAGTCAAATGGGGTCGAACAAGATGACTGGGTTGAAAGGCATACTTCTTCGTTAATGCATACAACTTCCGACATCGCTTTATTAAATTAACTAAGATTTATTTTAATAATCGCAATTATGTTCAAAGAGATAATCATCTATATAAAAATAAAAACCTAAAGTTGTACAAAAGAAGTGGTCCGAGTCATCGGGATCATTTTGACCTGCACCTATTATTCAACCCGTGCTCTTGTGACATCTAGCTTTGACATTTTAGTATTTCCTAAGAAAGAAGATGAACCTAACTTTGTGACGAAGAGAAAAGCTATTTCTAAAAATTGAAAAATCTTGATCAATGTTATTCCTTTACTTCAGAATTTAACTAAAACCCGTTACAAAGAAAAATATAATTTAGTGGTCTGAAAAAGTAGTAACAAGATTCATGAGAGAAATACCCAATGAGTTCATCTGGAGAAGAAAGACAGAGAGATTTCAGTATGGAATCTGTAAGCATTGTCTGTTGACCTCGACCATCATGAGCTCTTACGATAGCAGTCAATGCTTGAGCAGCAATCCCATAACCACTGCACATAAATAAAACTTATCAGAAAATATGCTACAGAAGGAATCATATCAAACTCACATTGTGTCTACGCGGATCTCAGTGTGGTCTCTAATTACAAAATCCATCTGTCACTAAGTGGAATGTTAAAATTTCCTAATTTATTTTGCATTGTCAAACTAAAGCATTAAATGAGTATTCAACCTCAACTCAATATGCATTCCTTTGGAAGAAGCAGATGTGGACCACTTTTGTAAAGAGAATATAATTTATATGGTTTCCTTATTTTCTCATCAGTTTGACACCCATTAAACATAATACATAACTAGACTCGATCCGTACATAAATAGAAGGGTTATCGAAAGCAATGATTCCATACATTGTAACAAGATGAGCAAGGGATTAATTACCTGCCCCAGTCACCCAATACAGGCCCTCCACCAGCAGCCCGGGCCTCCTTTCCGTCCTGTGAAAAACCATAAGCAATACTCCCAGTACCAGCAATCAAAACACATCCATGAAGTTTCCCCATGGAGCCAGTAGCAAGAGCAGCAACAGCATCATTCTGAACGTAAAGCTTCACATGACTCGGAAACATGTCCCTACCAACATTACATATATAAAATAAAATAGTATCAAAGATATAGTTATAAAAAAGTGAAGCAAAAAATGGGATAAAATCAAAAACCTAAGCCAATTAAGTATCCTTTGTTGGTCATTGGGATGATTGACACCGGAAACGCCTAAACAAACAGCTTTAACAGATGATTTAGTGGATCCTGATTTAGAAAGGGCTTCCATCATAACATGCTCCAATGTATCTCGCGCTAATGTTTCTGAAGTCAAAAGAAGATTGGTGAATATGAAATAATTTTTTTTTTTTTTTTTTTTTTTTAATTATATTAGATTTAGAACGGTAAGAATTTACAAAGTGACAGAAGGCAAGCGCGCAACACGCTGCGCCGAAATTGAGAAATGGAATTACCTCCAACACTGTTGTGATTGGAGCAACCGGCAATGGAGCGGCCAAGAACAGGAACATGATAATCTTCTTCTTGATTGTTATGAGAAAGAGGAATGCAAACACATATTGTTGATGTGGTACCGCCATCTAAACCTAAAACTACTGCTTCTTCTTCATCATCGGAAACATCCACATTCTGATTTTGATTCTGATTCTGATTCTGATTTTGATTTTGATTGGTTGTTGTTGTTGTTGTTGTCATATTTTAGTCTCTACTATACTGAAACTGGATCAACGGAACAATGTTTGGATTTGTGTAATAAATGGGTTGACTCTTTCTCTATGTTTGTTGTAACACTCTCTTTTCATTAATCTTACTTTTCATCCTCAAAAATCTCTTTACTCCCTCGTTAAGGGCTAAAAGGAGTAGGAGCACAAACTCACCACCAACTCATCATGTCATGTCAGCTTTCTTTTTTCAGAAAACAAACTCACCTTACTCGGGAAATAACACTCACCACGCACTCACCGCCAACTCACCTTACCAAACTCACCTTACCATTTTCATTTATATACTATTATTTATAAACTAAAAAAATTAATATTTACGTAAACGTAAACGTTAAAAACGTAAACGAAATTTAAAACTTTTATTCAAACATTAAAAACGGTACACGAATATTAAAAAGACATTACAAATAAAGATTAAACTAAGCATTAAGAGACAATTACAGCAACAACTAGCTCGTTGTATAGAGGGCGACCCATTCGGAACGTCTTCCTAAATTTCTCAAGATCATACATCGCTTCATCGCTAAAAAAAGCGTTAACTAAACGCTGATGAGAACCAGTACGATCTCGATTTATAACATTTCTTGTTGGTCGGTTTGCTATTCGTCTTCTTTTAATAAACGAAATCGCTCGTTTAATCATAGTTATCTTACGACGGCGGCTAGTAACTTCTACTTCTCCATCAAAATCAAGGCCCATAATCGTAGCCGAATTCATTTTCTAAAAAATAGTTAATGTGTGAAGTGATATATTGAAAGAGTTTGGTATAAAATGAGAATGTTGTGTTTAAAAATGGTTGAGTTAGTGGGTATTTATAGGTAAAAAATTTGGGTTTAAAAATGTTTTTTTTTTTTTTTTTAAACTTTCCAACGGCAGTTTTTGTGGGGGGGCCACCACTTTATGCCTCACCACAAGGTGAGAGACTCACCTATTCAACCAAAAATCAAGCCTCCACTCACCGCCACGTCATGGTGACTTTGTCACCATTTTTGCTTCGGAATAGGAGTCACGCGTTAGTGGATGAGTTCTCCCTTACTCCGTTCAGCCTAAATGATGTTAAAAGCACAAATCAGTTTACCTAAATTTTATAATAAGAATTGTTACTATTTTGTATAAAGAAAGATTCTAAATATAGCTTTATACCAGTTTCGATTCACACAAGAAAGGTCTTTAATTAAGACAGTACATTTTATTAGAGGTTTTCTTAGAGGTTTTATAGAAAAATATAAGAAAAGATAGAGAGATTTAAACATTTATAATGACTTTTCTATATCTAGAAAAGCCATATGCTATTTTACCACAACAACTTATGTGGAGAAAATAAAAGATCCCGGGACATATATAAGGACAATTTAAAACATGTAAGGATGACCATGGGGAAGCATGAAGTTTTTTACGGTAAGAATAGATTTACATCAGGGCTCAGATGATACTTTTTTTTCCTTGATTCTCAGTGAGTTGTCTCAAGAGATCCAAGAGAGTATATCGTGGTACTTGATATTTGTTGACGATATTGTGCTACTCTCGGAAACGATAGAAGGGCTAGAGCAGTGGATGGAGGCTTTAGAGAACAATGGGTTAAGGATTAGTCGTGAGAAGACACAATACATACAGTGCGACTTCAACAAAAACGCGACCGGAAGAAGCAACGAAGTTGAAAATCTGTATTAAAGTCCAAATTTTATGCACGGATCTTTTAGGTATCTAGAATCGATGATACACAACTCTGATAGTATAGGCGAGGATGTGAGACATTGCATAAAAATGGTTGGCACAAGCGGAGGGCGACCACAACAGTCCTCTCCGACAAGAAAGTCCCCCTAAAACTGGAGAGGAAATTACGAAGGATGACAATCAGACCAGCTATGTTGTACGAGTTTAAGTGTTGGTCGGTGACAAAGGCTCAAACAAACAAGATGGAAATGAGGATGATAAGGTGGACATGTGGTAAAACCATGTTAGACGTGATACCGATTAGAGTTTTTAGGGTGAAACTTGAAGTCGCAACTATCATCAACAAGCCGAGGGAAGGTCGACTAAGATGGTTTGGTCATGTAAAGAGGAGACAACAAACGACGCCTGTTAGGAAAATGTAAACCCTCACTATAGAAGAAATGAGGAGATGGTATCGTCCCAATAGCACACATTTTAGGACGTATTTATATATCATACTTGACTTTACGCCATTTATTGGTTAAAATTAACGTAGATTAGCATACTGGTATTTTTATGCTAGTTGTTCCTCTGTAAATCGCGGGGGTTGCATTTCTGCCTCATATCTCTTGTTTTAGCTTTGAAAGGTACGGATAATCTAACTCGTTTGAAAGTGCTTAATGTCCGTAGCTTTGTAGTGAGAATAATCTGCTTTGAAACATATTTATAACTTGATTATTTTTGAGTATATGTTACACTTGATCCTCAGAGTTATGCGTCCGGTTTTATGTATACAAACATTGAACGATTTTACTACCGAAACATTGAAACCATGTAAGCGAAAATTATGAAATCCTATAAAACATTCAAATAATCTCTTTTAAAAAATATGAAATCAAGTCTATTATGTATTTAAAACCTACTTGTATTTTTACCTTGTTACACTTTACAGTCCCTATTTTTAAATTGAACGGAAAATTCCTATTTTTGTCTAAATAATTCTTTAGACATATTTTTGTTACAAACTAAGTTAAAGCGTATTAAAAATGATTTTTATGATGATACACAATATATATATATATATATATATATATATATATATATATATATATATATATATATATATATATATATATATATAAGAGAGAGAGAGAGAGAGAGAGAGAGAGAGAGAGAGAGAGAGAGAGAGAGAGAGAGAGATTGGTTATTTTAAAACACAACTTATGGTAAAATAAGTAAAACAACACCAATGTCATTAACTTCCTTTAAGTTCATAATTGAACTTTTAAATAATCTTTATATTTAATAAATGTTATCAATTAATAAAAATGTAACGGTCATTATTAAATTAATTAAAACTCTCAATCTTTTACTTTTTAACGAAGTTTTTACCTGTACGAGGTAAACACTATGATGCTTCAACCATATTTGGAGGTTAAAATTGACAGATTTGTGATTCATAAAAAAAATCAATATGATGCACTACAATTAACAAATAATATAAATGATCCACATAACTAAATAATATGATTCACACCAAATTTAGTCTAATGATTATACATAATTTTCCACTAAATATTTGAGAACCATTAGGAACCAAAATATTCACCAGTGTATACATATGATATTCACCAGTATATATATATATATATATATATATATATATATATATATATATATATATATATATATGATATTCACCAGTGTATGTAAAACTATAAGAGTTGAATTATAAATACCTTATATACACTGGTGAATATCATATTAAATTTGGTTCATAATGGTTCCTAATTATATGTATGGTTCTCATTTGAAACCAACTATATATATATATATATATATATATATATATATATATATATATATATATATATATATATATATATATATATATATATATATATTACTTAAAGTGTTATTTTATATATATATATATATATATATATACACGGGTACAAAGCCCCGGTGGGTCAAACATGAACCAAGACGTTGGGTGTTCCGCGCAAATACTCGGGTGGATAAATATTTACGGGTACAAAGCCCGGGTGGGTCAAACATGAACCAGAACCAGTTGTAAAACTCGGGCGGGTCTACAAGTTTCAGGACAATTTTCATAAAAACTTTACCAACGGTTTATTGTATATAAGATGGTTAAAATGAGGGTTTGACCACTCTATAACATACTTAATTTTTCATAAAAACTTTACCAACGGTTTAATGTAAACAACATAAGTATGTTATAGAGTGGTCAAACCAACTTATTTAAGTTTCGTTCTTTAAAAATGTAAGGTCAAAACTCTTTTAAACTTACGATCCAATATACGAGTAATTGATGCTTAAATCGAGGTTATTATTACTATATATATTACGAACCACCCTTCGGGATCATTGGGAATATTATAGCGTCATCTGTAGTATGGCTCTACCTGTAGATGAGCGTTTTTCTACAACGTGTCTTTAAAACGTATCGGAAATGTTACGTGGCCAAAACAAATCGAAAGGGATGTATGGTACTGTACCTAGCACTTTATATTACATTCGTGGGCGGTTGTGTAATAACATACACCCCGCTGACACCGGAAGTATAGGAGTAACTACCCGTATTTTCATATTATATTATACGCATAATGTATGATGAATTAACGGATATTGTATGCTTGGCGGATTGAAATGCTAATAATGGATCGATGAGTGTTTTACGTATTTACTGTTTTAAAATGAATGTTTAAATTTAAACTATGTTATTACGTCTCCTTTTATATTACTTTGGTTTTGTCTTATCCGTACACTAAGCCATTTTGCTCAGTCGTTTCCTTATTTTAATTCTTAACGGCGGGTACCAAGGGGAATGTTCAAGGAGAGCGTTAAAGAGCTTAGCACCCTAGATAATTCTCCTAGTTGTTTATTTTATTTTCCGTTTATGTTTTTCCACCGCATTGTATGTTATGTAAAATCGTAGTGACACCCTAATAATGTATGTTTAAGAATTAATCACGTGTATGAAAGTTATGTTTAGAATAAGGGTTAAAGTTCCGTATGGTTTGGCATTGCCGCCTCAACTTTCTCACGTTCATAACGTCTTCCATGTATCTCAGATTCGAGCTTATAATTACCATCCTCTTCATGTCATTTAGTTTCCATTAGATCAAATCCGTGAGGAGCTGTCCTACCATGAGGAGACTGTAGCCATTATTGATCGTGGAGATCAAGTCACTCGTCATAGTTTTACTCCTTTTGTTAAAGTTTTATAGAAGAATGATTCGGAACGTGAGGCCACATGGGAACTAGAGTCTACCATGCGTGTCGATCATCCTCAGATTTTATATTCTTAGATTTTCATGAATGTAACATGTATCTTGTATTCTGTGATTTAAATCGTGTTCAATTTCCAGGACGAAATTTTATTTTAAGGAGTTAGAGTTGTAATATCCGGAAAATTTTAAACACTTTAAATGTAATTAACAAACATTAACATAACTAAAACCGACAAAAATGTATAATATAAAAACTCTTTTATCTAAAAGATTTTTTTCGAAAATGATTATTAAACTTTTATATATAAAGTGTATTTTATTATTCACCAATGTCTACAAATATATACATTTAACTAAGTTAACAATTTATACATAATAATACATACATTTACACTTGGACACATCTCCTAGAAGTTGAAGACAAGAAGCAATCCAACCGTACTTGCAGAATATATGTCAAAGTGCATTCCACCTGATGGGACATTACCTCTAAAGACATCTAAATTTTGTATATGTATACTCCACCTCCACTAACACACTTGCCATTGTTTTCAAGTCAAAAATCGCTCACAAAAACTCTCTCTGTCTCGGTTCTTTCAAGAAGAAACAAGGAAAAAGAAAATAATTGAAACAAGTTTACTAAGTTACAAGAATGGAGAACATAGCCTCATAGCCAAACACCCCCTTTCAAGATCCAAATCTCCCAAAAACGTCCAAATCACACCAAAATGCATTATTTTAATATCCACAAGTTTAAACATCATCGAGAAGGTATAAAACACTCACTTGTTTATTTGCATGTACTTAAAATTGGATAGAAAGCGGATTAAGGCAAATGGGTGGTTAAAACGGGTCAAAATGGGTAATAGGTGAATATAAACTAAAAACCACTAAAATAAGCACACTACTCACCTAATTAGTTTTATTAGTATGTATGATGTAAAAAAATGGTAAAAATAAAGAAAAATAAGCTGAAACGAATGAGTGGTTGTGTATTACATAATATGATGAATTGACCGATATTGTATGCTTGATGGATTGAGATAATAATATAGGATCGATAAGTGTTTTACGTATTTACTATTTTAAAATGAATGTTTATATATTATTACGTCTCCTTTTATATTATTCTGCTTTTGTCTTATCCGTACACTAAGCCGTTTTGCTCAGCCATTTCCGTATTTTAATTCTTAATCGCAGGTACTCAGGGGAATGTTCAGAGAGAGCGTTAAAGAGCTTAGCACCATAGATATCTCTTAGTTGTTTATTTTATTTTTCGATGCTATGTAAATTTGATTATCTTTTCACCGTACCCCCCCCCCCTCCCACCACCTATCTATAATATATCACATCAAATATCCTTATTTGCAACTTCTAATAAGCATTATCTCTTTTCTATTTTTATTATATTAGCCTTTTCTTTTATAATTTTTTTTATTGATATATAATTTTTAATATTTATAATAACATGTCATAAAATTTGTTTTAAATTGCAACTGAATAATATATCATAAAATTTGTTAAATGTAGGAATCAGATAATTGTTTGTATTCGTTGATTTTCAAAAACAAATAAAAAATTGAAAATTTTAATACACCTTTGAAAATGAACAATTATTTTGGGACAAATTTAAATGGTAAATTTAACACAAGTTTAAATGACAAATTTAAGACATTACTTTGAAAAAAAATTAAATAGACAAATTTTGGGACCAATAAGTATATATATACTTTGTAAATAGCGTATTTGACAAAAAAATAAATGTATTTTGCATTAATATATAACAATAATACTAATTTTTACTTTGAAGTGTGTGCCACATTATCTTATATTATCTATCTAAATTGATGTTGAAGTGTGTGCCATATTATTTGACGTGACTAAAGCAAAAACTGAAATTATTTGACGTGACTAAAGAGAAATATTTTACTATATAAACAAACTTATATCGAATCATTTTTCATAACTCAATACTTATATCGATTCATAACCTTAGAAAAAATAGCGTACGTTTCAATTCTTACAAGAAGATATGTCACGTGTGTGAGATTTTTCCACGATTAGGTACAATATTTCATATAATGGTACTTTAAATCATCATCCGTTATCATATATAAGTTAATTAACTTCTCAATTGTAGGTGTTCAACACTCGTGAATTGACTAAATGGGTGAAAAAGGAGGCACGTTCTCATAGTTAAGTTATTTGGCTAAGATTATATTTATTTGTGAGCGTGGTGGTCTATCCAGAAGTAAATCAACGCCTGAAAAATGTAAACCATGCAAAAAAATTGACTGTCAGTTTGAAATGATAACAAAATTTTCAAAGCCAAATGGTGTTTGGTCGATAAAGATGATAAATCCGGTACATAATCATCAACGTATAATGTATATGGAAGGTCATGCATATCCAATGCGGTTGAGTAATGATGAATTTCGTTTAGTTGTAGATTTGGCAAATAATAATATAAAGCCTAGCGAAATCTTTGTGACGTTGAATGAGCGGAATCCAGAAAATGTTTCCTCAAACAGAACAGTGTATAATGCAAAAGCAAAACTTCGCACAATCAGTCAAACAAATCTAACTCCTATACAAGTTTTAATGTCATTTTTGAAGGTAAAGGGATATGACTTTCAGTATCGTACAAATGATTCTACTTACTAATTAGAAGAACTATTTTAGATCCATCAAGTTTCATATGAATTATTTCTCGCATTTCATATTTTACTTATGGATGCTACGTATAATATGGATATTTATTATTTTCTTTTTTTTTGTAAATCGTTGGTGTTACCTCTACCAAGAAAACATTTTCTATAGCATTCGTGTTGATAGATAAAGAAAAAACTAACAACTTTATTTGGACATTAAGTTACCTAAAGTCGGTCCTTGGCGAAACATATGAACTTCGAGTTATTTTGGGAATAAACTTGTTAAAATAGACTAAGTATGGTTATTACTTCAAATCTACCACTGCTTGGTTACTGCTGCAAGTGTACTGGTTTCTACTGCTCAAACTTGTTAGTACCGCCCGTAAAGCATTACTACAGCCATGAAGATTTTGAAGAAAAAGATAATTCTAGAATAGATTATTAATTATCTTTTCCATAGTTGTAGTTTTTTTACAAATATAATTGTTTAGTCGTTTCCTAGTTTAGCTAGGTTTTAGCCTCAAGGTCTATATATACGTAGATCCTTGTATTATGAAAAACACGTGTATTGATCATTCCATTCTACTATTAATACATTGAGGTTTTGTTGGTTATATTCGTTATTGTTCTTATTGTTTATTTATACAATATTCGTTTAATCACAATTTTTTTTATATTAAAGTGTTTAATCCGCTGCTAAACTTCTTGGATAGATCTTGATCTATACGTTTAAGTTTGGTTGTGTTTACATAAACCATATCGATCCTGACAAGTGGTATTAGAGAACATGAGGTACTCTAGATCAAAGATCTACAATTTTACTGTTAGAAGTCTCAAAAGAAAAATAATCGAATTACCAATCATGACTGATGTGGTAGTTAACAAAGTTCCAGTCTTACACAACAACGACTTTGAGCTCTAGAAACTAAGAATCAAGCAACACATCTTGCTGTCTGACTACACAGTTGGGATGTGATAGTCAATGGGAATAAACAAGCCATTACTTTGGTTGCTGATGGTACTCCTAGAGCTCTTCAACCTCCAATTACAAATCAAGACATGAAAGAGAAGCAGACTGAGATTAAGGCTCTTAGTACTCTACTAATAGCTATACCTAATGAATATCTATCTCAGTTTGTCATCTATGAAGATGCAAAATCACTGTGGGCTGCTTTGGAGAAAAGGTTTAGTGGAACTAAGAACACTAAAAAGAACAAGAAGGATGAAACAAGACTATGATAACTTGAAAGATTTAAAGGATGAAAGAATGACTCAAACCTTTGACATGTTCAAAAGGCTAAATGGTGAACTTGTTAATGTTGGAGTTACAATTGATAAGGATGATCTAAACAGAAAGTTTCTTAGATCACTAGGTGATGAATGGACCATGCATACTGTGTCATTCATGCAAGGAGATGTTCGTGAAGAGATGAAGCTTGATGATCTATACAATGAATAGAGAGTGTTTGAAGCAGAAGTTGAAGCAAAGAAGGGAAACCACAATATTAACATTTTTAGTAGTGCTCTAGCTACACCTATTGGTACGGTACTGCTTATCATGACATCACAAAGGATGTTACTTTTGAAGCATTCTTGGAAAATCACACCTGTTCTGGATTAACGAGTGAATATCTACAACAAATTCACAAAGATGATCTTGAAGAGGTGGATATCAAGTGGCAACAGGCCATGCTTTCAATCAGAGCAAGGAAATTTGTCAAAAGACAGAAAGAAGATTTAACCGTAGAAGCAATGAAAGGGTTGGCTTTGATAAAAGCAAGGTGGGATGATATCAATGTAATGAGATTGGACACTTTGCAAGAGTGTGCAAACAAAGAACAAATAACATCAAAAGCATTCAAGAATCTCCATCATCAGCCTTGGTTACTCAAGATGTTTTTGGGTATGATTGTAATGAATTGGCAGAAGAAACTACCCAAAACAAAGCATTGATGGCTATTGCAACTGGAAATAATGACTCGTCTTCTCTTCCTACTGAGGTAAATTCTAAACTTTGTTATGCGGAATGTAAAGATTTGATGATTAAATATAGAAATCATAACCAAGTTATCCGTGATACCATTAAAACATAAGAGAAACAAAGAAGATCAACAACTAGGTGTAAAAGTTGTCAGAGCATAACTTACTTTCCCCAAATGTTCATTTTATATAGTGAACTTTTTTTTTGTACATTTGGGTACCTAAACTCTTTGAAACTTTTAAAATGATTAAATTACTTATTGAAACATTATTTTTTAGCACTAGTTTTACCGGCTACCTGTTTGTAGCCGGTTAATCAAGTAAACCCACTAAACCCGACCCGTTTACCTATATTTACCCATTTACTTTTTGGATTAAAGTCGCAAGAACATAACCAACTTTACCAAAATGTTCATTTTATGTAATGAATTTTTTTTTGTACATTTGGGTACCTACCAGAGTTCTTGCAACTTAGCGTAGAAGACAACCAAAATCTCGCAAAAAATGAATTACAAACACAATATAATATGTAATCTAAAGGTTCTTATATTATCAAACATAACCACAAATCACTAGAAGTATACTTTAGAATGAATTTGTTTAAAAGAAAAAAACCGAGAACCACCTAGAATTGTAACTTTACCTTTCAATCAACCTACGCTCACTCTCAATACTTAGATTCCTTGCAAATCATCATACGAAGCTAACGAAATTCTTTAATTGATCTTCAAATCAATGCAACTATCATAAACCCAAATTCGGATCTAAAAACTCAAACCGAAATTCATTTCCATCAAACTCTATCAATTCAAATCTCATTTATCACAATTGAACTTTTCGATACACCCGATATCTAACGGTTAAGTTAACATGATGAAGAAAATTAACAATAACACCGAATCATACAAAACCTTGATTTGTTAACTTTTATTTTATATTCATAAATCTTATAAAATGTTAAAAACGAATTGATATGTTGAAATTGATTAAGGAGTAATCTTATATTACATGGGGTTAAACAATCTTTTTAATCAAAATGAACTTCTCTGATCGGTATCAAAAGAATTCATGTTAGTTGACTTTCATGTTCATAGTTGAAGTCAATAATTTGTATAAAAACAATGAAATTATTTAATTTATTTGGTGTTTGAATTTCTGAAATTTTAGCCGGTTTAAAAAAGTTTAGGTAGTTAATTAGCCGGTTTAAAGAGTTTAGGTACCCAAATGAACAAAAAAAAGTTGATTACATAAAATGAATACATGGGGAAATTAGGTTATATTCTGACAACTTTAACCCCTAGGGGAATTAAAAACTTAGAAACTCAAATAAAATCTTACAAAGAAAATGAGTTAAGTTATCAAGAGAAGATAAAATTTGTAGAATGGAAAAGAGATGACTTGTTAATTAAGTTAAAGGAAGCTAGGGAAGAAATCAAAAGAGCTAAAGAGGAAAAAAATAAAGTTGAATTAAATGTAGGAAAGTTAGAGTATGCTTCACATTCTGTCAATTAACTAATTCAACAACAAATTTATGGAAAAACAAAATCTTGGCCATGTTATAAAGAAGTAGCTCCACCATTCAATCAAAATTACATCCCTCCATCCTTAGATGAACCTAGAATTCCTATCTCTTAGACACCACCAGCAGAATCATTCAAAATTGATTCCAATCAATTCTGATGAAGTTCTGATCGAGGAATTGGTTGAAGAGAGTAAACTGACAATTGTGAAAAATGATGATATTCCAATAGAATATCACATTATCACAACTGAAGGGGTAACTCAACAAAATTCACAAAGTCTTTTGTCAATTCTGCCCACTTTGCAAGTTAAGAAGCTAACAAGTTGTCCATGTGAGTGTTAGTTCAAAGATCAAAAAGGTAAAACATGGAATCATCTACACACTGGTTGGTGATGATAAGAGTTCTTATGGTGAGAATGAGAGTGAAGTTGTAGGGAAACAGAAAAGGAAGTAGATGTTATAGTTAAGAATGTAATTGCAACAATGGAGTAGGTAAAAACGAAGATGTGTTTGAAGACGTAGATGGAAATCAATGGGTTGATATTGATGACTGTGAAGGGAAGGTTTCAAAAGTTCAAAGGAAACATCTTAATTATGGTGATTTCATTTAAAGAGAAGGGAAGAGATCTTTGACTGTTGATGAGATCATTTATGATGAACTAAATGAGAAGAAAGGAATAGAGACATATGATGAGATATCATATGACTCTATTTCTGGAATCAAAGTTAGAATTGAAAATTAACTTTTGGAGAAAAGCAAAAGGGAAGAAAGAGAAATATGTTAGAATAGGCAAGATGAGATTGATGAGTATCGATATAAAGAAGCTATGTTCAATAAAAGATGTATCAATTCAAGACTGATGAGATTAAAACAAGTTGGTGGAGAGGAGTACTAAAGGATGAAACTAAAAAGATTAAAACTCCTTCAAAGACCGGAAGAATGAAACAAATAGCAAAGAAAGCTACTCTTGATATAATCAAGAATGTGACTGATAAGTTGCAGATATGAAAAAGTAACATGGATGACACAAAAAATTTGATGAGACAAGTTGGTTAGATAAAGCTTTTGGAGAAGCATTACATTGAGGTTGCAAAGCACGAAGAAATAGAGGAGTTAAGAAAGGATGAATTGAATAGAGATAAGGTAGTTAAAACTTCATTGAAAGAGATAGCTATGAAAGATGTAAATTACTTGATAGAAAAAATATATATTGCAATTGTACACGATACAAGTATATATGGAATTACAATAAAGCTAAACTAGGAATATAAAATCAATAAAGCTAAACTAGGAATATAAAATCAATCAATAACTAATTCTCTTGATTTTAGCTATCTACTAAGAATAATAAATCAAATCCATGGAAACTTGGGATTTGACATGACAGCCTTATTTTATTTACTTGGCACAACGACATCCCCCTCAAGAGGATGCATGAATATCAAACATGTTCAGCTTGGATCTTAGTGCTTCGAAGGCTGGTCGTGGAAGGCTTTTTCTAAGGATATCAGCGATTTGCTGATGAGTAGGAAGATAGATCATAAGCACACTACCATTGTCAATTTTTTATTTAATAATGTTTCTATCTACTTCCATATATTTTGTGCGATCATGATGTACGAGGTTTTAAGATATACTGATTGCAGCTTGATTGTCACAATATAACTCCATGGGAGTTTTCTGTGCGATCTTCAATTCCTCAAGAACCCGTTTTAACCAAATGCCCTCGCATAATCCATGAGCTACAACACAAAATTCCACCTCTGCGCTGCTTCGAGAAACTATTGATTGCTTCTTACTACGCCATGTGACCAGGTTCCCCCAAACGTAGGTGCAGTAACCACTTGTTGATCGCCCGTCATTAGTTGTTGATCCCACCCAGTCAGCATCAGGGTAGATTTCAACATCCCGTTTTTCAGATTTTCTAAATATTAATCCCCTACCAGGATTTCCCTTTAAGTATCCTAATATACGGTATGTCACATCCATATGATTTTGTTTGGGAGCATGCATATAACGGCTCCTGATACTCACTACAAATGCTTTGCCAGGCCTTGTATGAGAAAGATAAATTAGTTTCCCCACTAGCGTTTGATATCTTTCTCGGCCTGTGTTCTTAGGCCCATTTTCAACACCTAATTTATGATTGACTTCCGTTGGTGTTTGAGCAAGTCTGCAACCGAGCATGCATGTTTCCTTTAGTAGGTCCAAAGTATATTTTTGTTGAGAGATGATAATACCAGCCTGACTCCGAGCGACTTCCATTCCCAAAAAATATTTTAAAAGTACGAGATCCTTTAAATTGAAATTCAGTGTTCAGGTGGCTCTTTAAATTTTTTATCGCTAATTGATCGTCGCCTGTTAAAATGATGGCGTCAACATAGACGATAAGGATGGATCTTTTACCTTGTGAGTACTTAAAGAACAAGGTATCGTCGGTTGGTCCTTGAGTATAACCTCTTGTTGAGATTACTTTGGCTAGGCGGCTAAACCAGGCCCGTGGAGATTGCTTTAAGCCATAAATAGATTTTTGCAGCTTGCATACCTTCTCCAAGATGAGTTGGGAAGCCAGGTGGAGCCTCCATGTAGACTTCTTCCTCTAGGTCCCCGTTAAGGAATGCGTTTTTGACATCTAGTTGGTGGAGAGGCCAATCCAGATTTACAGCAAATGAGAGTAAGATTCTAACAGTGTTTAACTTTGCTACCGTAGCAAATGTTTCTTTGTAGTTGAGACAATACGTTTGAGTGAATCCACGAGCCACTAGTCTCGCCTTGTATCTCTCTAGACTACCATCAAAATTGAATTTGGTTGTAAAAAGCCACTTACACGTAACTACCTTTTTTCCGATGGGTAATTTAGTTTCGTCCCATGTATTAATCTCTTTCAAAGCTTTAATTTCTACTAACACAGCTTCTTTCCAACCAGGTTTTTTAAGTGCTTCATACACATCTTTCTGAATTTCTTCTTCAGACAGATTAGCAATAAAAGCACGATAAACTTGATGTGTAAAATCTAGTCTTAATTTAAACCTACTATTTCACGCAATTACACACTTATAGGCAGTGGACCTATTCGTACGTAATATAGTTTAAAAGCAAGTAAAGGTTCGTTCGCAGGGACTAATGTTGTTTTTAGATTTCGAATTAATAATACTATTTGTTTTTGGGGGGTTTTTTATCGTAAAAAAAAGATTGATTGATTAAAAATTGGAAAATAAAAAGTGATTAATAAAAATCGAGTGAGAAAAAGTAATCAAAATTATCAAGTATTAGAGAAAATACACTTGTTTGACACTTCACTTGTTTTCCATTTAAATTTACAAAATTGATTGATTATAAAACTTCTAAGATATAACAAAAGTGCTCTCGAATCTTTTATTAACTTTAACTACTTCTAATTATACCGTTCCTCTCGAATACAATTGTAATTATTAATAGTTAAGCAGTAAGTAACAAGCCGGTATTTAGATATTTAACCTTATAGAGTTTCCTCTCGAATAACTCCTCTAAATATTAATTCCTCTCGAATATTAACAATTAGACTCACTCATCTAAGTTTAATTATATAAGTTGATATTATTAGGTCCTCTCGAATCCTAACTATTTTAAACCGATTATAGACCGACCGATTATTTCATATAAATTATTTAACCTATCTAGACTCCTCTCGAATACCTAGAATGTTGATTAATTAACTTATGTATAAACAACTTTATAATAATATTTTAAAACTTAGACAATTAAGGATTTTCGGTTAAAAACAAATACCTAAACAATCAATAACGCAAAAATAAACTTCAAACAAGATCCGTTAATCAAACAAATGTAAAAATAGTTTAGCTACTCATTATCGACATAAAAATAGCAAATAAACAAATAGAAAACATAATAGAAAAAGTCTTAAAAAGGAAAAGAGAAACAAACTAAAAGATTGCAAACGCGTCGTGACCGACGTTGAATGAAAACCAAATTCCTAGCTCGAATCCTTGCCTCCAAACGAATCCTAAGCTTCCAATACTTGAGAATATTAATTGATGATTTTTTGGATGTTTTGGGGTTGTATTTATAGGCAAAAATTAGATAGAATTCGTATTCGAAACCAACTCCAAAACTACGAAATCGCAATAAGGGTGTCGCTCCATGTGCTGCTTTCTTTTTTTTCTTCTTTTATTCCACCGTGAACCCCCTAAACTACTGCCTACCTTCCTTCTTTTCTTTTTTTTATTCATTCCTACTTCTCCATTAAATATGGAGCAATATATATATATATATAATATTTTTTTTTTTCCATGAGACTTAGTTTCCATATTGAATACCCTTTTTTTGTTTCCTCTTTTCAAACTCATCACGTGCCAACTGCCAAGAATCCTCATCATAATTTAATTCCAAACCATCCATTGCAAATGTAAGCTAAAGCCCAACTTCTTTTAAAGCCCACACTTCAAAATAGAAACCAAAGAATAATACAACTTTCCTTTCTCCTCATCTTAATTTCACGCTCCAAAAGTATGAACATATCATCATTTCTCGTCTTTTGACCATTTTCATACGTTTCCTTGGCCAAAAATCCACTTTCTGATCATATTCAACATGTCACTTGAATAAAACACTTTCACACAATTAAATGTAAAAATCCTATCTTATTCATCATGATTAAATACGAAAATGACCAAATATCGCATATAAATAGTTATATAAATATGCGATATCAATGCATGAGAGAGGTTTCTATATGAAACGAACCTTGATATAGGATGTTGTCTACATGCCCGGACCCCTTTTCGAAGGGAAATCGGAATTTATGTTTCTTTGACTAATTCAGGCCTCTCTTTGGTGTTGGTTGGAAGTTTGGAACATTCATCTGAGTTAGACTCTTGGCACGGTTGAGTAGGTAGTTGGTCGTCTTCGCGAGTGTTGTGTCTCCGTGAATAAACCTGCAATGGTTGTGGTAGAATATTTGGTTGCGTTTGATGAGAAGCTGGGGATTCAGGTTGAGCTGATGTGTTGTTTTGTTCACTATCTAAATGAGATGTTTCAGATATGGTTTGAAGTGGTGTGACGTGTTGGGTACAACCTTGGTCAGGAACCAGTTCACTATCCAATACAATTTCAGGTTCACTTTCTTTATCACATAGTGAAGACAGACTCGTGCTCACCTAAATTATCTTGCTCAAGTTGAGCAGGAGAAGAGGCAAAGTAGGGTTCGGACTTAAAAAAGGAAACGTCTCTTGACACAAAACACGTCTAAGAGAGGGTGAGTAATATTTATAACCCTTTTGAGTTCGTGAGTAACCGATGAAGACACACTTGTGAGCCCTACAGGAAAGTTTGGACAGACCGATCGAGAGATTGTGAAAAATGCAATGCTGCCAAAGACACGGGGCGAAAGGGACGGCACCGAAAAATGTGGGAAATGACTTTGAAGTACTGAAACGGGAGTTTGGAAAGATAGTGTTTTGGATGGCATTCGATTAATTAGATGGCATGTTGTTAGGACAGCTTCCCCCCATAGATACTTTGGCACATTCATTGAATACATAATTGATCGGGAAACTTCTAGGAGATGACGATTCTTACATTTCGAGACCCCGTTTTGTTGGGGGAGGGGTGCCATGACACGAGCTTTGGTGAATGATCCCATGTGAATCTAGATAATAACCTAAAATATTGTTGAAATATTCTCGGCCATTGTCGGTGCGAAATGTGTGGATATGAGTTTGGAATTGATTCATAATCATACCATGAAAATTTTTAAAAATTTGAGGAGCTTCTAATGTTTCTTTAAGAAGGTACACCCAACATACCCGAGTATGATCATCAATGAAACCATCGTGAACTTGAGATGTTACGGACACAACATGGTCCCCATATGTCACTGTGGATCAATGAGAATGGCTTAGTTTTGACATGTGATTTGAACAGATATGAAACTTTAGTATGTTTGGACATTTGGAAAGATTCACAACGAAAAGACTCGAGGCTTTTATTGATAAATAAATGTGGTAACAATTGTTTCAGATACCAAAAGTTAGGATGACCAAATCTTTGGTGCCACAATGAAACATTATTATAACTAGAAACAGAAAGAGATATTGCTTGTTTATTCTTGGAGACGACATCCCGCCAAACGTAAAGTCTCAACTTAGTGTTAGGATTGAAACTTAGTTAAAATAGTTTTAGTCTCATTAATACTGCTTTGTTACTACTGCTGATAAGTACTGCTTCATTGCTACGGACTGAAGATGTTAATACGGCAATGAAGACTGTTACTACGGAAGATACTCATTACTACTGCTGCTGTTTATACTGCATCAAGATCATTATGGAATTATCCGCAAGTTTAGCATTATAATTAGAATAGAATTGTAATTCCTTTTTAGATGTTTCCTATTGTAGATAAGTTAGCCTCAAGGGCTATAAATATAGATCCTTGTAAACAAGAAAAACACGTTGTATTGATTCATATTTTCAATATAATTGAGGCTTAATATTCGACATTCATTATCGTTCTTAGTTGTTTATCATTATACAATATTTGTTTGTTCGACAAACTTGTATTATCAAGGTGTTCATCCGCTGCTGAACTTCCTTGATAGATCAAGATCTTTCATTGACGTGCTTTGGGGTTATACAACCTAAACGATCCTGACAAGTGGTATCAGAGCACAGGAGGTGCTCAAGATCCATTGATCTACAAGTTTCTAAGAAGTCTCACCAAGAAGAAATCAATCTACAATCATGACAGACGTATTAGTCAACAAAGTTCCTGTACTCAATAGTAATGACTTTGATATCTGGAAGCTACGTATCAAACAACATATATTGCTATCTGACTATGCAGTATGGGATGTCATTATTAATGGTAACAAACAGATTAACAGTTTCGCATCTGATGGATTACCTGGAACTGTTACTCGTCCCATAACTGATCTAGAGAGAAGAGAGAAGCAAACAGAGATAAAGGCTCTGCGTATCCTTCTTATTGCTATTTCCAATGAATATCAATCTCAATTTGAAGGATACAATGATGCTAAGTCTTTATGGGAAGCCTTAGAGAAAAGATTCAACGGAACAAAGAATACAAAGAAGAATAAGAAGGCTCTTCTCAAGCAAGAGTATGAAAACTTCAAGGCATTGAAGGAAGAGAGAATGAAACAAACGTTTGATAGATACAAGAAGCTTACTGGAGAGCTAGGAAGTGCGGGAGTCAGAATTGATAAAGATGATATCAATCTGAAATTCATAAGATCACTGGGTGATGAATGGATCATCTATACTGTCTCATATAGACAGGGTGATGTATTGGAAGAGATGGAGTTAGACGATCTCTACAATGATCTTAGAGTCTTTGAAGCAGAGGTTGAAGCAAAGAAGCCGAGCAGCAACAACAAGAGTATTAACAATTTTAATACTACTCTTATCACACCTTCTGTTGGATCAACTCAACATGATTGTGGAGAAGATATGTCCTTTGAAGCTTTTATCTCACAAAGCTCTTGCTTAACCAATGAAGATCTGAAGCAGATTCATCAAGATGACTGGGAAGAGATGGATCTCAAGTGGCAGATGGCCATGATTTCATTGAGGGCAAGGAGGTTTGTTCAAAGGACTGGCAGAAGATTCAATCCAAGAAACAATGACAGAGTTGCCTTTGACAAAAGCAAGGTGAAGTGCTATGACTGTGGTGAACCAGGTCACTTTGCAAGGGAGTGTAAAAACAAGACAAAGGTCAACAACTCAAGAAACACACAAGAGAATACATCAACAACACTAATCACACAATATGTATTTGGGTATAATTGGAATGACCTAGCAGAAGAAACCAGTCAAAACAGAGTTTTACTGGCGTTTATAATTGATACTACATCTGTTTCTACTGAGACGGTTTCTACTGCTCCCCATGCATGCATTGCAGTTGCTGTTAATACTGAAGTAGGTGATACTATTGTAGTTGGTGTTACTACTGAGGTTATTTCTACTGCAACCAATGAAGATGTTTTTGGATATGACTCGGATGAAGATGAACAAGAAACGACTGAAGAATCCAATCTCATTCAATCATTGATGGCCATTGATTCAACTTCAAAGGACACTGCCACATGATCTCTTATGGTTGAGGTAAACTCTAAACTCTGTTCTACTGATTGTAAGGAAGTCATGTCTAAATATAAAAATCATAATCAATTGTTATGTGACTCCATTAAAACATTAGAAGAACAAAGAAGATCAGCTGCTAGGGGTATAGAGAATCTAGAAAATCAGATTAAGTCTTATAAAACTAATGAGTTAAGTTATCAGGAAAAGATTAATCTGGTTGAATGGCAGAGAGATGATCTATTAGTTAAACTTCAAGATGCTAGGGAAGAAATTAAGAGATTAATTGAGGAAAAAGATAAAGATGAGTTAAATGTAGGGAAACTAGAACATGCTTCCAAATCTTTAAATAACCTTATTCAACAACAAATCCATGGAAAAGTAAAAGTTGGATTAGGTTATCAAGAAGTATCCCCACCATTTAATCAAAACTATATCCCTCCATCTTTAGATGAACCTAGAATCCCAATCACACAGACACCTCCAACAGAATCATTCAAAGTTGATCCAATCAACTATGATGAAGTTCTGATTGAGGACGTAGATGAAGAAAGTGAACTGGAGGTTGAAGATCACTTGACCACAATAGAAGAAGTTAATCAGCAAAATTCACAAAGTACGGTGTCATTGGAGTCCAATAAAAAGATAAAGAAAACAAAAATGTGTGAATGTAACTGTTGTAAGAACACAGAAGGTCATAAGGAAAAGGATAAGTCTTGGGTCCATATAGATACACGAGGAAATCAAACAAATAGGAACCAATTGAAAACTCAAAAGGGACTACTTCCTAAGAGACAAGTTAAAGTGTGTTTATTTGTGGCAAAGCTAATCACTATGCAAAAATCTGCTTTTATAATCCTGAAAATCAAAAGAAATTGCTTCAAAAGCAACACAGGGGGTTGGGGTATACTGGCAAGGTTGAAAACCATGGAAAAACTGCTTCAAAAACCAAAGTTGTACTTGAAAGAAAACATGCCTTGACCAATAGTAATGGAGTTAATACTGTAAGGAATAACTCTGTTAATACTGCATCGGGTAGCAGAAGTGCTAACAAAAAGTTCTTTAACAACAGAAAAAATAGGATTAATACTGCTAAACAAAGTTTTGTTAATACTGCACGAGTTAATATTGTTAAGCATAGGTGTTAATAGTGCACGTGTTAATACTGTTAAACATAATGGTGTTAATACTGCACCTGTTAATACTGCAAAAAGTAACTCTGTTACTACTGCAAGTGTTAATACTGCAAAACAAAATCGTGTTAAACCAGTATCTGTTCCTACTGCTAAATCCAAAATTGTTAATACTGCACATGTTTCAAAAGTTAAATCAGTTAAACAAGTATGGCAACCAAAGGTCAAAGTAACTCAACCACCTAGTCCACCTGATTTTTCAAAACTAGTCCAAAGGAAGGTGAGTTACTTTGATAAAATGGGCAAACCCAAGTCAACTTTGGCTTGGGTCCCCACCAAAAACTAATTCCCTTTGTTTATGTGTAGGTTCAGCCAACAAAAGATGATGATAGCAGTTTGCATGTAGATAGTGTCTGTTCTAGGCACATGACAGGCAACATCTCTTGCCTCCAGAACTTTGAGAAATTCAATGGAGGTTATGTTGCCTTTGGAGGAAATCCAAAAGGAGGGAAAATCACTGGTAAAGGAACTGTGAGCAATGGAAGAATAAGCTTCAAGGATGTCTTCTATGTGCAACCGTTACAATACAATCTGCTTAGTGTATCACAAGTTTGTGATGAAAAGAACACTACCATTTTCACTGCAACTGAATGTTTAATAGTGGCGCCTGGATATGTCATAGATGAAAGCAAGGATCTACTTAGAACACCAAGGAAAGACAACGTATACTGCTTTGATATGTCCAAGGTTCAACCAACTGGAGATGAAGCCTGCTTTCCAAAGCAACTTTGGATGAATCCACTCTTTGTGATGAATATCAATGATCTGGTGAAATCCAATCTAGTCAGAGGTCTGCCTAACAAGCAATTCTCTCTAGATGACAATTGTGTGGCTTGCTTGAAGGGAAAGCAACACAAGTCTTCTCACAAGACCAAGGAAATCAACACCATCAATACTCCTTTACACATGCTCCATATGGATTTATTTGGACCCACAAATGTAAAGAATGTAGCTAAGAAATCATATTGCCTTGTTATCACTGATGACTACACAAGGTATACATGGGTGTATTTCCTTGCCACTAAAGATGAGACCAGTCAGCTACTCATCTCCTTCATCACCAAAGTGGAACATCAAATCAATCTGAAGGTGAAGAAGATCATATGTGATAATGGGACAGAGTTCAAGAATCATGTGATGAATGAATTATGTGAGAAGAAGGGAATAGAAAGACAATTTAGTGCTGCCAGAACTCCACAACAAAATGGAGTAGCTGAGAGAAGAAATAGAACTCTCGTTGAAGCTGCTAGAAGTATGTTGGCAGACTACAACTTACCTATTTTCTTTTGGGCAGAGGCAGTTAACACTGCTTGCTATGTGCAGAATAGAGTTCTATTAGTTAAGTCCCAAAACTAGACTCCCTATGAGCTTCTACATAAGAGACAACCACTTATTAGTTTCTTAAGAGCGTTTGGATGTCCTTGTACCTTCCTTAACTCAAAGGATCACAGTGGTAAGTTTGAGAGCAAAGCAGATGTTGTATATTTTGTTGGATATTCATCACAGAGCAAAGCCTATCGAGTTTACAATCATAGGACAAGTATTATTGAAGAAAGTGCCAATGTATCCTTTAATGAAAGCACCCCCAACACTAAGGGTCAAGGACCAAATTGGCTCTTTGACTTAGATGCTTTAACCAAATCACTGGACTTCAACTTTGATTTCCAACAATCAGCTTCTATTCCTACTGCTCCCATTCCTACTGCTTCTATTCCTACTGCTCCTATCACTATTGAACCCGTTTCTACTGCAACACCAATAGTACTTGGTGCAAACGACTAGATATCATGGAGTATGTTTATCTTCCTGTCTCTCAAGAAGATCCTCTCCAAATTTATGAGACATTAGAAAAGGTAATTGAAGAGGAGTCTCTACCAAAGGTTCCCAACAATAGAAGCAACTTTACTCCTGTAGAAGGCAGCTCTCCCACTCCAGAAACTCTACTCTTTACCACAGAAGCAGTCCTAAGATCAAATGGTGTACCTCACATGGTAGAAGAAAATGAAAAAGGAGTTGAACAAATAGTTAGTGAAGAAGTTGAAGATAGTGATGCTAAAAATGTCTACTCCCAAGAGCACTTCTCCAAATTCTGGTCCTTACCATGGCTATGCAATGCCAGATATCAATGATACAAATCTGGATGCCAACTTAAGAGTGGAAAAGATACCAACTTCCCGTATCCACAAACATCATCCACCATCTCAAGTCATTGGTAAATTTGACATCTCTATGGAGACAAGGAGTCAAACCAAGCCCCCAAAGGACGCACTAAGGGATATAAACACATGTTTATTTGCATGTTTTCTCTCACAAATGGAACCAAAGAAAATACAAGAAGCTCTTCTTGATCCAAACTGGATTGAGTCTATGCAAGCAGAACTGCTCCAGTTCAAAATCCAGGATGTTTGGAAATTGGTTAAACTACCTCCAGGAAAGAAAGTCATTGGAACAAGGTGGATCTTCAGAAACAAGAAAGATGAAAGAGGCCTAGTCATCAAGAATAAGTCCAGACTAGTGACTCAAGGCTACACTCAAGAGGAAGGAATAGATTATGAAGATGTCTTTTCCCCAGTAGAAAGAATGGAAGCAATCCGACTATTTCTTTCCTTTGCATCTTTCATGGGCTTCAAGGTGTTTCAAATGGATGTAAAGAGTTCTTTTCTTTATGGAGTGATTGAAGAAGAAGTTTATGTGAGAAAGCCACCAGGCTTTGAGGACCCTCAATTTCCTCACATGGTGTACAAACTAGACAAAGCTCTCTATGGGCTTCATCAAGAACCAAGAGCATGGTATGAAACACTCTCCAATTATCTTCTTAAAAATAACTTCCAAAGAGGAACAATAGATAAGACCCTTTTTATCAAAAAGGTGAACTCATACATTTTTCTAGTTCAAATCTATGTTGATGACATCATCTTTGGATCCACCAATGATGACTTGTGTAGAGACTTTGAAAAGCTAATGCATGTTAAGTTTCAAATGAGCTCAATGGGAGAATTAACCTTCTTTCTAGGCCTACAAGTCAAACAGAAGCCTGATGGAATCTTCATCAGCCAGTCCAAATATGTGAAAGATATTCTAACCAAATTTGGTTTCTTGGAAGCAAAGGTTGCAAGCACCCCTGTGGAGACTCACAAATAGCTGACTGCAGATCTTGAGGGGGAGGATGTAGATATTCACAATTACAGGTCGATGATTGGCTCAGTAATGTACCTCACAGCTTCAAGACCTGACATCATGTTTGGAGTCTATGTGTGTTCAAGATATCAAACTAGACCTAAGATGTCTCATCTCATTGCAATCAAGAGAATATTTAGATACTTGAAGGGAAAACCTCACTTAGGTTTATGGTATCCTAAAGATTCACCTTTTGATTTAATTGCTTATACTGACAGTGATTATGGTGGTGACAGTTTAGAAAGGAAATCTACTACAGGAGGATGTAAATTCCTAGGATCAAGGTTGGTTTCTTGGCAGTTTAAGAAGCAGACAACAATTTCCACTTCCTCAATAGAAGCTGAATACATAGTTGCATCAAGTTGTTGTGCTCAAGTCTTGTGGATAAAAAATCAAATGATGGACTATGGATATGCATTCATGAACACTCCAATATTCATAGACAACAAGATCACAATTAGCATCATCAACAATCCGGTGAAGCACTCCCAAGACCAATCACATTGAGATAAGATATCACGTTATAAGAGACTGTAATGAAAAAAAGTTGATTCATGTTGAAAATGTCCATACTGATAATCAGCTTGCTGATCTTCTCACAAAAGCTTTTGATGTGGGAAGATTTATATTCTTGATTACCAGTATTGGCATGATCAACATGGATTAAACACTATTAATTAGTCTTTTACATATCTCAATTAATGTCCCTTTGAGAAAAGCAGCAGTAACCTTAACATAAATCAAGTGCCTTACTTTTTAGTATTGTTCTATGTTACTACTGCAAAAATAACAGTAGAAATAAATTTTGGCCAAACTATTATTAGTATGGTATATATTTCCATTACTACGGGAAGGTTTCACTACTACTGCCCATTGTTTTGTTAATACTGCTTGAATGGTTAATAACGCGGGTAATTTCATTACTACAGGACCTCTGGTTAATACTGGAAGTAATGTCCATTACTACTGCCAGACCAGTTAATACGGCCCGTCGGTGTCATTACTACCGTAATTAACCTAATTACTACGGCCTTATTTGTTAATACTGCAACGATTAGTACTGCAGAGTTTTCTTAATTAATAAGATTACTTTGTTAATACTGCGTTGACAAGTCAAATCTCAAGTTGCAACTAACTTTTAACACGTGGCGTTTTGTTATTGGACCTCAAAATTTAATCTCCGGCGCGTGTTCAGTCTTTTTAAACACGTGGCATTACACGATTGAACCATCCTTTTTAAACTCCGGCGCGCGTCTAATCCAACTAGCCAAGTTTTTACAATCTTAAGCGTATAAATAGGGTTTAATTTTAATCTTTCCATTAATTACACTTCTCAAATCAAGAACCCTAATTTCTCAAAAGTTACCGTTGCAACTCTAAACCAAATCTTCTTCAATTGTTTCACACAATTTTTTCAATCAAGCAACAATGCAGAACTACAATTCTTTGACAGTCACAATGTAGTTGCTTGCTTTGACAAGAACAAAGAAAACACATATTTCTATCCCATCATTGATTTCTTGAAACAGTCCCACATTAATTTTGCTCTAACCGTAAGCCCGAAAATACATGAAGAACACATTAGGGCATTCTGGGAAACTGATATGGTTTCTTCAGAACAAGAGGTACCAATGATCAATGCTACCATTGATGGTATACTAGTTACAATTTCAGAAGCAACAATCAGAACACATCTGCAACTACATAATGAGGAAGGTATAAGTTCTCTTCCTACAGAAACTGTTTTTTAAAACTTTCAAAGAATGGGTTATGAGGGGAAACTAGACACAACAACTTTTCAAAAAGGACTCTTGTCCCCTCAATGGAAGTTTCTACTCCATACCCTTCAACAATGTATTTCCCAAAAGAGAACAGGATGGAATGAAGCAAGCTTTCCTTGGCTACTTGCATGGTTTGTCTTGCTACAAACCAGACCTTCAATTTTTCAAAACTTATCTTTGATGGTATGTTGTGGAACTTGGGCCAACCTAAACACAAATTTTTAATGTACCCAAGATTCATACAACATATCTTAAACTGTGAAATAATGGATCTCACTAGATCCCAAACCGTTTTTCCTGTCCACTCTCATGCTAAAAAGGTTTTTGCTAACATGAGAAGGCAAAACAAAGGTTTTTATAACAATGTTACACCACTATTCTTTATAATGGTGGTGGGAAGATCTACTACAGATGAGAGACAAGTAACTTCACCTCTGTCTCAACCCCCATCTGCTTCTATTTCTACTGCTAGTACCTCTACAGTTCCTACTGTAAGTACTGCAGTTGTTTCTACTGAGGGAACTACTACAGTTTCTACAGCAAGTGCCCCTCCAGTTTCTACTGAGAGCATTCCTCCAGTTTTAACTTAAACCATAGTCACCACTATTGTGACTGCACCTGCAACCAGTTCTGCTTCTACACCTCCACTAGTTGCTACTTTCACAAGAAAGGCTAAGAGAGTTTCTCAGTCTCTTAAGCCTAAAACCACCCCTACTCCAATAATCTCCACTCCCTTACCTGAACAACCTTCAGGTGAGGATATTATATGGGAACATACTAAGCTATCTCCCAGGCTCACTGAGGTGGTCTTTAAGGAGGGGGATGACCATGTGGAAAGGGCTCAAACTACTGTTGCTCTTACTTCCTCTAGTGAGGCACAGGACAATTTGAACATCACTAAGACCCAACTCACGACAACTCAATCTATTAATGCTGCTTTTGTGGCATCTTTAGAAAGTGGTCCCAGGCGCCAAGAGACCACGGGGGAGGGACAAGCTTCTTCTAGGCAGAAGGGTCCCTCTACATCCTATGATCCACCACCTGTGGGTATCCAACAGGCAAGGAGTGAGGATAGATTTAACCACTCACCTTTGGAATTGATGGAAATGTGTGCCACATTTATTGTCAGGATTGACAAACAAGGGGAGGAACCTGCTGAGTTAACAAAATTGGTTCATCAGTTGGTTGAGCAACAAGTAGTACTAACAGCTCAGTTGATGAAACAAAAGCCAGAAAGCAAGGATGTTGGTACCTCTCCAATCTTGTCCAGTTCTTCTTCTTCTTTAGATGACACCCCAGCTGATGACAAAAAGGGGGAGAAATAAAATGATGATATTTTGTCAACAGAAGAAGAGGAAAATGATGTTGTAGTTAAGGGGGAAGAGGAGAGAAGAAGTGATGATATTGTGATCACTGCCACATCTAACAAAGAGGAGGTTGAGGGGGAGAAGATGGTAATTGATGAGGAGGTTGAGGTTGTTGTTAATGCTGATGATGATAAAACTAATGGGGAGCAAGAAATGGAACAAGAAAAGAATCAAGAAGAAGAAGTTATTACTACTGCTTCCATTGATACTGTGATTATTTCTGCTGAAGATTTTGTTTCTACTGCTCCAGTTTCTACGGCTGAAGCTCCCATTTTTACTGCAAGCTTTATTTCTACTGAACTCTTCATTTCTACTGAAGTTCCATATGTATCAATTCCTATAGGAGAAGCTCCTACTGCTATATTCTCTGAAGCTCCTACTGCAATTTTCACAGAAGCAACCATTGTTACAACTGATCTTACTTCAAAAGCAATCATTGTTACTACTGCAACATCCACTCAAACTATTGATGATCAAGCAGCTGCTGCAGAGCTTCTAAAACTGGAAAGAAGTAAGATAATTGAGCAGAGAAAGAAAGAGCAAGATTCTAAACCAAAAGAAAAAGGAGTTTAAATTCCTACTTCAGATGATAAGACAAGAATGATTGAAGGAGTTGACTTTATCAATGATCCATCTGCACCTTCAGGTGTTGTACCAATCAGTCCTCCTCATACAACTTATATTCCCAGGCCAAGACCACAAGTTGAACCAACTGAAAAAGCAAAGGGAAAGAAGATAGTTGTGGAGGAAAGTAAGAAGGATAAAGAGAAGAAGAGGAAGGAGAGAGAAGAGGAATTGGTTGAGCTAGCTGCCTTTCAACTAGCTGCTGAAGAATTGGATGTGGGTAATGATCCTGATATCATTAAAGAAGTTCATACCAAACTTCAACAAGCTGAGATGGAGAAAATAAAAAGGTTGAAAGAAGAGCACTTATTCTTGCTAGCTGTCAGTACCTATCAAAACAGAGCCAGACAATGTTTCAATTGAAGAGAAGGAAAGAGATGATGAAATATCTGAAGATGACTGCTCAGCGCTTATAGTACATGAGGAAGGCCTACGCATTGAACCTCTGGCCGTGGAGCTGCCTGAGATCATAGACTGGGAGTATGTTGGTGGACCAAACAAGACTGCTTACATGGTAACAAGATCAAACAAGAAGAAGTGTGTTATACCTGCTTTCTACATAATGATAAGGGATTTTTCTAGAGAAGACATTCGCTTGTATGACATTAGAGTGAGGAAGTACTATCAGTTTAGAGGTACTTGCTCAGGAACTGATATGGCAATGGATTGGCTGAATGGAATGTTAAATCCTGAAGAAGAGATGGTAAATCCAGCATTCAAGAAAGAAGGATTTAACAACCCAGTGATCGAATGGTACTTATATGAACGAAGTGAATTCTATTCAACAGTTAGAAGGCATGGAGCTATGCAATTCTATCTAGTTTAAAGAAGGTATGATATGGGTTTAAGAACACTTAAGGAGCTGATCAAAGTTAGATTATATGGTTTAAGAACTTCCAGAATGGCTCATGAGCTAGTGCGGAGAATTATGGGTCAACTGAATGAAGAGTTGGTGAAACAAGCAGAAGAGAAGGAGGCAAAACGAAGAGAAGAGTAATAGTATTTTGTAATCTAAAGTAGTTGACTTTTTTTGAAAAACTTGTACTTTGATTAGTAATAAAATTTCAAGTTAGAGGGAGATTGTTGGGATTGAAACTTAGTTAAAATAGTTTTAGTCTCATTAATATTGCTTTGTTACTGCTGCTGATAAGTACTGCTTCATTGCTACGGACTGAAGATGTTAATACGGCATGAAGACTGTTACTACGGAAGATACTCATTACTATTGCCGTTGCTGTTTCTACTGCATCAAGATCATTATGGAATTATCCGCAAGTTTAGCATTACAATTAGAATAGAATTGTAATTCCTTTTTAGATGTTTCCTATTGTAGATAGGTTAGCCTCAAGGTCTATAAATATAGATCCTTGTAAACAAGAAAAACACGTTGTATTGATTCATATTTGTCACACCCCGCTCAAAGCGGAAACACGGGGTGTTCCAGTTAAAGATATCAAGAGTCAAGGATTACAACATTTACAACCAATAAACAAAACATCGGAATATATTAATCATGCCAAAGGTTTATCAAATACAATACAAAGTCAAATGTGAACCAAACGTCAAATACAAATACAAATCAAATGTCGTAACGTGGATCATAAAGGAATTACATCGAGCAAAACGAATTCCAAATACATAAAATAAATGATCCCAAAATAAGCAAGGCATGATCAAATAAATCCTCAAACTCCTGAAAAAGCGTTAAAAACGACATCAACACATGTTGGTGAATTATTCGTAATATTTAAGTAAAATTTGACCCAATAAAAGATTTGATAATCATGACAAGTTTCAAATAGCATGTCTTGAGTTATAACCATAGTGCGAGTATAATACCTAGATTAATCATACACTGAACCTGACCACACTGTATCCCCTAACCTAAGGCGATGTCAAACCAAAGGCAACAACAAACGGCCATAACATCCACTCTTAGGGACGACTTATCGAGCAATGAGGGTTAGGTCAAACCCAATATAGATCTATATATATGTGACCGTGGGCATAAAGCTTAAAAAGTGTATAAGGGGGGCTTACCCAAGCCTAATGAACATCTAATCTGAGGTGATACTAATCCACTAGGTAAACAAGATATACATACATGCGACAATTTAAAATACGCTTCTCAGCCCAAAAATAGTAAAAGAATAGGGCTACGAATAACTCACTAGATAAGCTCGGCAAGTATCGGGTAAATAATCAAAATAGAGCTAACACTCCGCCGCATAAGTGCCCTATAACAATATAACACAGTCTAAGTATCTCTAAAAATACAGTACGGTTTAGCCTTGTCGGTTAAGTTTAACATTTAAGATTTACTAAAATATTCCAATGATTTCCATGTCGAGTCGTGATGACGGATCAAGGTGACGATGTTCCGCGCCGATAAGGACGATAGGAAGATATCGATAATTCACGTCGTAATTGACTAATAGAAAGGAATAATATTCCGAGCCGAAGTATGACTACCAGGAATATCGGTTGAAAGGAATACTGTTACCAAAGTTTTATTGAGATCGACCAAAGTCAATGTCAAAATGTTGACTTGGTCAAAGTCAAAGATGTTGACTTGGTCAAAGTCAACAATTTGAATGAAAAGTCAAAATTAAAGATGTTGACTTAGTTAGGTCAAGGTCAACAATTTTAAAGGAAAGTCAAACTTTGACAATTTGAGAGTTAAAACCCTTTTTATATCAAAATAGTGGAGTAAAATGATTTAGAGCGGTTTCAAATGATTTTGACGTAAATAGGTAAGTAAAACGTTCGTTTTAATTAAATTTGATAACGTTTATGATAGCGATGACGTCTTTGAGTCCAAAGACGTTGTTTTAACATTATATAATACTTATATATATATACAAATATATATATATATATATATATATATATATATATATATATATATATATATATATATATATATATATATATATATATATATATATATTAGTTTACTTATATAAGTGTTTAGAGTTGTTAAAAGTGAATAAACGCGATCTGGGGTTTGGTTGCGGCGCACCACAAAGCAAATGCGTCACAGCAGAATAGTGAAAAAAACGATTTTTCGAGGAACAGACCCCCGGTGCTGCGCACTGGACCATTTCCAGTTTTATAAAATTTACGTTTAGCCGAAATCTGATTCGTTTGACATTTTATGGTAAAAAGATAAACTGTCCGAAAGTTAAATTAAGTTCAAATAACCTTTACCAAGCTTTATATATATGTATGTGAGTAGTTTTACATACTAATATAGTAAATATGTTAATTTCGGTTAAATTCACATTTTAACATATTTAAGTCCAAATCTCCAAAAATAATAAGTGTTGGTCTAATATATTAACCTAACCATTTTTCAAGGCTTAAACCGAAAAGACTAAGAAAGATAATAATGAAACAGATAATGAAAGAAGTGAATTAGGGAAGATAATAATGAAACAGATAATGCAAGAAATCTACAAACTTTACTTGTCCAAAGGGTGGAGACTTTGGTGATGGTGGTGAGGAGGAAGTAATCGGCTCCAAGACATAAAATAACCACCATTAATAAAAGTCTCAAAAAGGAAAGAAAGTAAATAGATTTCGGAGGAATATTACTTACCAAAAATCTAAGATAGAGTTTCTCCGAAAAGTTGCCAATCTCCAAAAGAAATGGTTGGAATATGAAAGTAAAAGACCTCCATTAACACACAAATAAAAAATGTGTTAAAGATTTCCACTAGAAAGAAGAAGATGAAAAGGTTTCGAAGAAAATACTTACTAAAACCAAAAATGACGGTTCTTCAAAGAAATCACTGAAACTCTTTGTAGTCAAGATGGAAAAATGGAAGTATGAAATTGTAAGACAAAGGAATAAAACTTGTGTTAGGAAAACTTCTAATAACATGGAAGAAAGAGTAGCAAAATGGAGGAATTTAGCAAAGATTAACTTACCGAATTGATGGTTTTGTGAAGAAACTCTTGGGTGATGAAGTTGTATACTTCCTTGAGTGAATTCCTCTTCAAAACACTTGTAATAATGCCTTCACTTCTCTGGAAATTTTGAGAGAAAAGGTGTCAAGTGTGAAGTGAATTGTGTGATGAAAAGTGATAATGTGTTTGATGTAAAGTTTTGATTTTTGGAAAGAGAAAGGCCCTTAACATGTTTAGAGATCCACAAACACATCTAGCATACCCAAATGGGGCAAATTGCAGAAGGTTTCACGTGCTAAAAGGTTTGGCATCTCAAGATTTTGACCCAAAAAGTCGTTTTGGAAATAAGCTGAATTTGGCCTGGTGCTGCGCACCGGGGCCAAAAATAGTTATTTCCGTTAAGTCATCGTTAAAGGATTAGATTTGTAACAGATTCCGTTAGTTCTCCGTTAAAGGACTAACTTTGTAATAGATTAAGTTAGAGGACTAACTTTGTAATGAAATTTCGAAATATAATTTTCTTAACCGACGATTACTGCGTGAACACCCTACTTTAATAATACGATAATATTAACTATTTGGAACTTAGACGATTATAAAGCTTACGTCTCGAGAGACGAAGTAACAAAACATGTAAAACCGAACTTAAATGTATAAAACGTGAGTAAATATAAAGCGAAATGCAAGGGTCCAAATCATTGCGAATAAAAAGAGTAAATATCGGTAATAAAAAATACTTCAAAAAGACGGATTGTCACAATATTTTCAATATAATTGAGGCTTAATATTCGACATTCATTATTGTTCTTAGTTGTTTATCATTATACAATATTTGTTTGTTCGACAAACTTTAATATCAAGGTGTTCATCTGTTGCTAAACTTCCTTGATAGATCAAGATCTTTCATTGACGTGCTTTGGGTTTATACTGTTGGACCCATATTATTTGTGACCCTCATTGATCATTTATCCTTACTGATATGATGACTGACACTAACTGAAATCTGTGTCTAGTAAATATTCGATGGACGTATTTACCTTAACGACACTATAGATTTCCCATTAGGTGATCGGAACTATGAGAGCTTATAATATAAACACTTATTAAACACCAAGGACTAAATGGTACACACTCCTAATTTGAGTGTCTATATAAGGACCATCATAAACCCTTATTAGGGTTGGTCACTTAAGCCACCATTATCATCCCTAACACACACATAGTGTTTTCTCTCAATTACTCCATCATAATACGATCATCTCGTTCTGGGAATCAATGGCTAATATGTTCAACAACATCCTAGGATCGTCAGGAGGTATGTAAATAACATGAATCAATCTAATTTAATCCAACATATACAACCTAAACGATCCTGACACTTAGCATTGCCAATCATCCTCCCCGACGGTAGTTCCTGGATAAGACACATATTAAAAAAGAAATTACCTACACAATGATTATCTCTAGTCAACTTGCTACCAGATAACAAGTTACATGATAACTTTGGAACATGTAAAACATATTTAAGTGTGATTGTGGAAAAAAGTTTTATAGATCCATGTCCTGATATAGAAGAATAGGTTCCATCAGCAATCTTTACGGGGGGGAAAGGTCGTCATGGTTTATATGAGCTAAACAAGAACGCATCACCTGTCATGTGATCAGAAGCACCAGAATCCAAAATCCAAAATCCAATTTTATTAGTAGTTATTGCAACACATGTGATTAAGGAACTACCTTGATTGCCAACGGATGATGACGACTTCTGGAGAAGCTTGTGGAGAGCCTCAAGTTGGCCTTTTGTGAGTTGAACATTTGAGTGGACTAAATGGTACACACTCCTAATTTGAGTGTCTATATAAGGACCATCATAAACCCTTATTAGGGTTGGTCACTTAAGCCACCATTATCATCCCTAACACACACATAGTGTTTTCTCTCAATTACTCCATCATAATACGATCATCTCGTTCTGGGAATCAATGGCTAATATGTTCAACAACATCCCAGGATCGTCAGGAGGTATGTAAATAACATGAATCAATCTAATTTAATCCAACATGTGGTATCAGAGCTAATGGCTCGTGATTATCCATTGGTTCATGTTTATTTATTGCCTGGCTATTGCTATTAATGTTATGCAAATTATCTGGCCGGCGGAAATCGTTTTTGGATGAAAAAATGGTGTTTTTTTGGACCTGCGGCGGCCGAACAGCAACCCTAATTTTCGATGAACTTCGTCCGTGCGGATGAAGGCTCATCCGTACGAACCTTGATTTGTTCATATGTACGGATGAGTCTCATACGTACGAATGAGTTTCTTGATTCGTGCGAACCTAACTTGTTCATTAGCACGAACCAAAGATTATCTCATGCGAACCTGATTTGTTCATACGTACGGATGAAGTCTCATACGTGCGAATGTGTTGCTTGATTCGTGCGAACCTGACTTGTTCATTAGCACGAACTAAGGATCATTTCGTGCGAACCTAATATGTTCATACGCACGAACCTGGACTTACATCCGTACGAATCAATACTTATCCGTACGAATATAATCTCATCCGTACGGATGACTACAGACCCTAATTTGGTCGGTTTTTTAGAGTTTTACTGGTTGCCTTATTTGCCGTCTGACCCAGCAAGGGGCTCAGCCCCTTGACCCCGCAAGGGGGCGCAACCCCCTTGACCCCTGCTTTACTGTCGTGGTTGAGTTCATATTATGCACTAATATTCATGTTTTCATCTTTTGTTGCCCAAAGGTCAAAGGTGATTCCTATGATTGCATTTTTCCTTTAGCATAATAAACACGTAGGATATTAATTCTGCCCAAAGGTGATTTAATATACTTGTGTGCTTAAAAGGATTCTTATTATGCCTTAAAACACGATGTTCTATTTTGTTGCCCAAAGGTCAAAAGACAAACGTTGTGTTGCATAAACCTTATGCTCATAATTTTACTTAGATATTAGTTATTTCTGCCCAAAGGTGATGTAACATCTAAGTAGAGCCTTACTTTAGCTTATTATTTTGGTGTTATCAATAGGCTTACCTATCACTAGCTTCATTACTAATATGGTCTTACTCTCAGGAACATTACTCTTAGGTCTGCTTATTTTTAGACATTACTCTAGTTCTATTATCTTAAGGGACATTACTTAGTCTGCCTTATATAGCTAACTCTGTCACTATAAAATCTTCTAAGACTCGTATCATAAATCTAAATCCTCCTTATTCTCCACTTCAGTACCAAACTTCGGCATTGAGGCACTTACTAGTGCTAATTTCACTTCTTGGAAGGATCAACTTTACTTAACTCTGGGAATGCTCGACATGGACTATGTTATTCGCCATGATGAACCCGCCGCTATTACTGCTGCGTCTACTGCGACTCAGAAAGCGGACTTTGAGAAGTGGGAAAGGGCGAATCGGCTGTCCCTAATGATGGTCAAGAACTCAATTCATCCCAGCATCCGAGGAGCTATCCCTGATAACGACAAAGTGAAAACTTACCTCACATCTGTTGAGGATCACTTTAAGGGATCGTCTAAGGCAACTGCGAGTAGCTTAATGCTACAGATGCTAACTCTTAAATATGAAGGTTCTAATGGTATCCGTGAACACATAATGAAGATGGTTGACATGTCTCATAAGCTTAAGAATTTGGAAATGGAAGTCTCAGATAATTTTCTTGTGCATTTCATAATGACTTCCTTGCCTGCTCGGTTCGACACTTTCAAAGTGAATTATAACGCTATGAAAGATAAATGGTCGATAAGTGAACTGATTGCTATGTGCGTTCAAGAGGAAGATCGTCTTAAGCACATTCAACCTGAAGCTGTTCACCTTACTACCACTTCAAACTTCAAGAAGAGGAAAGGTAACTACAGTAACAAGACTGAAAATAAAGTCCAAAATCATGGTGCTGCTACCTCTGGCCCTAAATCCTCAACAAGCAATACTAACTGCAAATTATGCCGCTCCAAAGGGCACGGACAGAAAGATTGCTCTAAATTCAAGGACTGGCTAGCTAAGAAAGGTAACATTCTTTACGTAGTATTTGATTCCATTACTACTGATGTTCCATTTAATACATGGTGGGGTGACTCTGGTTCTATGGTCCATGTGACCAATTCTTTACAGGGATGCCTTACAATCCAGAAGCTACCAAAGGACCAAAGAAAACTTAGAGTTGGAAATGGTGATCTCTTAGATGTCGAAGCCATGGGAATTTTAAATTTACATATGAATACCGGAAAGTGTATTAGATTAATAGATACCTTATATGTACCGAGAATTACTCGGAACCTTGTATCTATATCTAGACTTGATCTTGAAGGTTATGTAATTACTCATGGTTGTGGCAGGATCACTTTTACTCTTAATAATGAATTGTTTGGTTGTGGTTTTTTGGATGGATTACTGTATAAATTAGAACTAGATCATAATTTCTCACGGTCTGTGTTGTCTCCTAATATTGATGACATAACTAAAACAAAGACAAAATCACCTAAACAAGCAGAGAATTCCTCCACATTGTGGCATAAACGTCTCGGCCACATCTCACGAGATCGCATGACACGACTCGTAAAAGAAGGAATATTACCCTCTCTTGATTTTAGTGATTTTGAAACATGTATTCAATGCCTCAAAGGCAAAATGGCTAAAGGGAATAAGAAAGGAGCCACCAGATGTTCCAACTTGTTGGAAATAATTCATACTGATATTAGTGGCCCCTATCCCGCATCAATAACATGACATACATCATTTATTACATTCATTGACGATTATTCACGTTATATGCACCTTTATCTGATTAAAGAAAAATCTGAATCGTTACAAACTTTTGTCGATTATAAAACTTTGGTTGAAAACCAACTTGATCATAAGATAAAAGTTGTCCGATCAGATAGGGGAGGTGAGTATTACGGTAAACATACTGATATTGGTCAAGCTCCTGGTCCCTTCTATAAATTTGCAAGGAACATGGCATAATTAACCAATACACCATGCCAGGTTCTCCTCAACAGAATGGTGTTGCTGAAAGGAGAAACCGAACTTTAATGGACATGGTGAGAAGTATGCTCGCCAACACTAACCTACCCAAATTTCTTTGAACTGAGGCCTTAAAAACAGCTGTTCATATACTCAATAGGGTTCCATCAAAATCTGTCCCTAAAACTCCTTATGAGATCTGGACAGGTAGGAAACCGAGTCTAAAATATATGAAAGTATGGGGCTGTCCTGCCGAAGCAAAAGTCTATAACCCTAACTTAAAGAAACTGGATTCTAAAACCCTTACATGTTTCTTTATTGGTTATCCCGAGAACTCAAAAGGTTATCTTTTTTACTGTCCTTCTCACTCTACCCGCATCATAGATACGCAACATGCCACTTTCCTCGAAAATTCGGAGATCAGTGGGAGCACGACAAATCCTGATTTAGATTTGCAAGAAGTACAAGAAGCGGGGGGAAACCACTCGTCGGTTATTACGATTCCTCCGATTCCTCTTGTACCCAACGCTGCTCCCGCTATACCTGGATCTCCTAATGAACCGGTTGAACCCCCTATGCCTCCTAATCTAAACGCCGAAGAACCGCTTGTTAATGAACCCGTAATTCAGCTCAGGAGATCATCAAGGGCTCGCAGAAACACAAATTTTGATGATTTCGAAACTTATCTGGCTGAAGTCGAAAACATTGGGAAACTTACTGATCTAACCTCTTACCGAGAAGCTATTAATAGTGATCAGGCCACTCATTGGATTGAAGCCATGATTGAAGAGCTCAAATCCATGGAGCGTAATGGCGTTTGGGTATTGGTTCCACTTACTAAAGGATCCAAAGTAATTGGATGTAAATGGGTGTTCAAAACCAAATTAAACCCGAATGGAAACGTCGAACGCTATAAGGCCAGACTGGTTGCAAAAGGCTTTACTCAAAAGGAAGGAATCGATTATCAAGAGACCTTTTCTACTGTCTCTCGTAAAGATTCCCTAAGGATCGTCATGGCACTCGTAGCTCATTATGATTTAGAGTTACATCAGATGGATGTCAAGACCGCTTTCCTAAATGGTGACTTGCAAGAAGACGTATACATGCAGCAACCTGAAGGATTTATTCCAGAAGGTAAAGAGCACATGGTCTGCAAGTTGAATAAATCGATATATGGGTTGAAACAAGCATCACGACAATGGTACCTTAAATTTGATGAAGTCGTAAAATCTGATGGCTTTCTAAAGAATCAAGTGGATCAATGCACCTATCTCAAGATCAGTGGGAGTAACTTTATTATCCTTGTTTTGTATGTGGATGATATTCTGCTTGCAAGTAACAACTTGGATTTGCTACATGAGTCGAAGCGAATGCTTTCGCATAATTTCGACATGAAACATCTCGGTGATGCCTCTTATGTTTTAGGTATCGAAATAAATCGAGACAAACGTAATGGTGTTCTAGGTCTTTCCCAAAGGGCTTATATTGACCGTATTCTAGAACGCTATAACATGCAGCACTGCACACCCACTGTGGCTCCGGTAGTTAAAGGGGACGTATTTGGACCTCATCAAACTCCGAGCACTGAAACTGAGAAGGCTGAAATGAGGATGATACCTTACTCATCTGTAGTTGGGAGCATTATGTACGCTCAGGTCTGTACTCGACCAGATATCGCTTACATCGCTGGTATGATGGGGCGTTACTTATCTAACCCCGGATTAGCACACTGGAAAGCGGCTAAAAAGGTTCTACGATATCTGAAAGGGACCAAAGACTACAAATTAACTTATAGAAGAAGTGACAACTTAGAAGTAGTAGGTTATTCTGACTCTGACTTTGCTAAAAGCAAAGAAGACCATAAATCTACTTCTGGGTATATTTTCATGTTAGCTGGCGCACCAATCTCTTGGCGGAGTCATAAACAGAAACTGACCACGACGTCTACCATGATGGCTGAATATGTTGCCGTTTATAATGCAACCTGTCATGGGATGTTGTTAAGGAACCTGATCAGTGAACTCAAACTCGTCAACTCAATCTCTAGACCATTGAAGCTTTACTGTGATAACTCAGCTGCTGTAACTTTCTCGAACAGTAACAGTTCGACTGGCGCTGGGATGTATCTCGACACAAAGTATCTGTTTGTACGCGAACGGGTTGAGGAAAATGCTCTTTGTGTTGAGTACATAAGTACACATGACATGCTAGCGGATCCGATGACCAAAGGTCTTCCTCCTAATATATTCGTAGGACACGTGTCGAATATGGGGCTTACAAAAGACTTAATTTAATAGCATATTGTACTTATTGTCATTATTATTTATTAATGAAAATTTTCCTCCTTATTCAGATTTTGTTTGTCTATTATTTACACCTTATGCGCATAACTGTGTTGGACATTATTATAACAAAATTTGTCTTAGTTGGTCTATCATTGCTTATTCAGTTTTGAATTTGAGTCATAGTTTGACTAGTGGGGGTCCTGAGTAGATGTTCTTCTCTACGACTGTACTTATCGACTATGATTTCGGTTTGAAACAAAATGAGTATTATCTCGTACGGACTTATTAATACTCATAGATAAATGATCCACTTGGTCAAGTGGGAGAATGTTGGACCCATATTATTTGTGACCCTCATTGATCATTTATCCTTACTGATATGATGACTGACACTAACTGAAATTTGTGTCTAGTAAATATTCGATGGACGTATTTACCTTAACGACACTATAGATTTCCCATTAGGTGATCGGAACTCTGAGAGCTTATAATATAAACACTTATTAAACACCAAGGACTAAATGGTACACACTCCTAATTTGAGTGTCTATATAAGGACCATCATAAACCCTTATTAGGGTTGGTCACTTAAGCCACCATTATCATCCCTAACACACACATAGTGTTTTCTCTCAATTACTCGATCATAATACGATCATCTCGTTCTGGGAATTAATGGCTAATATGTTCAACAACATCCCATGATCGTCAGGAGGTATGTAAATAACATGAATCAATCTAATTTAATCCAACATCTACAACCTAAACGATCCTGACACTTAGCATTGCCAATCATCCTCCCCGACGGTAGTTCCTGGATAAGACACATATTAAAAAAGAAATTACCCACACAATGATTATCTCTAGTCAACTTGCTACCAGATAACAAGTTACATGATAACTTTGGAACATGTAAAACATATTTAAGTGTGATTGTGGAAAAAAGTTTTATAGATCCATGTCCTGATATAGAAGAATAGGTTCCATCAGCAATCTTTACGGGGGGAAAGGCCGTCATGGTTTATATGAGCTAAACAAGAACGCATCACCTGTCATGTGATCAGAAGCACCAGAATCCAAAATCCAAAATCCAATTTTATTAGTAGTTATTGCAACACATGTGATTAAGGAACTACCTTGATTGCCAACGGATGATGACGACTTCTGGAGCAGCTTCTGGAGAGCCTCAAGTTGGCCTTTTGTGAGTTGAACATTTGAGTGGTCTTCTGGTGTTTCTATGGATTCAGAGGCCTTGGAGACAAATGCTTTATGCTCGCGAGTAGCTTTGTTATATCTAGGAGTTGAGGTCTGACCCATCGTAGGAAAGCCATGTAAGTGGTAACAAGTGTTTGCAATGGTTGCACCATGGGCGATTTCCTGATGGTCGTGAGTGGTCATCGTGACGAGAGTTATTAGGAAAAGGACCTCTAGTGTGAAAAGCAGTTGTCTCTAAAGAACGGTCACCGGAGGTATTCACAGCTAAGGGCTTACTTGGGTTGCCAAGCATCACACGTCGAACTTAAGCAAAGGCTTCACCAACAGTAGGAAGCGGTCTCCGCCCGAGGATGTAACCACGAACTTCATCCAGATCTCGGGGAAGGCCAATTCCTATTCAAACAGTTAAAAATTGAATATGGTTAATCCTGGAATGTATCTCTATGGGTATGAGTTTGAGAACCTAGTTCAAGAAAATGTATGTAGAAACTTCAAGGACTTTGAAAAGAAATTCAAGAAAAGGAGGTCTGTTATGATGATAGACAAACTTCCTATTCAAACAGTTAAAAGAGAAAGACTTGAAGAGAAACTAAAGATCACTGGTTGGAGGCTGGACTTGAACACTCATGAGATTGTACTGGAAAACGAAGATGGGTCTTATGAAGATGCATATTTGAGAAGAGTGAGTAATAATGAACTGTTAACTTTGGAGCATTTACCCTCCAAAGATCATGAGAAACATATTGAAGGTCCACACTTCATGAAAATTCTCAAGAACTGTCTTGATTGTATTAAATAGAATTTGGGATAAAATGGAGTATTTGGCTTTAGTTTATGAGTGTATGAAGATGAAGTGTGTATAGTGTGCTTATGAAAATTAAAGATTTTTTAGCATCATCTAATGGGGAAATTGTTGGGATATTTGCATTTGGATGAAGCTACAAAATGTCAAAGTGTGAACATTTTGTTAAGTCTTTACTTTGGGTGTACAAAATTCAACATCCGAAGAAAAAACTTAATTAGTCAACGATAGTCAACTTTGAAGAGTTTACTTCGGAAGAAGGCTTCAACATCCGAAGTGGAGAATGAAGCTTCATAAGTAAATTTAGAAGTAGATTAGTTGATTGTAAATGTCCGAAGTGTTTTTATAAACACCTGACATGTAAACTAAGATGTAATGTATGTTCTATTTGTGTATAAATAATAGAGAAGGATAGCAGTCAGTGTGTGCTTGAATATTATCCTTGTAACGGCTATTTCCGTCATAAACTGATTAAGATATATGTGAATGAATACTTAGTGATATTGTAAGTTGTTCATCTTTCTAAGCTTAGATTCATATAAGTTTGTGATTCTGCAATATTCTAATATCAAAGTTAATCATAAAGTAATACTGATCCTAGATTATATCCTATCAAAATTGAATATTAGTTGTGAATTATAATTATTCAAAAAAGAAAAGAAAAGAAATAGACATATCGACATTTCAATAGGTAGAGGGACGATAAGTAAGAAAAAGAAAAGGATCGCATGGATTGTTTTATTGTTCTATTGATTTTTTTCATGTCGAAAAGAAAATTACAGATAAAGTATTTTCAATATACTTTTGACTTTAGGATTATTCAAGTTTGATACGTTTAATTCGTTTTGTCATAAGAATCTCTTTTCATTAGCTCGACTTGTATATATCTATAGAACTCGCACCCCTTTGAAGGGTGACTAATCAAGAAGTGTGACATTTAGGGAATTCATTGACCCGTTTAAAGTGCCTTATTGGAAGATTTTGCTCATTTCTCATAATGAAGGAGATTTCATATTCAGATTCCCTCGACACTAATCCATTATTAAATATCCATGTTTATTGGAATAGTGATGTTGCATTTTAGTTCAAGTGTTCGGGCTTGTCCTTCCATCTAGGGATCTTATACAGAAGCGAAGCCAGAAATTTACATTAAGAGAGAGTGATCGCGACACTGTAATGACTTGATGGGCAAATGTAAAATTCATAGAATTTTACTTTAATTTATCACTACATGTATATTTTACATGGCTTGTGCACACTATAATAACTTGATGGGCAAAGGAAAAAAAGTATAGTACCGATACATCTTATTTCAGCATGAAAATTTTCTTCTTTATTCAGATGGCCTAGTAAAATAATTATAATTGTAATATTAGCATTTAACTAGATATTATATGGGCTAATGGGGCTGTTAGGTGTGGCCAATACGTGTCAGCTCCTATGATCCCTCCGTCCTGGATCTTATAGTTCTTCTTCTCTAGTGTTCCTTTTTAATTGACGAGAAACTATCAAAACGAGTAGGGACTCGTGCGTTGCACGAGTCCGGGGGTTTGTATGTAATGACATTAGACAAAAGACAAAAGCACAAAAGCACAAAAGATGTTGGTAATAAGAGTAGTGGTAATCGATGTTTTTTGCTAGGTGTTATTACAAACGATGTTAGAAGTAGAAGTGGCAGTAGTTAGATCTACTTATATAGCCTACGATAATTTTTGGTTGTCGTTACAAAAGAGCTAGTTTGATAGTGTTCGATGGTAGACTGGTGGTTCTTCTTCACAATGTCAGGTGCTTATTCTGGGAATCGTCCGCGTTTTGTTGGATTGATGCTCTGCAGCTTGTCTGTAAAGTATAATTATTTTTTGTTAGATTTGTTGTAATTGTTGTTGATTAGCTCTGGTGTCTGGAGATTTTGGTTTTGTAGCAGTGCTTTGTGATTCTTTTTGGCCAATGGTAACCTCTACTGCTTTCTCATTTGAATGTTTGATTGTTTTTGCTGATGGTGGTGACGTTGTTATTTGTTGTAGCGGTGGATTGTTGGTGTCAGCCGCTTCTGTATTGTTGGAGTGATAGTTATAAAGAGTGGTATTTGTGAAGTGATATAGAGATTTGCAAACACAAACAGATTCAATGTTTATTAAGGCTTATAGCCAAATGATTACAAAGACTCAAATGATTAAGAAAATGAGAACAATCACTGATTGCAATACTCAAATGATTGAATTGTCTAATAAGCAATTCAATCTTACAAGACACCCACTTTCGGTAATATGACCAAAGTATTTTACACAGAGAATAAGAAAATGATACTTTGATGATGAAGATGGAAAAGGGGCTCGTATGTTTATACTAGTTCCAAGCATCCAGCTGTCCCCCTCTGGCTTCTATCTTTGGCAACTCTAGCCCTCCAACTGATACTTAGCTGTCTTACACGAATAGTCCTTGTATTTTGGGAAAGCTAGTAATGACACATTATTACCAAACCAATTTAGACAAATACAAACAAGGTAAAGATTAAAGTAAACAAGGTAAAGATTGTTGATTTTAACACACCCCCCCCCCCCCCCCCCCCTTAATCTTTACTTTGGAACATGTCAAAAAGGTTTAGTTTAGCGCATAGAAATTGATGTTGTGTTTTTCCCAACCCTTTTGTGAAGATATTTCTGTAGTGTTATTTATAGATTCAATTTTAATGGTTTGAATAACACCTGCAGATATCTTCTCTCTTATAAAATGAAGATCAATTTCTAGATGTTTAGTTCGTTCATGAAAGACTGGGTTGGCAGCTATTTGAAGGGCTGCTTTATTGTCACAAAACAGTTTTATAGGAAGCAAATTTTTGAGGTTGAGTTCCTCAAGTAGTTTTAAGATCCACATAACCTCTGTAGTGACAGAAGCAAGGGCTCTGTACTCAGATTCAGCTGAGGATCTAGACACAATGTTTTGTTTTTTGCTTTTCCAGGAGATCAAGTTTCCATTTAGGAAGACACTAAAACCAGTGACTGATCTCCTGCCAGCTAGACACTTACCATAGTCTGCATCAACAAATGCATGAAAGTCTAAGGCTTTATTTTTCTCAATTAAGACTCCCTTTCCAGGTGACTGTTTGAGGTATCTCAACACATGAAGGGCAAGTTTTAGGTGAGATTCTAAGGGATTATGCATATATTGACTGAGACAGTGCACAGAGTATGAAATGTCAGGTCTGGTGTGAGTGAGGTAGATCATTTTTCCCACCAATTTTTGATACTCAGTGATATTAACAAGTAAAGGGTCTTGGTCAGTGGCAGTGGGATTAATTGGAAGGTTTTGTTCCATGGGTGTGTTGAGTGGTTTGCACCCAAGTAGACCAAACTCACTTAAGAGTTCAAGGCAGTATTTTCTTTGATTCATGCACACACCATGTTTAGTTTCAAGAATTTCAATGCCTAAAAAATATTTTAGAGTGCCAAGGTCCTTAATGGAAAATTTGCTACTAAGGAACTGTTTGAAAGAGTTTATTTCATGCAAGTTGTTACCAGTTAAGATAATATCATCAACATACACAAGTAGGACTAAGAAGGTGTTCCCATCTGTTTTAGTATAGAGGGAATAGTCATTCTTGCTTTGAATGAAGCCATTTTCAAGGAGAGTATGGGTAAGTTTTTGATGGCATTGCCTTGGGGCCTGTTTTAGACCATAAAGGGACTTCTTTAGTTTGCAAACCTTTTATTATCTTTTGAGACATAGCCAAGGGAAGGGTCATGTAGACTTCCTCACTAAGGTCACCATAAAGAAAGGCATTGTTTATGTCAAGTTGAAAGAGGGGCCAATCATTTTGAATGACAAGGTTAATGATGCACCTTATGGTGACCATTTTGACCACAGGGGAGAAGGTCTCTTCGTAGTCAAGACCTTCTCTTTGGCTATAGCCTTTGGCAACAAGCCTGGCTTTGTACCTTTCAATCTCCCCATTAGCTCTATATTTAATTTTAAAGACCCATTTGGATCCTATGGCCTTTCTCATGGCTGGGAGGTCACATTCCTCCCATGTGCCATTTCTTAAGAGAGCCTCCATTTCAGCATTCATGGCCTCAACCCACTGCTTGAATTTGCAAGCTTCCCAATAGGATGATGGTTCCACACTTTTATTAAGATTAGTGATAAAGCAAAAAGTTTCAGTGTTTAGTTTAGAGTAATTTATGACTTTTTCAAGTCCATATTTAACTTTGTTGTTTATTTGGAAACCATCTAGTTTGGGAAGGGAAGTGTGCCTGCTAGACCTTCTAACAGTGGTAGGCTCAACAGGTTCAACTGGTTCCTCTTCAGCAGTGTGTGTGTCTGGATTGGTTTGATTTTGGTTACTGCCCTCATGTGAGTTAGTTCCCTCATTTTGTGTTGATGTGTTCAAGTCATTCACTGTTTGAGTGAATGGCTGAGCATTGCCTTCACAATCAGGACTATCTTCCCCTTCATCATTGGGACTTGGGAGTTTTTGTTGCTCAGTTTCAAAGAGGTTGAAGAAATTAATGTGTGTTTCTTTTTCATTTGAAAAGGTGCTCAGTTCAGAGTGACACATTTTGTAGGGGAAGGTGTCTTCATAAAATTTGACATCTCTTGAAAAGATGACATTTTTTGAATTGGGGTTTATAAGTTTGTATGCCTTTTTTGAGGAGGCATACCCAATAAAAACACATTTTTCATATTTGTTTGAGAACTTGTCACTAACATTTAAGTTTGTACAGAAAGCTAAGCAACCAAAGACTCTTAAGTGGGAAAGGTTTGGTTTATAACCATAGATGATTTCAAAGGGACATTTTCCAGACAACACTGCTGAGGGTAACATGTTTATTAGATAAGTGGCAGTTAGAATGCATTCAGTCCACATATTGATAGGAATACCACTATTAAAAAGAAGGGCTCTAGCCACATTAAGAAGGTGTCTGTGTTTTCTTTCAGCCACCCCATTTTGTTGGGGTGTGTAAGGGCAAGAGGTTTGGTGCAATATACCATGTTTGACACAAAAATCAATGAGTTTCTTATTAACAAATTCTGCCCCATTGTCACTCCTTAGAGTTTTAATATTTTTGTCAAATTGAGTTTTAATAAGACTGGTAAAGTTGATGATGTTTTCAACAACTTCATCTTTAGATTTTAAAAGGTATACCCAAACAGCCCCGGAATAATCATCAACAATGGTAAGAAAGTATTTGACACCTTCTTTACTTGTGACTTTGTATGGACCCCAAACATCAAGGTGAATAAGGTCACCCAGGCTACTGGTTTTATGTTCACTTAAAGGGAAAGGTTCCCTTGTTTGTTTGGCAGTGTGACAAACATCACAAGGGGTTGTTTTTAAAACTTCTTTGATGTTTAAGATTTCTTTTAGGGTGTATAAAACTTGTAACGCTGGGTGACCAAGTCTGTTATGCCATGTATCAGCAGATACATGGTAGACTTTGATGTTATTGGACTTAAAATTGGTCTCACCATTATTTTCATCAAATAGGTACAGACCTCCAGTCATACTACCAGTCCCCTGATTGGTCTTGGTGGCCAAGTCCTGAATATAGCATTTGTTTTCATTAAAAAAACACAGACATTTTGTTATCTCTAGCAAGGTTATGGACAGAAAGGAGATTAACACAATATTCTGGAACAACTAACACATTCTTTAGGGTGATTTTATTTGAAATTCTTAAGTTTCCTATTTTATTTATTTTGGCCAGAGTACCATTGGGGTGTCCCACGGTGAGTTTCAAGTTTGAAATGTCCACAACCTGTTCAAGGTTGTGTAGGTCAGATGTCATGTGTTGGTTGGCTCCAGAGTCAATAATCCAACCAAAGGTGTGATTTGACACAGTGTTAAAGGTAAAACACTTGTTGAAGTTTTGATTGAAGGTGATATTAGAGTTGAAAAAGGTACCTGCCATATTGGCATTGACATCTCTAGGGACAGTATTGTCTATGAGTTTCATGAGTTTGGCTATTTTCTCATTGGAAAAAGGTGAGTTGGGGACACTTGTGGAGGTTTGCTCAGTCATAGATTGATTACTAGTAAAAGACTTTTGATAAGGTTGACTTGTTTTCTTTTTATACCCATTTGGATATCCCATAATTTCATAGCATCTGTCAATAGTGTGTCCCTTTTTGTTACATTTATCACAGCTTAAATTGAGGTTTGGACCTCTGTTTTGACCATAAGTTTTATTCTCAAAAGTTTTGGACACAAAAGCAGATGGTTGAGTTTTAGATTTAGAGGAGGTTCCTCTGTGGGATTCTTCTCTAGAAATGATAGAGAATGCAGTTTTGATGTTGGGTAGAGGATCTCTAGTCAGAATGTTACTTCTAATGGATGAATAAGTATCATCTAACCCCATCAAAAACTGCATAAGTTTTAAAAGTTGGTTGTGATTACAAAAGTCTTTAGAGGCATGACATGTGCAAGTGGGGAGTTTGACTAATGCATCAAATTGTTTCCAAAGTGAATTCAGTTTGTGATAATATTCAGAAATGGTGGCACCATTTTGAGATAGAGAGTTAATTTTATGATGCAGATTAAAAATGACAGACCCATCAACCTTATCATAAGTTTCTTTAAGTTCTTGCCAAACAACTGTAGCATTTTTTGAAAAAATTTGACCCAAGTAAACTTCTTCAGTGACAGAGCCAAGTATCCACGAAAGAACCACAGAATTACACCTGTCCCATTGTCTGCCCAACACAATATCATCCAAGTTTTTTTCACAAGATCCATCAATAAACCCAATTTTGTTTTTAGTTTCCAAGGCCAGGATCATGGCACAACTCCAGACATTATAGTTTTATGTTCCTTTAAGTTTAAGATTAATAATAGAGTGTGTGATGGTGTCACTAGCATGTAAGAAAAGAGGGTCACCAAAGTCAAGGTCACTGACTTGAGTGACCTTTCTCCCACCATTAGCAGGGGTTTCAGGAGGGCACATAATGGTAACAGATAGTCACAAAAGAGATGCAAATGCAAATGTACTTAGAAGGCAATCCTGGTCAGGGACAGGGTTTGGAACAGTCAAGCTGTCCAATTCAAGTCTTAACCAAGGACCTTATCTAGGACAGGTTTCCCCAAATGAAAAAGCCCCTACTGAAATTAGGCCAGGAAGTCTCCTAATTCAGTAGTGCACAGTAGATAATCACCAAACAATAAGGAACACAGATTGATATAGAACAGAATTACACAAGTAGTAAGTAACACATAAACAATCATGTGCAATTAGGATCCAAGTTTATGGTCCAAGTATTCACTAGGGGGTAGTTGATCCCTGTCCGACACAGAAACGCCCTAGAGAAGGAACTTGCCACAAATCAATGGTGAGAAAGATGACTTACAATGATTGCTTGAGAAGACTACAATTACCCGTTAATCTTGAGAGCGCAGCGGAGATGACTCTTTTTTTTTATCCAGTAATAACACAGGTTAACCACGATCAGGGGAAATGTGAACCCCTAAATTGATTTTATCAATTGGGTTTTTTTTTTTTTTTTTTTTTTTTTGAAATTAGGATTTTCAATTAGGGTAATTCAGTGATTAATTTAGGGAAGATAAAAAAAAACCTAATTTTGATTTTTTTTTCTTCAATCGATTTTGACAGTACGTTAAAAAAAACCCTTAAATCAATTCAACAATCAATTTATTTGATGTGAAATCGATTAGGTTATAGTAACAAGAGCCGTAGCTCTGATACCATGTGAAGTGATATAGAGATTTGCAAACACAAACAGATTCAATGTTTATTAAGGCTTATAGCCAAATGATTACAAAGACTCAAATGATTAAGAAAATGAGAACAATCACTGATTGCAATACTCAAATGATTGAATTGTCTAATAAGAAATTGAATCTTACAAGACACCCACTTTGGGTAATATGACCAAAGTATTTTACACAGAGAATAAGAAAATGAGACTTTGATGATGAACATGGCAAAGGGGCCCGTATGTTTATACTAGTTCCAAGCATCCAGCTGTCCCCCTCTGGCTTTTATCTTTGGCAAATCTAGCCCTCCAACTGATACTTAGTTGTCTTACACGAATAGTCCTTGTATTTTGGGAAAGCTAGTAATGACACATTATTAACCAAACCAATTTAGACAAATACAAACAAGGTAAAGATTAAAGTAAACAAGGTAAAGATTGTTGATTTTAACAGTATTTAGTGACAGTTTTTTGGATATTGTTACCTGTCGATTCAAATGAAAGTTGTCTTGCACTTGGAGGTCTGGAAGTTTTTTCTCCTGTTGGTGCATCTGCACCTGATGCTTTTTTTCGATGTCTAGAGTTATGGGAGTGTGTGGTGGTGGAGTTATGTGTGGTGATTCAGTTCTTGTTGGGGGTGTGTTTAGTTGTTCTGGCGTTGGAGCAATGGGTTGCAGTGGTGGTGGTGGGGCAGGTAATGGTTCTTTCTTGACCACCACAAATTTTAGGTTGGAAGCAGTAGATTTTTTGCTCATCTCGATGTAAAATATGTGTGTATTCATTCCATATTTTTTGAAAGACACCGGTAGTGTTTTTATCATATATCTTTGCGCCGCCAATATGTCCTGGGGCGTGGGCTTCGGTCTTCGTAACCATCTTCCATGATTATTTCTTTACAGCTACGACCGATTAGTTTTTGCATGCACGAATATGTGGCCATGGCCTGTAAGTTTATTGTGCCATCTGAGAGAACGACCCTTACATTGGAGCTGCAATGATTTTGATGGTGTTAGTTTCTTATATTTTTATTTTAGACTACCTCTGTTTAATACTTGTAATCTTACAAGAAATTGGGATTAGGCTTTGCTCCATGATTTGGACAAAACCATGTCTCTTTTTGTTTTGATATTTGGCTTTTGCAGTCTGGGCATGATACGATGTACCAAGAGTTTTCAATATTGGTCTCTATAATTCTTGCATCCGTGGCAATTACTTTTCGCTGTTATAAGATAGTGATGTAGCATATGGTTATATGATTGGATGAATGAATCTGTTCATGATATTGGGAATTGTCATTGAATTTAAGTACTTACCAGTATTAGTGCATACGGTTTTGACTGCAGCTCTTCCAGTGTCATGATGGCGTGTGAGGTGGTTGGCGAGGATTTTGGATATGCTGCAGTAATTTGGTGAAATTCTTTCGATCCTGGAGGCAGTGGTGGATTGATGATGACATTTTCAAAGCACCTGAGATATTTTACATATGAAGAATTTTAAGCACGTATGATGCGAACTTAAAATCGTTAAATTTTTAGAAATGCGGAACATAGTACCTGTGTATATTGCAGGCTTTATATTTGTGACTGCTATTACAGTTTCTGATGTTGTTGTGGATGGAGTAGTGCTGTTAAATTTTTCCGAATTCTCCATACATTCCTTCCACAAAGTCACGCTTATCTCTTGTCCCCTGGGACGAAAATAGAAAAGAAAAGGAAATAGACCGTACTATTGTTAGTGTTTATCTGCGGTAAAGTAGAACTGTTTTTTTCTTTGTACTTACGCAACGTCTATCAATCCTAAGTGTAGAAACGCGTCACCATCTTTTTTCTTGATGAGTGTTTGCTTCCTATATTTTCCAAAGAAGTCTGCATTTACAATTTTTTTTATGTTAGGTTATGTGGTGTATATTGTAAATCTATGTGAAATAGGAGGTTGTTTTTTGTATACCTGGGTAATATGGAGGTTTTTCAAGAAATGCATAGAGTTGGTCTATGGATGCAAAGTCAAAATATGTACGTGGTATTTTTTCTTTGTCTTCGATCATAAAGATTTTTGAAGCTTCGCCAGCATTGAGGTGGATCGAATTTCTGATAATCCTTTGATACCTTTGTGTTTCTGTGCATGAGTACTGCTCTATACTGTAGCATTTTGTCAACTGAAAATTGGATTCCAAGAATTGTTTCCTCTGATGTTCGCCAAGAATTGTAATGCTATCCCCCTATTATTAGCGATGAATTAGAGCAAACAAATTATGTAAGTATACAAAGTACATAGCATGTGTGTAAGGTACTTACATGTTCGTCTACAGCAAGAAACCATGTTTCTTTCTTCCGGAAATGGGGTGTCCATTTTCTGAGTATTCGTATTTCAAGGGGCAAGCCAACATATCCATAGTCAAGATCGGCAATACGGACCATATTTTCGTGTTGTAAGAAAAAACAGAAAGTTTATTACTAAGCAATGTAAACATAGTAGGTGACAACATAAACAAATACCTTTAAATAGGAAAGATCAGTTTTCAAAGAACTTACTTTCATGACTAATCCTATGCATTTTTCAAAGTATAAAGTATGAACAAAATTTGTGTACAGTTGTGTAAATTATGTGTATGATGTGCAAATGTTATGATAATAACTATATATGTACATATGCTTGTGTGATTCTATTAGGTATTTTCTAAGCTATCGATATGCGAAAGAAAGTCCTTATAAAAAATATTTTTGGTGCTTTGGGAACATTCTCCATTTTCATTTAGGATAAACACTTTGATGGAATCCGGAGAAGTAGCTCTGGAAAGTGCAACATATAATTGACCATGGCCAAAAATTGGAAAAGGTAAGAAGATGCCTATTCGTTGTAAGGACTGGCCCTGACTTTTATTGATAGTCATGGCATAGCACACTTTTCATGGGAATTGCTTTCGGTTGAAAGCGAAGGGAAGTTCAGGATCATGGTAAATAAACTTGATTCTAGGAAGGTAAAATTTTTGGCAATACAGGTTCCAGTCATGATAACAGCTTCGATAATTGTTGGTAGTAGTTGAGTGACAATCAGCCTTGTGCCATTGCAGAGCCTGTTCTTCTGATTCATGTTACGCAAAAGAACAATTGGAACGTTCTTCTTTAGATCTAATTTATGTAATGGCAGGCTAGGAAAATTTAGTTGGTTGAGGTATTCTTCCGGATACAATAAATCTAAATCTGACATTTTGCGAGTGTGAGGCGTTATCGAATCAGCACTGCAGTACGAAGTAGTAGAGCCCGTACTGATATTCAGAACTGTTGCATTTATGTCGTCGGTTGTACAGTTTTTCGGGCACACAATGGCCCTGCTACAAAGGATTTCCTGAGTTGGATGAAGAAGAACTCTTGAACCGTATACAAAATCAATGAGTTGTTGTAAACCGGACTGGCTATCTGTTATGAGAAAACCATCTGGAATCTGAAGATGTGAAGCATATCGAGGATTCTCCGCATCTGGAATGCCAACGATACCATTCCCAACATCTAAAAGCCACTGTGCAAAACGACCAGAATCGTTATATATAGAGCTACCTGCAGTCGTGGATGAGAGTCGCATATTATGGGATAATTTGTTTAGAGCAAAGTATGGGCACATGTATGAATATGGTAAAGTTGCAAGCATTATATCTCGATGCGGCCTTTTCCGTTTTATAGGCAGAGTCTGTCTAAAATCTCCTCCAAGTAACATCGAGATTCCACCGAATACTTTATCCCTCTTCCCTAATATGTCTCTAAATGTACGATCGACACATTCAAAGCATGTACGATCCATCATTGTGGCCTCATCCCATACAACCATATATGTTTGTTCCAAAAGCTCAGAAAGTTGTGTCCTTTTCTTAATATCACACACGGACGTATCTAAGACATTTATGGGGATATTAAATCGGGAATGGGCAGTTCTACACTTGGTAAAAGAAGTGATGCGATACCTGAGGAAGCAACCGCTAGCACAACTTTCCCAATAGACCTAAAATATGCGAGAATTGTTGACCAAATATAAGTTTTTCTAGTGCCGCCGTGACCATATACAAATAACAGTGTTTGCTTTTTCAACAATTCATCATTGCGTATTTTGTTATAAATACGCAGTTGATCTGGGTTTAACTTAGAAGACAATTCCAAATGTTGTTGATGAAGCGACACTGTATGGTATAATGTTTCCTCCAATAGCAGCCGATTTCTTAATGCAAGCAATAAATTGGACGATGGAAGTGGCAAACCAAATGAAATCAAAGACTTTGGAGGAACTGTTGCGTTTAACAACTTCTCAAGCTCGAATAAGATATGTTGTTGTAGGGTGTCTTCAGATACCACAGAATCAGAATATGGTAAAGAATTTGACAAAACACGCACTATATCATCTTCCATCTTCGGCCACGCATTATCCCAAAGAATATTTGGACTGCCCACCTCACAAAACAGAAGTAAATTACAAAACAGGGAACGCAGTTCTGAAGAAGATGCCCCAAGTGAAGCCTCGGTGAAAGCGGTAAGCCATTCCTTGTCATCACCATCTAAACCAAGAGCTTCATACGCAAGACGGTAGGAAGAATGAACAACCCCGTTGACAGTGCGAATATTATCAAAAGAGCGACATCCTTTCTGATGGCAAAAAAGCATTCTTAAATAAAAACAACTCGCCGGTAGTAGGATGTATATAAATCATTCGACCTATTGTGGGAATACTATTTTTAGTCCTAAAGACCCAATCTTTCTTACCCGCATTCCATGCAAACAATAAAGGATACTCAATATAAGTTAAATGACGACCGTCCGGATCCCATATATTAGTGGCTAACCATCTCGATAATGTAGAGTTACCAAAGTTAGCATTACGTACCAACCGTTCCAAATCGCAACCATCCTCAAATGTGACTATCTGCATACGCTCAAGATGCACCTGTAATACCTTGACAGCAGGTTCCCTTTCATGGATAGAAAAGTTGAGAAGTCGCCAAGCTGCTTCGTGTGGACAAACAAATATGCCATTAACAAAATTCTATATTTCATCTATGGTTTCTGCTGTAGAGATAGAAGAACCATCAGAAGTGGAAGGTCCATCAGAATTAGAAACAGATGTTGCAGAACCCTCAGATCTTCGCAAAGCAAAAGCGACACGATCGACACCCTTGGAAATATACTTAAATAAGTACTTAATCATCATATTCTAACCGCAATACTCTACATTAATATGTGTGTTGAACCGGATACATAAAAGTTTATTGTAAGGAACTATAAACCCATTATGTACTCAAATTCCATTCTGCATTGAATGTATGGCAGATTCGCTTCTTTTATAATGCACATAACCGTCTTTATCAAAAGAAGTTATGGAATTAAACGGCTTTGGGTACCTCTTTTTGCAAACCCCATCCCGCATGCAAGGAGCAGTAGAATTCGCCAAACCGCAAGGACCGTGAATCATATAATTCGTAATCGTGGAATACAACGCAGACTCAGTAACAGGGTCAGGCAACTCCGCTGTAACATATTTATCGACATCCGCAACATTCCTGATCTTGGAGGCTTCATCTACCCACAAGAGTGTATGACAGTGCAGAAGTCCCCTCTTTTGAAACTCTATTGTATACAAGTCTGAAAACATATAACAATTGTCGGGACAATCATCAACAAAACAAAAAGAAATCCAAAGAAATAAACAACTAACAAAATAAAAACACTTACATGCAGTTACAACACCAAAGGATTTCTCTTCTTTAAGGAAATTAATGAAATGAGTAACCTTCATATTGAAAACCCTAGAAATGATATCCGGTCTATTCTGAGAATGGCCCATATTATGCGACTCCATAAACCTTGTAATTGCAGGCCACCTAGCATTACACGTAAATGTAATAAAATATTGAGGATTACCATATACACGACATAAAGAAAGCGCGTCTTGATAATGCTTGTACATGTAGCGCGGTCCCCCGACGAAAGAAGAAGGAAAAAAGACCCGCTTCCCGATTTGTCTACCCACAGAATCTCTCTTGATATAGCAGCAAAAACACCAGCGACATATTTAGACCTCAAACTGTTTTGATGACTCCGAAAATACTCCAATCTACTATCTTCCAAGCATAGATACGCATCCAATAAAAACTGCTGGAATAGCCTACCACCACGTAGCAAAAGAGAAAAAGCACCACGACGACTATGCAATAGATGGCTATAATACATATTAACTGTCAAATACTTCACTCCCTTGTCGGGCGTAGGTCGTAATTTCAAAGACGGACACCAACCAACTTCACCATATGGAAACAACAAAGGATATTGAAGAGGCATGTAAAATTGGTGAAGCTTACTAATGCGATAAGGACGGTCATACCTAGAACGAACAATAATATCATACGCACAAGCATTTGCATCATCGGCAACAACAATAGCTCCCAAGGTTCCCGGTTGCGGCAAAGCATAACGAGTATCGGGAACATTACTATACAATCTAACAGCATAATCCTCCATGTTGTTATGATCTACAATCTAGACAGCCTTCCTAAACGTACGTACATTCTCATTGCACAACAACAAAGTATGACTCAAAAGAGCGACAACCTCATGCTTCAATTTATCGTCATTTTCACCAGTACCAAAAAAGCGCAACCTGTTTTCGACTTCATTTAAAGTATCATACACATAAAGCTGCAAAAAACGCTGAGCATTCGGAGGTTGAGGACACAAAGAACCAATGCAATGTGACACTTGACCGGACACCTTAAAAGTATACGAACCATGACCAATGTTCACAGATCCGTCTATCTTAGCACCAAAGGACGTCATCGAAAACATCGAATTATATGCCCTAATGTGGATCTTCATACAAAGCTACTAAAGCAGGTGGCGGCATAACGGGTATAGGCAAAACAACTGAACCCCCTCTACACCACTGATTATTAACCGGGTTACCAACATGAGAAGAATGCAGAACTCTTTCTTCATACCAAAAAAGAGCACCACAATAACAACAATAACGACTCGCGTCACCACAGTCAAAATACGAAGGCAATGAACTATCAACAGGTAATACATCAGGCAGAACAACACGACGACGCCTACGACGACGACGAACAGAAACAGAAGACACTGGCCAATAACACCCTCCCTAAGAGCACTACCCCACATACTCAAGAAATACCGAAAACACACAGATGCAAAAGAGCAAGAAAGTAAAAACCGCTATTCATACTTTTACTATTTTTTAGCCATGATTGTGAGTGAAAAAAAATTAAACTTAAGCAAACCTATAGAAATCAAAGAAAAAACCAAAGCATTAGAGCAGAAGAGCAACAAATAAACACAAACAAATCTGCAGAATATTCACATATACACACCTTTGAACACACACACACAAAAAAAAAAAAAAAAAAAAAAACGAAATCAATCAGTTAAAACAATGAACACAATAATCACATGCAAACACCCTTGAAGATGCACACACCACTGAAGACAATCATATACAAAAAAAAAGGAAATCAAAACAGCAACAGTTATAACGCAAAAGTGACATGCAAAAACATCTATGAAGACAATGAAGCAAAAACAGTAAAGCAGACCACACAAGCATTTCAAAAAACACCTAATGTGCATGGAAAATAAAAAACGTTGGGGGAGCTTATTAAGTCAAAAAATGTTGGGGAAGCTTATTAAGTCAAAAAAAAACCTTTTATCGGAAGAAGAAAACAACGCAAGCAGGAGCAGAAGAAATTCAAAAGCTACCCACCTAAAATCTAAACGAAGAGCAAACGCAGGTGTAAACCACCTAAAATCTAAACGAATAACAGATGGAGCCCAAAATAGAATACTAAAAATCCACAAATAAGCCCAAAAGTCCACAAATAAGCCCCAAAAAAACCCAATCAACTCACAAACTCCAAGACAACGACGATATTTAAATTATAGATTAATTATTTCACGATGTATAGTTCTTGTTCAAGGGTTGTTAATTTTTATCTTATTATTTCAAAATTTGCTAGAATATTGTTTCTTCCATACGTCACCTATTAGAGAAACTAAAAAATTAAGAGCTTTGTATTAGTCTTACATCAACATACCTATTTTTGTTATATATTTAGAGTACCTATTAGTTGATACAATCTAGATGGTTTTTTGACAATTTAAATTTTTCGCCAGTAGTATAAACTTTTTAATATAAAACTCGTTTCCGAAAAATAACCCTAACAATAATGATGTGTAACTCCATAAAATAAATATAATCAAATGTCCTAATAAAGTCTAAGATATCTTCTCATATAATGGTGATTTTAACAAACTTCATCCATATAACTTTGAGCAACTACTAACTTGAAATTGTTTTCATTGTCATCATATCAAAGTGTAACTGACCATAATTTGACATGATTTGTTTTATCGTGTAAATGCTTAGATAACAACTCATTATACGTTATTTAAATTTTGGAAAAGCAATAGTTATCAAATCAATTTTGTTTATAAGGGCACCTGGTGATATTTTTGATGACGTGGCATCATGGTTCTAGAATTTTTTATGGAATGATAACCAAGGTTGTGAGATATGTGGGATACCATTTTTTTTTCTTTATTTAACATTTATATAGAATAAAAATAACATTTTATTAATAAAAATAAAATTACAATACAATAATTAAAATAAAATACAAATACATAGAATAAAAAATAGCTAACATTGTCGATAGTCTTCCGGAAGTGTCGAAATGTACGCCATGAGATCATCGCGGAGTCTGCTGTGCGAACCCATGTCTCTTATCTCTCTTTTAATTCGGATATATTCATTCACTCTGACGTTATAAGTTCAGTGAGCACCTGTAACCGGAGGAGCATACCATTCATAGGCATCACAAATCGGTCGTCTGTTGTCTTCAACAATCATATTGTGTAATTTGATACCCCCGTACATAACTCTTCTCAACTTGTTCATCTTATAAAATCTAGAAGCATGCTTTATAATCCCCAACCGACCTTGAAGAACACCGAATGCCCGTTCGATATCCTTTCCCGCACTCTCTTGAAAACGTTTAAAAATTTTACGCGGTTCGTCTAGTGGGTGTGAAAAAGCTATAACAAATGTAGACCACTCCGGATATATACCGTCTGCAAGGTAATATCCTTTATAGTACTCGTGGTCTTTGACGGTAAACCTGTAGTCTGGTGATGAGTCGTTGAGCATATCAAAACAACGACGATTGTTTAAGCATGTTGATATCGTTGTTCGACCCCGCGACACCGAAGTAGGCATGGCATATCCGAATATCGTACGACGCAACGGCTTCCAACATAACCGTTGGATAGCCATGGTCACCTCGAGTGTATTGCCCTTTGTATGCATTTGGACATTGATCCCAAAGCCAATGCATACAGTCGATGCTCTGAAGCATACCCTTAAACACGTGAACCTCATAGTGTCGTTGATATAAACGATTAACATCATCTTGTGTTAGGACTCTTAAATAAACATGTGTATAAAGATGGATAACATATTATATAAAATTATCTATGGATTCAGATGATGTTTTTTGTGACAGTTGTAAACATTCGTCAAAAGCGTCCGGAGTAATCCCATACCCCATCGTACGCATAGCAGACGTGCATTTATGTAAACAACTAAAACCCATTTTACCCATACAATCTGGTCGTTGTTGAAAATATTTAATATAGTTGGGCAAGTGTTCTACTAAGTAACTACATATACCTTCGACTATCTGGAGGAAAAGAGGTCTTCTCATACGAAATCGTCTACGAAAATATTCATCCAGGTACGTGCTTTCACCGAAGAAGCACATTTTCGTTTGTTGTGGTTCTATCACGAGTAATATAGGGCATTTTCCTTCTTTCACGCCGACGTAAACTTTCTGCAACATTTTCGTTCGCCTCCATTTGTTCAATTGCTTCTCCCGCCTTACGTAGAAGTTCAACCAATTCAGATTTCGACGATAACGAATCTGTAACATCAGGATCGGTTGAAGATTGTGAACTCATGGTGTGGTTTTGAGATTATATAGATTTTGTATAAAAAGATTGAGAGAGATTTAAAAATGGTGTGGTTTTTGGTTAAAATGTATGTTATATTTATAGATGAAAAGTGAAAAACAAGGGAAAATATTTAAACTAATGGTCATCCGGTTAGTTATTAGAAAATATAAATTATTCTTTTCCGTTAATAAAAAAAAAAAAAAAAAACCTAACAAAAACAGTAAAAAAACCACGAGCCCCATAATGAAAATACAAATACATAGAATAAAAAATAAAATACAAATACATAGAATAAAAAGTAACTAACATTGTCGATAGTCTTCAAGAAGTGTCGAAATGTACGCCATGAGATCATCACGGAGTCTGTTGTGCGAACCCCTGTCTCTTATCTCTCTTGTAATTCGGATACGTTTATTCACTCTGTCGTTATAAGTTCAGTGAGCACCTGTAACCGGAGGAGCATACCATTCATAGGCATCACAAATCGGTCGTTCGTTGTCTTCAACAATCATATTGTGCAATATGATACCCCCGTACATAACTCTTCTCAACTTGTTCATCTTATAAAATCTAGGTGCATGCTTTATAATCCCCAACCGACCTTGAAGAACACTGAATGCCCGTTCGATATCCTTTCTCGCACTCTCTTGAAAACGTTTGAAATTTTTGCGCGGTTCGTCTAGTGGGTGTGAAAACGCTTTAACAAATGAAGACCACTCCGGATATATACCGTCTGCAAGGTAATATCCTTTATAGTACTCGTGGTCGTTGACGGTAAATCTGTAGTCTAGGGATGAGTCGTTGAGCATATCATGAAACAACAGCGATTGTTTAAGCATGTTGATATCGTTGTTCGACCCCGCGACACCGAAGTAGGCATGGCATATCCGAATATCGTACGACGCAACGGCTTCCAACATAACCGTTGGATAACCAATGGTCACCTCGAGTGTATTTCCCTTTGTATGCAATTGGACATTGATCCCAAAGCCAATGCATACAGTCGATGCTCTCAAGCATACCCTTAAACACGTGAACCTCATCGTGTCGTTGATATAAACGATTAACATCATCTTGTGTTAGGACTCTTAAATAAACATGTGTATAAAGATGGATAACGTATTTGAGAAAATTATCTAGGGATTCAGATGATGTTTTTTCGAACAGTTGTAAATATTCGTCAAAAGCGTCCGGAGTAATCTCATACGCCATCGTACGCATAACAGACGTGCATTTATGTAAACAACTAAAACCCATTTTACCCGTACAGTCTGGTCGTTATTGAAAATATTTAATATAGTTGGGCAAGTGTTACTGAGTAACTAGATATACGTTCGACTATTTGGAGGAAAAGAGGTCTTTCCATACGAAATCGTCTATGAAAATATTCATCCAGGTACGTGCTTTCACCGGAGAAGCACATTTTCGTTTGTTGTGGTTCTATTGCGGTTAATATAGGGCATTTTCCTTCTTTCACGCAGACGTGAACTTTCTGCATCATTTTCGTCCGCCTCCATTTGTTCAATTGCTTTTCCCGCCTTAAGTAGAAGTTCAACCAGTTCAGATTGCGACGATAACAAATCCGTAATATCATGATCGATTGAAGATTGTGAACTTATGGTGTGGTTTTGAGAATATATAGATTTTGTATAAAAAAAATTGAGAGAGATTTAGAAATGGTGTGGTTTTTGGTTAAAATGTATGTTATATTTATAGATGAAAAATGAAAAAATAGGGAAAATATTTAAACTAATGGTCATCCGGTTAGTTATTAGAAAATATAAATTATTCTTTTTCGTTAATAAAAAAAAACTAAAAAAAACAATAACAACGACACATGGTAAAAACCACGAGCCCTATAATGAAAAGCCATAATGAAAGTGGAGGTGTGACAACAGGAGGGAGCCTCGTTATCACTCGAGAACGAAAGCACCACGACCCCATTCCTAATGCTCTAACCTTAAAAGTTGGTTTATCAACCATCAATTATTAAACATCCAAAAATAATTAGGAACAAAATAAAAGTTATAATTGATAAAATCGTATTTTTAAAACACGTGAAATAAAGAAGTTGTTCAACTTTTTACTCATAAGTTTATATCTTTATTAGTACCTGATTTCGAAAATGGAAATATAATAATGAGAAATTACCAATCTTACCCATTCAACTTTTTACCATGTTTGTCATCTAAAACCCCAAACCCATTTTCCATTTTCTTCAATATAAAGAAAACAAACAGAATCATAAATCATAATCAGGCGCCAAAACATTTTTCACCGGAATTTGCTTACGTCATGTCAAAATACTTTACTCTCTTCCTCCTCTTCACCACCATCACCACCGCCTCCGCCACCGATTCACCGTCACCTTCTCCATCCATTCCACCACCAGTCTTTACTCAATCACCACCACCACCACCACCACTTCGTTCACCACCGGTGTACATCCAACAACAACAACTCAAGAACATAATCGACGCATTAATCGGCGCAGGCGATTTCGCAGCATGGGCCAACATTCTTTTCAATCCAACATCAAATTCCTCAATGCCAACATCCACCATTCCAACCACCGCCACTTTATTCGTCCCAGGTAACGACGCGCTTTCTCACCTAACCGCAACCGCCACCGGAGCATACAGTTTCGACCCGTTAATCATCCCATACCATATCCTCCCACAACGTCTCACATTCTCAGAACTCCAATTATTCAAAACTCAAACAAGAATCCCAACACTTTTACCCTCAAAAACCATCATAATTACCAATAACACCCCTACCAATTTCACCATTGATGATTCTTTGATCACACAGCCTGATATTTTCTCAAACGACGCCGTATGTGTTCATGGTATTGCCAGCATTCTTGATTACACAGTTTACGGTGAAGCTAGTCAGAATCCGGCGGTTTTTGTTCCGCCGAAGGCGATGCCGCCGTTGCAGCCGGCTGATGAAACGGTTACTCCGCCGCCGTCGTCAGAAGTTGTAAGTTCGATTGGGGTTGTTTTAAGACAAGATTTGTTCGTCATTTTGTTCCTGGTTTTGATTCTCTATTGATTAGACTGAATTTTTTTAGCTTTTGTTAGGATTTTAGTAGAATTTCATTGATTCAAGAACATTGTTTTGTTTGGCGGTTAGTTGTTGTTGTTGTGGATTTGAATTTTTGTTTGGGAGAATGACATAAATGGTCCCGCAACTATTTTTTCATTTCTGTTAAAAATAGTTGCTATTACAAATCTCAAAAATCTGTGTCTAATGCATATTTTACTTCGTCTATGTGATTATTTAGGGTATATCAGGAAAAGTTGTCCATAAAGCTTTTTATCGGGTTTTTGGCGCTTTACTTTATATTCATGAGTTCTAGTTTTATGGAAGTTTGATATAAAGAAAATCGTGAGAAAGTTTAAACATATTTTGTTTTATGTTTCCAAATTGGAAATACAGTAAAGAAATAACTATGTTCTCGAAAAAGAAATTGCATTTTGTTAGTTGGAAGAAAAAAATGAGAAGAGAAAATTAAAAAAGAAAAAAGAAACCAAGAAATAGATTTTGTTTTCTTCTTGGATAAAGTATGTGTTTTATGAGTCGTAAAATATTTTAATGGAAAGACAACCGATGAATTTTAAACTTTGTATCTAACATTTATCCCAATGGAAAAACAACCGATGGATTTTGATCTGATGTAAGTTTTATTCAATTTAAAACCATCTTTTTTATGATTTACGACATGTTAAAGAAGAAAATCATATTTGTCACTATATTTCTGTTTTGGAATGGTTTTATAAATATTAAACAAGAAAAAGTTGATTGCATCTTCTCATTTCATGATTCAATCTTAGCCATAGATCTTGATTCCCTTGATTGAGAATACTGTTAATGGTCTATAGTATTTATTTTGGAACCGGTTAATACTATAAATAAACTGAATGTCAAATGCATTCTAAGACGATATGAAATAACAAAATTAGGTAAATGAACGACCAAATGATTTAATAGATTGACAAATTTAGTCCAAAACCGAGAAGATAAGCTCTCTGTTGCCATCAGTCATTAAACCGAGCATAAGAAATTGAAACAACTAATTACGGATTAACATGCATATACTATCATAATTTCTATTTAACCTTAACGTTTTCAACATTCCTTTGCGAACAATGTTGAAATATAATACAAAAAAGCTGGATGAGAACAGCTTCACCTCTTGTCCATCCATCAGCTACTTGCTATCCATATATTCACCAGTTACTCTGCAGCAATAAATCTAACATAAATATATCTTATATTCCCAGTAACAAGTAATATCAAGTTACAAAAATAAAATAAAAAACTATTGTGCAATTCATACAATAAGACTTATAAAGTAAACCTGCAATTGCAACGAGAATGACAGTTGGATGTAAGAACTAAAAAGTTACGGAAATTACAAGATACCTATTATATGTCAAGAATGCATCACCTATTGTTCCGGAGACTTTATTCCGTACTTTTCGCACACATATCTGGAGAAAAAAATGAAAAGAGTAAGACTAATGCATGTCTTTAAAGTTTATGCATGATTAATGAGCCACACATTGTACCTGCACTTGGTCCAGTGGACCTTCCTCTGGATCCCTATTTCTATGAACAACAATTCCATTATCACATTTGTTAATAAAATGTGCACTTCCACTGATATCGTATAGATTAGGAGGTTTTCCGGTCCATTGTTGCAACTGTAGAACATATTTTGGAAGTTAGATCAATAAGCTGATCATGTTGAATATAGGTCGCAAATGGGTGGGTCGGGAGTGTTGGGTAACAGTCCAAACGGTTTACATAAATAAAGGTTTTGACCCATTCCCTTTTAGCTACTCTTTAATCACCTATATTAACATTTTGCAACTTGAAAACACTATCCAATAAATAGTGTTTTTTTTTTGTCCTCTGAACAAGTTTAAGTATTTAAATAATCAAGTCAATTTATTTAACAAGTTACGTGGTGCACAGTTGGTAGCTGGGTGTTTTATAAGATAGAGGTACCATGGTCGAGTCCTAGCTGCCCATTTATTTTTTTGCCTATTGCTTGCTATTTACAAGAGGCCTTCGTGATAAAAGATTTAAATATTTACCCATCTGACTTATTTGGATTGGCAAAATAGTGATATTAATCTTAACAGAATGACAATTTAATAACTTCTTCAAATTTGTTGTTTTTTGATAAAGTGAATAGAAAACTTGAAATAAATAGATGTTTAAAAAATTAATCAATTAAAATTACTTTTATTTATTTTATATCTTTTTGCAACTTAAAATCGATTAAAATTACTTTTATTTATTATGTAAAAAATATAGGTTTAAACAACCCGCCACAAATTCGTTTGATAAGTTAGAAAGAGGTGGAAGTTAGCGCTTGTAACAGAGAAAAGATTGAGCATGTTAGAAATAGGTAACCTGTTTCGGGTGTGCGACAAACCAAACGTGGCATGAATGGTGTTGGGCAAATCGCTTGATGCTAGTCAGCATTTGACTTACATACTCTGTCTCCGTCCTGTTGAACATAATAAATATACAGAGGATTAAACAAGTGATGAATAATATGCAATACCACCTCCAATATCATCATTTCATTTAGAAATACAGATTAATAGTGTTAATGGGAGGGAGTATATACTCACTGGTTTGGAGGACGTTGGTGATCAAGCTCATTGTACGGATCTATTACAAGCCCGTTCACCCCATGTCTAAAAACCGCAGCCTTTGCAAGCCCCAAAACCCAGTTGATACTTGGTAGGCAATCATTTTCGCACCTATTTTATCCACAACGTTTAGCGTCGGAACACACAAGTTATAACAAAAATCGACCCTACTGCATGTTGGAACTCACCGAATGAGATGAAAAGTATCATTCAACCATTTCTTTCCTTCCTCCAAATCCTTCTCACTCATTCTTTCATAAGAGTTTCCATACCTAAATACACGGTTGAAGTACTATATATTTATATATAACTTTGAAAATTATACAAGGATCTATAAATTATGGTTGATTGCATAAAAAAAAAGTAGCCAATATATTGACATATATATTGATATAAATAAATAATTTAAGATTATGCAAAAATGATGACTAGTTTGATTATAGAAGAGAGGGCTAAGCTGAACTAACCTCACATCAAAGAATGGCTTCCTCATGCGCTTTTCAAGAAGTTTCCTTGCGTGCTCTCTAACCTGAAGGTTTAATAACGCACGTATGATCTACAGGTCCAACTTCAATAATTATTAATGTATTCATGCAAGCATTTCTGTTCTTGAAGAGCAAGTATATACCTTGTTCTCCATAGAGCAGAGTGCAAACTTCCAACCAACACTTCGATTAAGATTGCATAACAATGCATCAAGCCATTCACTCTTTCCCGAATTGGGGACTCCAGTCACTATAGTCAACTCTCCAGGCACAACCTACAAGAAGATAACATGTAAGTAAACAATCAATCATGCCTTTTCAAATTACATGTGGGAATTTTTACTCATTTACATACGAACTGGTCAAATGGATAAAAAAAACAAAATAAAAAAGATAGCTTAAAAGGAGCCATGGCAAAAGTTGCCCAAGGAGTACAAAATAATTGGATTAGAATTCAAATAACATAATTTTTGTAATCATTATAGGCACATTTATTAGTCATATAAAACATATGGAAGAAACTATTCCGGGACTTCGTCACCCCTATGTATTCCGAACAATTTATAACAAAAAACAGAAACAATAGCATGCATTAAACATTACGTATAAAATGTAATATGAAATATACACAAAGATAGGCAGGTTTTAGCTTTAAGTAGAATAAGAGCAGACGTACATTATACAAATCGTTCATAGCCTTCCATCCGGTTGACACTCCAATCTCGGCACCAAGGGTTTGATGGTAATATGCATCAATTTCACCAAAGTAATTGCTAAAGCTAAATAAACCTTTAATAGGACACAATTCAGCAGACTCGATAACTTCCCTCAATACAGAAGGCCCCATGAACATGAGAACCTCATTAGCATCTTTAAACCGTTCATTTTCGTTTTTACTTGGCCACGTGACTCTCCAGCACCTGTTTGGATAAAATAAAATTAAGGGGTATAATAAACCAGAAGTTTCAACACCACTAAGAAGTATAGGCAGCATCAACCATTCATTCAAGTCAACCTTTCTTTTCCGAGGCGTCGTGCGAGCTCTTCAGCTAAGGCCTGACCAGGCTGATCCCCATCTGTCGCAAGTATTATCCGAGATGCCTGCAACATAAAAACACAAAACAATTATGATGAATAAAAAAAACTAATTACATACTTAAGAGGTGGCAAGATGGGTGGGTTGGAATGATGGGATAATAGGGCTAAAAGATTACTTTTTTACTGCAGGTCGAAACGGGTCAGCCTTGAACAGATCCAAAGCCGCTCTCGAACTCTTGAATCTACATGACATTAGCCTTGAACGAACATCAGCCAAAATATTAGCCACTAGAACATTGACCGTTCTTTTAGCTCCCGTATATAATCTTTCATTTCTTTCGCGCCATATGAAGTACATGGCAGCAGCAAGAACCAGTTTGGCTATGACACTAAGCAAATGGAATAAGAATCCCAACAATATCCGTAAAACATGGAGGACTACCTTGAAGACCAGCCTGCCCCCTTACTTGAAACCAAAGTTGCCTGGCATAAGGACATTCGAAGAACAGATGAGCATGAGAATCCGGCTGAGTTTCACAAAGCGTACAATGAGAAACGAGCGATGGAGACACATCCCAAGAGCGAAGAACATCCTGAGTCCTGAGTTTACCTTTGATAGCAAGCCAAACAAGGAAAGCATGCTTTGGAATATTATGCGAGAACCACACCACATCTGCCCAAGGAACCGGATTATGATAAGGATGAATAGCATTCCAAACAGCCCGAACCGAAAAGGGCTGAACAGATCCAGATCTATCCCTCCACTCCAGATTATCTTGCATCCCCATACTAAAAGTAGGATTAGAGATAGGCATACCAAAGAGCCGGACTCCACAATATCTGCAACCCTAGATGAAAGAGAGAGATCCGCCCTAAACATATCCCTAGTGGACACCAAATCTGCAATGGGGCTCAAATCACACCACTTGTCGTACCAAATCGAAGTACCATGACCATCACCAATCTTGTGCCAAATAAAATCACGAATTACTGGCCTCAACTGCAGCAACTTTCTCCATCCCCACGACATGGAACCACGGCATGGAATAGTCCAGAAGCTACGATCCCTTATCTTGTGCAACTGGGTCCAAGCAACCCATAAGGACTCCTTACGCATTAGAAGCTTCCAAAGCTGACTAACCATAAGAGCTTGATTAAAAAGATCAAGCTGTCGAATCCCAAGACCACCTTCAGATTTAGGCAAGCAAACAGCTTCCCAAGCCACCTTTGCTTTCCCCCTACGATATTCGCCATTACTCCATAAAAACTTCCTCATAATCTGCTGAATTTCCAGAAGAACACGAGTAGGAAGAATGAAGACCGACGCCCAATAAACATGCATAGATCCTAGAACAGACTTGACCAATTGCAATCGACCCGCAATAGATAAAGATTTATTCTTCCAATCAGAAACCCGAGCCTCAACCTTAGCAATCAGTTCTTTGCAATCCTTATACACCAGTCTCGAGGGAACAAGAGGAACACCAAGATACTTAACCGGGAGCCGCCCTTCCTCAAACGGAAGAACCTGAAGAATGCCTAACTTTGTGTGATTAAGCACATTACAAAAATAGGCAGTGCTTTTAGGCAAAGTAGGAGTCAATCCAGAAACATCCCGAAACTCATTCAAAGAATCCATAATAATCTTAGCCGAAATGACATCACCATGTGTAAATAAGAACAAGTCATCGGCAAAACAAAGATTAATTAACCTCATCTCCGAACACGATCGGTGATACTTGAACCCATTAGTCTCCCTCACCTTCCGCTGCAAGATAAGCGTAAGAATTTCCATAACCTGGGTAAATAAATATGGGGACAAAGGATCACCCTGACGAAGCCCTCTTCTGCCTCTAAAATGGCCATGACTAGCACCATTAAGAGAAATTGAGAAGGAAGTAGTAGTTACACACTCCATGATCCACCCAATCATCTTCTGAGGAAAACCAAAACCATTAAGCGTAACACGAAGAAAATTCTAATCCACCGTGTCATAAGCTTTTTGAATATCGATTTTGAAGGCACACCTCGGCTCCCCACGGTCCAAATGATAATTATGCATAAGTTCATGAGTCAGCAAAATATTATCCGCAATACTACGCCCAGGAATAAACGCCGACTGATTCAAACTAACCAGCGACTGGAGACAACCCTTGATACGATTAGCAATAATCTTGCTAATACATTTAAAAAGCACATTACAACAGGAGATCGGCCTAAAATCCGTAACCTTAGTAGGCGTCGGGACTTTAGGAATAAGAGCCAAAAGGGTATGGTTCATCTGTTTCAAAAGCTTCCCATTACGAAAAAACTCTTTAACAGCTAAACAAACATCCCCTCCAACGATCTCCCAGGCCTCCTTAAAAAAAAGCAGCCGTGAAACCATCAGGACCAGGAGATTTATCATTCCCCATAGAAAACATAGCAAGCTTAATTTCCCGATCCCCCGCCTCCATAGTCATCTCAGAAGCAGCCAACGGATCAAGCACATTCCCAGGATTTTTAAATCCTGGGTATTAAGAACAGTAGAATTACCTGCTTGGCCAAGAAAACCTTCATAGTGTGCAACAAAAGCTCGAGCCACATTCTCATTCTCATGAATAGTCCCAGCATTGTCAGTAACCACATTGATACGATTCCAGTAACCACATTGATACGATTCCGACTAATTCTACCCTTGACCGCTTTATGAAAAAAGGCGGAATTCGAGTCCCCATCCTTGAGCCATTGAATCTTTGCCTTCTGCTTAAGAAAACGGTCGTGAATAACAAGCGCATTATTATACTCCTGTACCAGTGTAGCCTCCTCCTCCCTAAGAGCAACATTAAACGGGTCTTTATCCAAATCAGAAGCAGCCATAGTCATCTCAGAAGCAGCCAACGGATCAAGCACATTCCCAAATAAATCCTGGGTATTAAGAACAGTAGAATTACGTGCTTGGCCAAGAAAACCTTCATAGTGTGCAACAAAAGCTCGAGCCACATTCTCATTCTCATGAATAGTCCCAGCATTGTCAGTAACCACATTGATACGATTCCGACTAATTCTACCCTTGACCGCTTTATGAAAAAAGGCGGAATTCGAGTCCCTATCCTTGAGCCATTGAATCTTTGCCTTCTGCTTAAGAAAACGGTCGTGAATAACAAACGCATTATTATACTCCTGTACCAGTGTAGCCTCCTCCTCCCTAAGAGCAACATTAAACGGGTCTTTATCCAAATTCGAGCGCAAAGCGGTAAGATTCTCAAACAGATTACCATGAGCAAATAAGAGCTTACGAAATGGCCGCTTTAACTGTTTAAGCTTCTTAGACACTTGAAACATGAGAAATCCAGAGGAGGAATGCATCCAACCCTCTTTCACCACATCCTTGAATCTCGGGTGAGACGTGAGGATGTTAGTAAATTTTGAAAGGCTTAGGGGGGCCCTTAACATTGGTAGCTATCCGAAGGATCGACGGAGCATGATCTGAAGTACGATAAGGATGAAAAATAGCATGAGCATCAGCAAACACATCCCCAAATGGCTCATTGCCCAAGATACGATCAATCTTCTTGAGAAGGCCATCAACACCCTTAGGCTTCTGAGTCCAGGTAAAATGAATACCTGTACTAGAAATATCCCGAACTTCAATATCATCAATACATTCCTTAAATTCACGCATAGCTATAGTCATACATGAAGATCCAGCAGTGCTTTCATTCAAGAAGAGAGAGGCATTAAAGTCACCAAGAATGCTCCAAGGTCTATCACGAATGTACGAGCAATGCATCCGGAGGTTATCCCAAAGATGTCTACGCTGAATATAACTGTTATGCCCATAGATAAATGAACAAAACAATTCCTTCTTAGCCAGCTTAAGCCATATACGCGTATGAATGACTTGATCAGTTTGAGAGATAACCACAATATCGACATCATACTTATTCCAACCAAGAATAATCCTCGTGCCCTTATCACAAAGACTTCCATTAGTTGTCCAGTCCCAATGCTTGAAAACACTAGAACATAGATTATCCAATTTAGACACCTGCGCATGAGATTCTAAAATTGCACAAACAGAAAGCTTATTATCATAAATGATCTGACGAACTTCACATTGTTTGGGGGAGAAGTTGAGACCCCGTATGTTCCATGAAGCCATACTAATCATGGGAAACCACAACAACGGGAGTGCTTGCCCCCACTAGAGATTCTAGGATTTGAGTTCCAGGATAAGCTTCAAGAACTAGTTCCTCCTCCTCCGAGTCACTCGGATTCAAAGTGGAATCAGGATATTCCTTTGGTCTTGGGACCCCTGACCCGCCATCCTCTTCGGTAGACGAACCCAAAACTCCAAACGAATTTGTTGTCACGACAACCTTCTTCGACGTCTTGCCAGGATCTTGGGCCTTACCCCCATCCCCCCAAATTGGTTTGGCATTAGAAGGAGCTGTTTTTACCTTCTGCTGATACTGAAAATTTGGTCTAGGTTTGGATAACCTAACACCCTCAACGGTCTTGGCCTGCTTGGATTTCTTCCTTTTCTGCTTAACCACAGTAAAGCCGTCCCCATCCACCCTTGGGGAAACCTCAGCAACCGTAGGAGGAACATCAACCTTAGGAATCAAAGGACATTTATCCGCTTTGTGCTCAAAAATCTTACAAGTGGCACAGTGGGGGGGCCTCCATTCATACTCAATATCAACCGTAGCCAAGGAATGGCCTAACCCACCAGAATGAGGGATAGCAACCACCATAGTTTCCAGAAGATCCTCCTCAGCCGATACTTCAATTAAGGCACGAGCATAGTCCTTGCGCCCCCAAGAGTTTGTACACAATTTGCTAGTATACGTATCCAACATGATAGGTTTGCCAATTTGAGTGGTAATTAGACTTAATCCCACCTCAGAATAAGCCACAATTGGAACATTGTGAAGCTTGACCCAAACCGGGGCCCTGGTGACGGCCTCCTTCTTCAAGATGGTGTTTGGAGTCCAGATGTTCAAGAATAACGGTATCTGTCGAATGAGCCAAGGACCACCCTCCATAACCCGTTCCATACCATCCTTCGTATCAAATTAGAACAGAAAGAAATCTTTTTCCAGCATTACTCTTTTAAGTCCAAACTTTGCCCAAGTATTCAAGACATAGTTCTCCACCAGTTTAAACGCCAAACACTTTCCAATAAAGAATCCATAGATAGTGTTCTTAAAACGGGCACTAACTTCGTCCACCACCGACATCGGGATAGTAACCCTAGCACCCAGAACCACCTCTTTGTTTCGCATCTCAGTTAACTTTACCTTCTGATCGGAAGAATTTTGACGTAAAGCAGTTGCAAAAGATCCATTATCAAGCTTGGAAGGACCCCGTATAGGAGCCCGAATGTTACCTTGAAGACTTGTTAAAGACCCTACTTCAGTACCTTGCAAAATTGATTTAACAACTCCAGAAGCTGCCATCCTTTCAATTCGTACGGATGAGAAACAATTCGTACGGATGAAGGACAATCTGTACGGATGAAGCCAACAATCGTACGGATGAAACCCTAGGTATACGGATGGAACTGAATACGGATGAAACCCTAATTATACGAATGAGTCTTGATTCGCACGGACAAAGACAATACAAACGGATGAACACTAGCAGGTTCGTACGGATGAATGGCAGGTTCGTACGGATGAAGGGCAGGTTCGTACGGATGAAAAATAGGGTTCCACTTAGCCACCAGACCTGAACAGCCGCCACTCCCTCTGCAAGTCACCGGAAAAACGAGGAAATGAAGGAAACCACCAGAAAACTCGAGCCAAATCAGACCAATAGTACTACAAACTCAAACCGAGCAAGAAAAGAAAGTTTAATTGAAATCAACAGCCACTAAACTAACCAGCAGCCACGAATTCGATTAATCAAAAATTCAAATCGGGGAATAAGAAAGCATCAGCAATTGATCCAAATCGGGGCACAAAACAGCTTCCAAAGCAAGAACAAACAAGAAGAATAAGAAAGAGCAGCAAAGAATTCAAACCATGAACAATTAAACCGCATCCATCAATCCAAAAATTGTCTCAAAATCACCATTCTAGAGAGAAAAAAAACGGGGCTAGTGTTCATCCGTTTGTATTGTCTTCGTCCGTGCGAATCAAGACTCATTCGTATAACTAGGGTTTCATCCGTATTCAGTTCCACCCGTATACCTAGGGTTTCATCCGTACGATTGTTGGCTTCATCCGTACAGATTGTCCTTCATCCGTACGAATTGTTTCTCATCCGTACGAATTGAAAGGATGGCAGCTTCTGGAGTTGTTAAATCAATTTTGCAAGGTACTGAAGTAGGGTCTTTAACAAGTCTTCAAGGTAACATTCGGGCTCCTATACGGGGTCCTTCCAAGCTTGATAATGGATCTTTTGCAACTGCTTTACGTCAAAATTCTTCCGATCAGAAGGTAAAGTTAACTGAGATGCGAAACAAAGAGGTGGTTCTTGGTGCTAGGGTTACTATCCCGATGTCGGTGGTGGACGAAGTTAGTGCCCGTTTTAAGAACACTATCTATGGATTCTTTATTGGAAAGCGTTTGGCGTTTAAACTGGTGGAGAACTATGTCTTGAATACTTGGGCAAAGTTTGGACTTAAAAGAGTAATGCTGGAAAAAGATTTCTTTCTTTTCCAATTTGATACGAAGGATGGTATGGAACGGGTTATGGAGGGTGGTCCTTGGCTCATTCGACAGATACCGTTATTCTTGAACATCTGGACTCCAAACACCATCTTGAAGAAGGAGGCCGTCACCAGGGCCCCGGTTTGGGTCAAGCTTCACAATGTTCCAATTGTGGCGTATTCTGAGGTGGGATTGAGTCTAATTACCACTCAAATTGGCAAACCTATCATGTTGGATACGTATACTAGCAAAATGTGTACAAACTCTTGGGGGCGCAAGGACTATGCTCGTGCCTTAATTGAAGTATCGGCTGAGGAGGATCTTCTGGAAACTATGGTGGTTGCTATCCCTCATTCTGGTGGGTTAGGCCATTCCTTGGCTACGGTTGATATTGAGTATGAATGGAGGCCCCCCCACTGTGCCACTTGTAAGATTTTTGACCACAAAGCGGATAAATGTCCTTTGATTCCTAAGGTTGATGTTCCTCCTACGGTTGCTGAGGTTTCCCCATGGGTGGATGGGGACGGCTTTACTGTGGTTAAGCAGAAAAGGAAGAAATCCAAGCAGGCCAAGACCGTTGAGGGTGTTAGGTTATCCAAACCTAGACCAAATTTTCAGTATCAGCAGAAGGTGAAAACAGTTCCTTCTAATGCCAAACCAAGTCGGGGGGATGGGGGTAAGGCCCAAGATCCTGGCAAGACGTCGAAGAAGGTTGTCGTGACAACAAATTCGTTTGGAGTTTTGGGTTCGTCTACCGGAGAGGATGGCGGGTCAGGGGTCCCAAGACCAAAGGAATATCCTGATTCCACTTTGAATCCGAGTGACTCGGAGGAGGAGGAACTAGTTCTTGAAGCTTATCCTGGAACTCAAATCCTAGAATCACTAGTGGGGGCAAGCACTCCCGTTGTTGTGGTTTCCCATGATTAGTATGGCTTCATGGAACATACGGGGTCTCAACTTCTCCCCCAAACAATGTGAAGTTCGTCAGATCATTTATGATAATAAGCTTTCTGTTTGTGCAATTTTAGAATCTCATGCGCAGGTGTCTAAATTGGATAATCTATGTTCTAGTGTTTTCAAGCATTGGGACTGGACAACTAATGGAAGTCTTTGTGATAAGGGCACGAGGATTATTCTTGGTTGGAATAAGTATGATGTCGATATTGTGGTTATCTCTCAAACTGATCAAGTCATTCATACGCGTATATGGCTTAAGCTGGCTAAGAAGGAATTGTTTTGTTCATTTATCTATGGGCATAACAGTTATATTCAGCGTAGACAGCTTTGGGATAACCTCCGGATGCATTGCTCGTACATTCGTGATAGACCTTGGAGCATTCTTGGTGACTTTAATGCCTCTCTCTTCTTGAATGAAAGCACTGCTGGATCTTCATGTATGACTATAGCTATGCGTGAATTTAAGGAATGTATTGATGATATTGAAGTTCGGGATATTTCTAGTACAGGTCTTCATTTTACCTGGACTCAGAAGCCTAAGGGTGTTGATGGCCTTCTCAAGAAGATTGATCGTATCTTGGGCAATGAGCCATTTGGGGATGTGTTTGCTGATGCTCATGCTATTTTTCATCCTTATCGTACTTCAGATCATGCTCTGTCAATCCTCGGATAGCTACCAATGTTAAGGGCCCCCCTAAGCCTTTTAAATTTACTAACATCCTCACGTCTCACCCGAGATTCAAGGATGTGGTGAAAGAGGGGTGGATGCATTCCTCCTCTGGATTTCTCATGTTTCAAGTGTCTAAGAAGCTCAAACATTTAAAGCGGCCGCTTCGTAAGCTCTTATTTGCTCATGGTAATCTGTTTGAGAATCTTACCGCTTTGCGCTCGAAGTTGGATAAGGCCCAGACTGATTTGGATAAAGACCCGTTTAATGTTGCTCTTAGGGAGGAGGAGGCTACACTGGTACAGGAGTATAATAATGCGCTTGTTATTCACGACCGTTTTCTTAAGCAGAAGGCAAAGATTCAATGGCTCAAGGATGGGGACTCGAATTCCGCCTTTTTTCATAAAGCGGTCAAGGGTAGAATTAGTCGGAATCGTATCAATGTGGTTACTGACAATGCTGGGACTATTCATGAGAATGAGAATGTGGCTCGAGCTTTTGTTGCACACTATGAAGGTTTTCTTGGCCAAGCAGGTAATTCTACTGTTCTTAATACCCAGGATTTATTTGGGAATGTGCTTGATCCGTTGGCTGCTTCTGAGATGACTATGGAGGTGGGGGATCGGGAAATTAAGCTTGCTATGTTTTCTATGGGGAATGATAAATCTCCTGGTCCTGATGGTTTCACGGCTGCTTTCTTTAAGGAGGCCTGGGAGATTGTTGGAGGGGATGTTTGTTTAGCTGTTAAAGAGTTTTTTCGTAATGGGAAGCTTTTGAAACAGATGAACCATACCCTTTTGGCTCTTATTCCTAAAGTCCCGACGCCTACTAAGGTTACGGATTTTAGGCCGATCTCCTGTTGTACTGTGCTTTTTAAATGTATTAGCAAGATTATTGCTAATCGTATCAAGGGTTGTCTCCAGTCGCTGGTTAGTTTGAATCAGTCGGCGTTTATTCATGGGCGTAGTATTGCGGATAATATTTTGCTGACTCATGAACTTATGCATAATTATCATTTGGACCGTGGGGAGCCGAGGTGTGCCTTCAAAATCGATATTCAAAAAGCTTATGACACGGTGGATTGGAATTTTCTTCGTGTTACGCTTAATGGTTTTGGTTTTCCTCAGAAGATGATTGGGTGGATCATGGAGTGTGTAACTACTACTTCCTTCTCAATTTCGCTTAATGGTGCTAGTCATGGCCATTTTAGAGGCAGAAGAGGGCTTCGTCAGGGTGATCCTTTGTCCCCATATTTATTTACCCTGGTTATGGAAATTCTTACGCTTATCTTGCAGCGGAAGGTGAGGGAGACTGATGGGTTCAAGTATCACCGATCGTGTTCGGAGATGAGGTTAATTAATCTTTGTTTTGCCGATGACTTGTTCTTATTTACACATGGTGATGTCAATTCGGCTAAGATTATTATGGATTCTTTGAATGAGTTTCGGGATGTTTCTGGATTGACTCCTAGTTTGCCTAAAAGCACTGCCTATTTTTGTAATGTGCTTAATCACACAAAGTTAGGCATTCTTCAGGTTCTTCCGTTTGAGGAAGGGCGGCTCCCGGTCAAGTATCTTGGTGTTCCTCTTGTTCCCTCGAGACTGGTGTATAAGGATTGCAAAGAACTGATTGCTAAGGTTGAGGCTCGGGTTTCTGATTGGAAGAATAAATCTTTATCTATTGCGGGTCGATTGCAATTGGTCAAGTCTGTTCTAGGATCTATGCATGTTTATTGGGCGTCGGTCTTCATTCTTCCTACTCGTGTTCTTCTGGAAATTCAGCAGATTATGAGGAAGTTTTTATGGAGTAATGGCGAATATCGTAGGGGGAAAGCAAAGGTGGCTTGGGAAGCTGTTTGCTTGCCTAAATCTGAAGGTGGTCTTGGGATTCGACAGCTTGATCTTTTTAATCAAGCTCTTATGGTTAGTCAGCTTTGGAAGCTTCTAATGCGTAAGGAGTCCTTATGGGTTGCTTGGACCTAGTTGCACAAGATAAGGGATCGTAGCTTCTGGACTATTCCATGTCGTGGTTCCATGTCGTGGGGATGGAGAAAGTTGCTGCAGTTGAGGCCAGTAATTCGTGATTTTATTTGGCACAAGATTGGTGATGGTCATGGTACTTCGATTTGGTACGACAAGTGGTGTGATTTGAGCCCCATTGCAGATTTGGTGTCCACTAGGGATATGTTTAGGGCGGATCTCTCTCTTTCATCTAGGGTTGCAGATATTGTGGAGTCCGGCTCTTTGGTATGGCCCCCAGTTCTTGGTAATGCTTACCCTGATCTCATCTCTATCTCTAATCCTACTTTTAGTATGGGGATGCAAGATAATCTGGAGTGGAGGGATAGATCTGGATCTGTTCAGCCCTTTTCGGTTCGGGCTGTTTGGAATGCTATTCGTCTATCATAATCCGGTTCCTTGGGCAGATGTGGTGTGGTTCTCGCATAATATTCCAAAGCATGCTTTCCTTGTTTGGCTTGCTATCAAAGGTAAACTCAGGACTCAGGATGTTCTTCGCTCTTGGGATGTGTCTCCATCGCTCGTTTCTCATTGTACGCTTTGTGAAACTCAGCCGGATTCTCATGCTCATCTGTTCTTCGAATGTCCTTATGCCAGGCAAGTTTGGTTTCAAGTAAGGGGGCAGGCTGGTCTTCAAGGTAGTCCTCCATGTTTTACGGATATTGTTGGGATTCTTATTCCATTTGCTCATCGTCGTTCTTCGGCTAGTGTCATAGCCAAACTGGTTCTTGCTGCTGCCATGTACTTCATATGGCGCGAAAGAAATGAAAGATTATATACGGGAGCTAAAAGAACGGTCAATGTTCTAGTGGCTAATATTTTGGCTGATGTTCGTTCAAGGCTAATGTCATGTAGATTCAAGAGTTCGAGAGCGGCTTTGGATGTGTTGAAGAATTGGAATATTCCGGAGTCTCTTCTGATTTAGGCGATTCTGTTGTTTAGTATTCTTTTTCTTGTATTGTTAGTATGAAGACAGATGGTCTGTCATCTCGTCTTAGTATGTTCAAGCTAGTCTTGAGGTTAATGTGGTAGTTCAGCCACATTCCATTGTACTTATTGGCTTTTTGGTGTTAATATAATTTACCGGGGTAATTCCCTTATACCAAAAAAAAAAAACACGGGTCAGCCCAGGCCAGATTGGTTGACTCGTCCATTTTCTAAACTTTCTTATAATTAATTAATGTATCCAGTAAAAGTACAAAAATGAAACTCAAATCAGCCCATTTATATGGAAATGGGTTAAAATTGCCACCTCTACATAAATATAGCATACAAATAAGAAGTAGTAATACATACCTTTTCAAAATATTCCTTGCAGTTCCATAAATACTGGTATTTTATATCCTACGTCCATGAATTTAAATGCAGTGTTATACATTGCCACATAGAAAATATTTTAGTTTATTAAAAAAGGTCACGATTGCATATATAAATAAAATGGCATTAGTCTAATTTTTTACAGTCACTAATGAACTTTTTAAACCATGATTTCAAAATCTACAAAAAGTTTGGTACATCTCAAAAAAAACCTTAGCACCGTGACAAAAGAACCAGACAAAAAATTGATTGGAATTTGAAGTTTGATTAAACTTAAACCTGATCTTGAGATGGCAAATCTTTAGAGGAAACTTTTGGAGGAGCACCATCCGGAACGCTTACACAATTTCTAAAACCTGCTTCTTCCATTGCAAGTTTATCCATTTCACCTTCAACCTGTTAAAAAAATAAAAACCATAACTAAAATCAATGAATAGAAAGGAGGATGAACTGAGGACACTTATAGATGTGTTTCAAGAAGAAATTATTACAATGATGACATCACTTGCTCCATCTATATCATCAAGTCCATATAATATTTTTTCTGTATCACTTTCCTGCAGAAAATTAGCGAAACAATCATAAGTATTTCTGAAAGTACATCTTTTATCATACAATACAAGTATATGGGTTTAGAACTTTAGATTACAGCAGCATATTTCCTAACAAAAAAGTGGCGTTATTACTCCAGACATATTTATACAAGCACATATGTACCATAACCACTAGAGAAGGAAATTTTAGCCCATTTACTTTGCAATTGAGTTGTCATTGAGTTGGTCAAACAATGACAGCAAAAACAGCTAGACACAAAACGGGTCAAATGCGACAAAAGTCGCCCACAATAAAAAAAAAACAGCTAAAAACAAAATGGGTCAAAATTCGGTCAACTTATATTTTATTATCAAACCTCCTAGATCATTTCATTCAAAAATCTACAGAGAGAGAGAGAGAGAGAGAGAGAAGAGAGGACCTGCCAGAATTTCTTTTCAAGGTCACGGTACTTGCAACTAATAAGTTGTCCTTTTCGTCTATAAGTAAATGCAATAACAATCTGCCAACACAGCATTAAGTATAAGTTATTCAAATGAGATTAAACCTGTGCAGATATCCAAGAGAATAGTTATATTTGTTGCAACATATCTCTGTAAAATTACATAATACAAACAGATTACGATAATTAAATTAACTTCCCTTCTCCTCAAGTAAGGTATAAGCCAAATCCATTTAGGTCGACTCATATGTATGTTCTGGTGACATTGAACTTTTTATGTTATGCAAATTAATATATACTGGTTATTATATGTTGAAACTATATTGAAAAAAATAGATATGAGTTATCTGACACCAAAATGGGGATTGTCAAATACTAGAATAAGAAATTTTGCCTCTTACACTAGAGTTTAACATTTAATATGTGTTGTAATATTGATGTTATTTTAATACCAACGGCTTGTGTAATAGATTGTTATCAAATAAAGAAGTAAATTATCCGTAGATATCCTTGCACAAGCACATAGCATCTGAACTTAAATAAAAATCCACACTGTTAATCTTAATATTCATTACACTATGTTGCCAATGTCAGCATGAATAAAAAAAGATGTCACTAACAGCTTTTTAACCAAAAACAAAATTCACAGGAGTTTCACTTTAAGCGTAGAAGGGCATGTTATGTACCTGATTTTCATATCGCCTTTGCATGACATGGTTTCTCCGTAATGTCTCTTCAGATATCATTCTTTCAGCAAAATATTCAAGTAGCTGAATCACAAAGATAAGTTAATATTAGAGGTGGCAATTTCAAAATATTTACTTATAAACGGGTCAATGTTACGTTAATAAAACTGAATTAAAAAAGACCACAACAGAGAGGAGTATGCCCAATGTTACATGTCTTAAAAGATCATGCATAACTATAGAGGGTACTTTTTGCAATTTTCACCTTCAAACTAAATAAGATAAGTATACAGGAGATAAGAGTTTACATCGGGGCACAAAGGTTCTAACTTTAAATCACGTTCTGTGATTTCCTTAACTTTTTTCACTTTGGGGACTTGAGTCATCCGGTTGTAACTTGACTTAACCTCTGCAAAAGCCTGCAACGGCATTAAACAGTTAAAGAAATGTTACGTGTAATGTAAAGCTCAACAAAGAAGTAAAAAACGAGAACGGTGAGATATGTTACCCGTGTGGAGCCATTCCATCCACACTTGGCTCGAAAACAATTCCACACCGCTGCATTACTACAACATTTTAACAAAGCCCACGTCAAATGAGACGGCAACATGGGTGGGTCAGATACGCGTCAAACGGGTAAATTTGGTAAGGTTGATGCAAACCACTTTCGTTATTTTTCATAATTAGTTTTTGTGTGAGATTACAACTATATATTATTATAATAACGATATAATTTTAAGCTATTTTTTTATTTTACCCCTTTGACCCGTTAGACATAAAACGTAACATAAGTTGACCCATTGGGTTGATTTTGCCACCTCTAACAAAGGAAACTTACCCATCATCAGAAATGAAGAGAGAGAGTTTCTTCTCCCCAGAGTCGCCACCTTTGCACTGTAGGAGGAGTAGAAAGATCCACAGAATTAGATAATAATGCCTTTTTTAACTTTTAATCAACATAAAAATGTTACCAATTTACAACAATATATACAATAACGCTAAGTGCACTGCACACTGCTCAAATTTCCAAATGACATGCTAGCACTTGAAATATAAAGGTGAGAGAATGGGCATGACAGTTGGATTGGAAAACTGGCAAAAAACCAATATTTTTACCAACACCAGTTTGTGAAAAATGATTATAAAAGAATATATAAATATTTTTTGAACTGATTGAATTTTTCTAATAACAATGATTTTAAAAACTTAAGTATTGAAATACATTTTGAGAGACTTTCGACCTTTTTAATTTACCTATTTTACCCATTACAGAAACATAATCTGTATAAACAGTAACATTAAAAATGAGTTGAAATTCCACGGCTATTTAAACTTCTATAAAGATGAGCAATAGTTTGTGCATATACCATGGGACAGAGCAAGCCGTTCGTTTGGCCAGTCGAACAAGTTCCGCATGCTATTCCGATTTCTTCCAACTTGACCCTAAGTAGGTTTAGTTGTTGTCTATCAGTATCAACTATTTTATCATCAGACTTCTCCAAGTATACTTCAGATACTGTAACACATGAATATCACTATTATCGCTTATCCCGAAAAATAAAGTCTTTCAGTTAGTAACTACTAAGTAAGGATGTAAGTACATAACTCGTAGAAAAGTAAATAGTTGGGTTATACCTGGTCTAGGGATGCTGGCATGAGTAGAAAAAGAAAAGTGAGAAGAGGGTTTAAGAGATAAAGGGACCATTTTCAATTTACAGGTTGAATAAGTTGAAATGAATTTGTTGTGATAATTACATGAATTCGAGGTGGGTGTGGGTTTAAAGTGAAGAAAGTGTTTAGATGCCGCCATAATAATAACAGGACAAACTGAGACTGCGTTTGAGAGAGAGTGGAAAGGTGTCCGGTGACGAAGAAGCATATCGGAAAAACTTTAACTACCGTACTTCATTGCGGCTCTTGAAGCTTTCTGTCAATGGAGTCTTTTTCTTTTAGGGGTTTTTGGTTTTGGGAGGGAGGGAGCTTTTGTGTTACCCCTTTCATTTTCTTGTAAAATAAGTAAGTCTTGCAAATAACTTTAATGAATAGAGTTTCAAATTTTGTAGTGAATTGTTTTTTAGTGCGTATAAAACTAAAATTGAACCGAATATTTTGATTTAGAAAAATGAAAGACGGTTTAGTTTAGTTTTTGATATATTATGGTTTGGTTTGATTTGGTTTTTGTTGGCGGGTCTTAAAATGATCTTAATCTATATTTAGGTGATTAGTATTACTAATTGATTGCGGAATCACAAATAAGTAATTGAATTGTTGAATCAAATGATGAATGAAAGCAGAATATAACAAAATGTTGTTGCGTTCAAAGCCTAGAAATGGCGGGAGAAACGGTTACATATAAGTCCATCTTATACAAGCACACCTTACACATGACTGATCTCTCATTATTTATCAAGGTTATAGATAACGTAAGGCGTGGCGTGGCGGCATGAGCAAGCCTCAAGCTTTGCAAGAAATGGCGAGACATGGCGTTTTTCAAGGCGTGAAAAAGCGGCAAAAAATTAATATATTTTATAATTTTATATATACTTTTATATATATTTTTACTATTATTAAGTTATATCAACACCAATAAATTATAAAAAGTTAATAATTTCATATATCAATATACAACTAATGTAAAATATAGTAACCAAAAGCTTTACAAAGAAGTTATCCATCATTTCGTGTCGGCTACTCCAAGCCTTGAGAAACGGCGAGACAAGGCGGCGACATGGCGGCTACTCCAAGCCTTGAGAAATGGCGAGACATGGCGGTTTCATGGCGGGTTATTTAGAACACTGTTATTTATAGACTAACCTTTAACACTAATTATTACATTAAATGACCCTTATATTCATTTAAGAATACTTCGGGTAAACAAAATACATTAAGTCTTCATTTAATTTTAACTCTGGTGAAGTAACTTGTTCATCTGAGTTAAAGTATTCACTGAAAGACTTTCTAAGATTTAAGTCGGATAATGAACATTGTACACCCCACCTATTCACTTAGACAAAAAAATAAGTCTGATGTAGAATTTGAAGCTTCAACGATCACCAAATTTCAGTTCCAACAATCTCCCCATTGGACGATACTTCCAAAACTACATCTTCCAGTCTTTACCTTCCTATTCTCTATCCTAGGTGAATCCTTTTAACCTCAGGAGCAACAACTTCAAGAAACTGCTTTCCTTCTTCTCCACAATCTTCATGTTTCTCAAAAGGAAGTTTATGAATAGTAAGTAAGTTTGCATTTGTTAGTTCCCTCAATTCAGCATTCTCATACAATATTTCATCTTCTCCATCTTCCTTGACCAGTACAATCTAATCATGAGGACAATCCATCCACCATCTAATAATTCTGGGTTTTTGATGAACCACTTTAATCCTCTTCATTGGTGCTTTCTCCATTGACATAGACTTTCTTCTTCTTTTGAATTTCTTTCCAAAGTCAATGAAGTCAGTTTTAGCATATTTCTTGATGAAATTTTCATAATCACCACCTTGGGGATAACCACCATGATTCACCATTTTCAGTTGACTTAACTATCTTGCATCTTCAACAGTTATCTTCTTTAGTTCATCAGTAGTTCCAAAGTAAGTGACTTGAACACTTCCAGTACTTCCCTTTCTTTTAATAGCAATGGCTCCTCTGTATGGGTCAAATATCCAACCAAAAACTGGTGGAAGGATTCCCTTCTTTCTATTTGCCAACTCTAACCTCTCAGCTCTAGATTCCTCTTGAGTTTGCTCTCTTAATCTTGATCCGGAACTTTCTTCATTCCTTGATTGAGTTGCATCTTCTTCATCTACTGAGAAACCATACTTGTTAAGATCATTCCCAGATGCATCAGTTTATCCACCCAATGAGATAACTCATCAATGATCTTTTGAGCCATAGGATCTGCAACATAATAATCCTCATCTAAAGTTGTATGCACTTCAGTTTCAGTTTGCACCTCTGTTTCTACATCTATATACTCAGCAAAAGGATCAACATCTTGTTCTAGCTTCACTTTAGTCTTCAAATGAACTTCTTGTCTCTATTTTGAAACTAGAGATTCAAGACTAACAGTTTGACTAGCTTGAGTAGAAGATCCTCCCACATCCTTTTCTTTAACAATTGGATCTTCAATTGGTTTCTCTCCCTCATTTGCTTGGTCTTCTTTCAGCTTCTTGTTCATCTCATCTTTAATTCTCTTTTCCCTTCTCATCGTCATTTCCTTCAACATAGATTTAGTCTGAGCATCTAACCAATTTCTCTCCAAAGTCTCAATCTTCATTTGGCCTACTGATCTAGATGTGAATGTCTTCATCGATACTAAATAGTTTTTGAGATGATATTTATAGTTGGCTTCAGACATGTCTCCTTCATATCCAATCAACCTCTTTTTCAATTCCACCACTTTGATGGGCACCAAACTCACAGACTTGATTGCCTTTGACTTATTTCTTCCACCAACATAATATTTAGTACCATCACTCACATATTCTACATTCTTCTCTTCAACAGACTTCTTTTCTACAGTTTCAGTGTCTTTCACTTTATCCTTTGTGTTAACATCCTCCATTTTTTCATCTGCTTCATCAAGATCTACATGAATCTGTTTTCCTCTCATATCCTTGTTCCATACCTCACTTGATCCATAAACAGACTTAGGATCCCTCTCCTTGATATGAACAGTAAATACTTCAGTAGAACTTTCATCAAATTCCTTCATAGTTTTTCTCAAGAGTCTCTCTGTCAACCTCATTTCCAAATTGATCAACTGATCTAAACTTGTTAGGTTGATCATCAGATTGATTTCAATACTATCAGACTTGTTTTGATTTTCTGTTTCATCACCAGACCTAAGTCTATCATCACCAGACTTATTTTCATCATCACCAGACTTAAAAGTCTCTTCACCAGACTTGATTTGATCATCAGTTGTAAGATCAAAATCAAACATTTTTTCTTTTCCCTTGGCACTAACTATCTTCTCTCACTCCTTTCCAATTTTCTCAATCATTGTGATGTTTACTTCCTTCTCAGTTGTATCCCCCGTAGAAACCACTTCCTCATAATTCACAGTCTTATCAATATCACCCATTTAAACAGTCTGTTCCATTTATGCATCCTCCAATATCACAGTTGGCTCAATTTCATCAAACACAACTGTCTCATTCTCATCACCAACCCCTGAATCATGCATCACCACATCTTCATCATCATCATCATTAGTTTTATTTCCCCTATTTTGGTAGCATCATTCAAGGGGTGAGATTTTAGCTTGAATCTCAGTTGATCTCTAATAACTTGATGAACTGCACTCTTCCATCTTAGCTTATTAATCAAAGAAGCTTGTTTCTTCACCATTTCTTCCAACTCTCCATTATTTTGTTGCAATTCAAATGCCTTTAATACACCAATTCCTGCTCCCCCTTTCTTCTTAGACTTATACACTTGTAATGGAGCACTTGTTGTTGGAGTGTTTTTGACAACTTGAACTCCAGGAGTGTTCAAAGTTGGAAAAGTTGGAGTAAAAATAATTATGTCAGCAAGATTTGGCAATTGTTGACTTTCTGCTTCAGTATAATACCACTTAATGTGAGCATCACTTGGTTCATTATCTGTTTGAAATGGTGGTGTATGGGGTATTGGATGTGAAGATGAAAATGGTGGAACAGAGGATTGACCTTGTATGAGCAAGGGATTGATTTAAAGGTGATTGTATAGGTGATTGAAGGTTTTGTATAGGTAATTGAGGTGGGGGTGAAGGTGCATTTTGTTCAGGTGAGAGTGGTTGTTGTTCATGTTCTTGATTAACATTTTATGCATTCTGGTTATCATTCCCTCCTTTCAACATTTAGATTTACACCTTGTGCTTATTGGATCATGGGAGGAAAGAAAGGTGTGAAATCTCCTGAGAACACAAACTTTAAAGATTCAAAAGATTTCTTCATATTGGCCATAATCTTCCGATTCGTATTTTCATCCTTCAATTCAGGCCCTTCAGGTACCAACCCTTATACCTCAGATGTCAAGATAAGTTGTATAAACCTTGGGTATAACAAAAACTTCTTAGAAGATCCCTCAGCCATCCTCTGCATACAATCAAAATAATACCCAGAAAATTTGAATCTCCTTTGAATAGCCAAACAAAAAACGGTTGTTGCAAGGTTTTGGCTCATGTCATCAAAACCTCCAGACCTTCCAGATAAACAGCTCACCAATACATGCACTAGGTATCCCCAATTATAAGAAAACCTAGTCTTCTTCACCATATTGCATGGAAAATCTCCCTCATACCCTGCCAGTCTACATACCCTTTGGATTTCTTTAATAGGAAACTGTTATAGACCTCCTTCATCATCTAACTGTAGAACTCTTTGTCAGGTCTGATCAGTCTTTAAAGCAATGACTCGATGTTTAGAATCACTAACTGGTGGCAGAATCACGAGCTAATGAATGAATTAACGAACTAAGAACAATGAATTAAATAGAAATGAGTAAAAGGAACTTTCATTCATAAGCCATAAATGGTGGGAAAAGTGGTTACAAAATGGTACTCTCATTTAAGAACACGATGGGTGAACAAATAAACAAAAATTTAACTTTAGCTCGGGTGAACTTGAACTTAACTCTGGTGAAGAGTTAGTTCACCCGACTTAAAGTCTTCATGAAATGTCCTAACCAAGATTTAGTTCGGGTGATGAACATTGTTCACCCGAACTAAATGTTTATTACCAAACACTGATAAAGAGTCTTTGGAAGCTTAAGCCATCACTCTTTTTATGCTCCAACAATCTGTAACACTTAGAATAAAAACACACAATTTTTAATTTTTTTTTTATAAGAAACTTCTACATTGTTAACGGTTTACTACAACGTAACATAACTTTATACAAACAAAAGGAAATGTTTTGCTTTCACCAAAATAACATTTTAAACATTTAGAGCGGAAGCTCATTATAAAAGATTTTTATTCTTAGTAAGGTCCCCATCCATGCCTCGTATGCTTGCCTTGCGTTTCAAAAGTCCTTCTTACCTATAAGCACGACATCAACAAACTAGATTAGCATTAAGCTAGTGAATATACTTAGACATATGTTAAGAAAAATCTCCAAGACTATTTAAGTCTTATCAATCTCTTCTCCCAACTTATATAAAGTTTGTTCTTACTTCTTTCCAACTATTGAAAGTCATTTGCATACCCTCGCGGTATGTATTTAAGGTTAACTCTACTTCTCCCCGACCAATGAAAGTCAATTGTACTTCTTGTCGTCATATAAATGTCTTCTCTATTCTTCTCTAACATAATAATATGTTAGGATATCATTCCCATACTTAAACTACTTTAAAACTTACTACAAACTGATCTAGGTACTAGTTGCTCCGCAACTAAACATTCTGGAAATCACCCTTGGCTACTGAGTCCCAGTTGCGGCGCAACAAGGACCAGTTGCGGCGCAACTAGGCCAGTAACTGGGGTGACTTCCGTTTTGGATCGTTTCCTGCACTTACATGTTAGTTTACGCCACTTCTAGTCCTTATTTCCGCTAACAACTCTAACTATAACTTGGAATAGCTTACTTATCAATCTTTAATACCTTAATACAAATTTTAAACATATAACCATATGAAAATGAGTCTCGTATACTCACCTTGGCGTTGAAGTACGTTCACTACTCTTTTGTTGCTTTACCCTTTCCTTTGTCTTTTAAATCTGAGTTTATAAAAGCAAAACACCATAGCTTTCAATACTCATAATAACATAACTAACAACTTTGTTACACATTTCTTTTCAAAAATCTAAACATTAACTTGCTTATTCATTTTCTACCCAACGCGACACTTTTGGGGTCTTTTGACCCGTTAGGCTTTATACCTACATAGAAGCATTTAAAATTACCATCTACCTTATACACTTTTCAACAATACATATATAAAATGGTTATTTCCTTTTCTTTAACAAATTTCTACCCATTGCCACTCCTTGGGTCATTTGACCCATTTGGCAACATCAAAAGAAGAAATCATAATACTATATTCTTTCTCATTCAAAACTTAAACATACAATTCTAACATCAAATTAGTATACAATCAAAGCTCAAATTAACAATTTTATTCAATTATTATGATTATCCCCAAATTATCAAAATACCTAATTTTACCAATTAAGCATTTTATTAGGACTATAACACATAATATAAACCCAAATTCATCAAATAATATTAAGTGCATAATTTTACCTTCTTTTCCTCCCAACACCAATTTAGCTAGATTCCTTTATCTTCTAATCTTAACTCTTTATAAACTTCACAAATTTAACACTAATTTGAGGAAATTGCAAATGCTCTTAGCTTGATTTCAATTACACACACTCAAAACACCTACAAGAAATCCAGAATTTGACACCTAGTCATCTTACTCATACTCAATTTCGGATTTACACCTTTAGTCCCTCAACTTCTCAAATCTTTCTAATTTACAAAATTACTAGCATTATCAACTAATTAAGTCCTTGCTAACTAAAATTAACTATCTTTCTTACAATTCTAGTCCTTTACTTATTAGACTTCTCAAATAACATAAATATAAAACATTTATATTATAAACAAATAAATACTTACGAAATATTCTAATTTCCGAGAACTGGGATGTTACAAATCTTCCCTCCTTCTAAAGATTTCGTCCCCGAAATCTATTCTTCAAATAATTTGGGATAAAATTTCTTCATTTCATTCTCCGGCTCCCATGTAAATTCCGACCCCTTTCTATGCTTCCATTGAACCTTAACCATACTAATTTGTTTATTTCTAAGTTGTTTTATTTTCCGATCGAGAATGGCTACCGGTTCTTCTACATAATTCAACTTCTCATCGATTTCTATATCATCTAGTGGAACAAATGTTGTTTCATCCGCAAGACACTTTCTTAAATTTGACACATGGAATGTAGGATGTATCTTATTTAAAATTTCGGGCAATTCTAGCCGGTAAGCAACTTTTTCGATTCTCTCCAAAATCTTAAATGGTCCAATAAATCTCGGACTTAAATTTCCTCTCTTTCTAAATCGAATCACTCCTTTCCATGGGGAAACTTTTAACATTACAAATTCACCAACTTCAAATTCTATCGGTCTTCGCCTTTTATCGGCATAACTCTTTTGTCGATCTTGAGCCATCTTAAGTCTTTCTCTAATTTGATCTATCTTCTCCGTTGTAATTTGTACAATTTCTTTTTCTCCCAATTCTCGTTGTCCAATTTCACCCCAACATATTGGCGTTCTACATTTTCTTCCATACAACATTGTATAAGGTGCACAATCTATACTTGCTTGATAGCTATTGTTGTAAGAAAATTCTACTAACGGTAAGTGATCATCCCAATTACCCCCAAAATCTATTACACACGCACGGAGTAAATCAACCAATGTTTGAATTGTTCTTTCACTTTGCCCATCGGTTTGAGGATAATAAGCCGTGCTAATATTAAGTTTCATCCCTAATACTTCTTGGAAACCTCTCCAAAAGTGAGAAGTAAAACGTGTATCTCTATCCGACACTATTGAAATCGGAACTCCGTGTCTTGCTACAAGTTCTTTCAAAAACATTTCCGCCATTTTCTCCTTTGAAATAGCTTCCTTAATTGGTAAGAAATGAGCACTTTTAGTCAATCTATCCACAATCACCCAAATAGCATCATTCTTTCTTCTAGACTTTGGTAATTTCGTCACCAAATCCATAGTAATATTCTCCCATTTCCAAAACGGTATTTCTAATGGTTGCATTTTTCCATAAGGCTTTTGGTGTTCCGCTTTAACTTGTAAACATGTTAAACATTTCTCTACATATTTCACTATATCTCTTTTCATACCCGGCCACCAATAGTCTTCCTTAAGATCTCTATACATTTTCGTACTACCGGGATGAATAGAATATTTTGACTTATGTGCTCCGTCTAACAAAACCTTCTTACATTCCGATGTATTAGGAATCCAAATTCTTCCAAATCTAGTCTTTAAACCTCGGCTATCTTCCATTAAATTTTGCACTTGACCCACAATTCTTTCTCTTTTCCAATTCTCCTCTTTAATTGCTTCCGATTGAGCTTCTTTAACCGAATCAAAGAAATTAGCATTAATAATCAAAGCTAAGGAGTAAAGTTTCATTTCCGGTTGTGAACTCTTTCTACTTAACGCATCCGCAACGACATTTGCTTTTCCGGGGTGGTATCGAATATCACAATCATAATCTTTCACAAAATCTAACCATCTACGTTGTCTCATACTAAGATCATTTTGAGTAAAGAAATATTGCAAACTTTTATGATCCTTATAAATCGTACACCTTTCTCCATAGAGGTAATGCCTCCATATCTTTAAAGCAAACACAACCGCCGCTAACTCCAAATCTCGTACCGGGTATTTCTTTTCATTTTCTTTCAACTGTCTTGAAGCATAAGCAATAACCCTTCCATGTTGCATCAAAACACATCCTAAACCGGTATATGAAGCATCACTATAAACAACCAAATCTTTCGTTCCATCCGGCAAAACTAACACCGGTGCTTCACTTAGTTTCTTCTTTAAAATCTGGAAGGCTTCTTCTTGTTTTTCTTTCCATTCAAACTTCTTATTCTTTCTAGTTAACTCGGTTAAGCTTGAAGCTATTTTAGAAAAATCTTGAATAAATCTTCGGTAATACCCCGCAAGACCAAGAAAACTACGGATTTCCTTCACACTTTTCGGAGAATTCCAATTAACAATTGCTTCAATTTTCGCCGGATCTACTTTTATACCTTCTGCATTTACTACATGACCCAAAAATTGGACTTCTTCCAACCAAAATTTACATTTAGAAAATTTTGCATATAATTTTTCTCGTCTAAGAATCTCCAACAATTGTCGCAAATGATCCGCATGTTCTTCTTTACTCTTCGAATATATTAGAATATCATCAATAAAGACTATAACAAATTTATCTAACATCATTCTACAAACTCTATTCATCAAATCCATAAAAGCTGCGGGGGCATTTGTTAGACCAAAAGGCATAACCAAAAATTCATAATGGCCATACCTTGTGCGAAAAGCTGTTTTCGGTACATCTTCCTCCTTTACTTTCAATTGGTGATAACCCGACCTTAAATCTATCTTTGAAAAGAATTTCGCCCCTTGCAATTGATCAAACAAATCATCTATTCTCGGTAACGGGTATTTATTCTTGACAGTTAACTTATTAAGTTCTCGATAATCTATACACATACGCATACTACCATCTTTCTTCTTCACAAATAAAATCGGTGCACCCCACGGAGAAGAACTGGGACGGATAAAACCCTTATGTAACAACTCTTGTAACTGACTCATTAATTCTTTCATTTCGGCTGGAGCTAATCTATATGGAGCCTTTGCTATAGGTGCAGCACCGGGAATCAATTCTATTCTAAACTCTACTTCTCTTTCTGGTGGCAAACCCGGAAGATCTTCAGGAAATACATCTACATTTTCATTTACTACATCTACTTCTTTTAATTCTTTCTTATCTTTCTTTTTATCTATCACATATGCAAGGTATGCTTGACAACCTCGGGACATATATCTTCTTGCTTTCATTAAGGAACAAACCGAAATTTCACCACTTTTTTTCTCCCCGTAAATGACAACTTCTTTTCTAACCAATCCATACCAACTATAACATCAAATTCTCCCATGACCATTGGAATCAAGTCTATCGTAAATTTTGTTGATTCTATCTCTAATTGATTATCATGATAAACATCTGACATAAGAACAATTCGATTATCCGTCACTTCTACTTCTAAGGGATATTCTAGCTTACTAAGGGGCTTAGAAAACTTCTTACAAAATTTACTTGATACAAAAGATCTATTTGCTCCCGAATCAAACAAGACATAAGCAGGTTGAGAGTTTACAATAAAAATACCTGAAACGACATCGGTCGATTCTTTTGCTTCTACGGTTGTGATTTGAAAGGCACGACCACGGCCTTTATTATCTTCAGCTTTCTTTCCACTACCTCCTCCTTCAAGAAGTAAAGGAGCTTTCGGTCCCACCAATAACTTCTGATTCTGAGGCAACTTTGGACATTCATTTTTGAGATGCCCCGGGTCCTTACAGTAGTAGCAAATCCTTATTGGATTGGGACATTCACTACTAATATGACCCGGATTCCCACACGTGTAACAACCCATCTGACCAAATTTGCATTCTCCAGGATGATTCTTACCACACTTTCTACAACTATATTCTCTTCTTGATGACTCTTTCCTTTCAAATCTTCTCCCCGAACTTCTACCCTTCTGTTTAAATCTTTGCCTTTTATACGGTTCTTGTACATATTCAACCTTGCGTTTCTTCTTCTCTTCTTCAGTTCTATTTGAAAGTTCTAACTCTATCCTTCTTGCCGCTTCAACCATATCCTCAAAAGTATGAGGATTATAAGTGGAAACATGCTCTCTGATGTCGGGACTCAAACAACACATATAACGATCCATCTTCATCCGTTCACTTAAAACATATTCTGGACAAAACCCCGCTCTATCTAGAAATTCATTAGTGATCTCATTCACGGTTTTACTTCCTTGTTGTAATGACAAAAACTCCCGGGTAATTTTGTTCACTGCCGAAGGTGGACAATAGTACTCCATGAATCTCTTCTTAAAGTCTCCCCACGTCATCTTCACAATCCCTTGAGCCGGGAATAACCTCACTATAGACTCCCACCAACTTTTAGCTTGATTTCAGAGTAGATTTGATGCATAAATTACCTTATCTCTATCCGCACACTTGCAAGTCAAGAATGCACCTTCTACCTTAATAACCCACCGCATGCTAACGATAGGATCAATCTCTCCAAGAAAAATAGGTGGATTACAGCTTGCAAAATCTTTATACGTACACCCCTTCTTATAACTTTTTGTGGGTTCTTCTTGATGATCAGAATGATCATCCTCACTTCCTGAATCTTCCTTCTCTTTCTGCTTCAATTCTTTCTCCGCGAGCACGCGGACTATCTTTTCATCAATAATCTCCACAACATCATCTCTAACCCGTTTAATAATAAACGGTATTGCTTTCTCAAAGGCTTGGCTAATCTCCTTAGCCACAATTGTTTGCATATCTACTTCCTTGTGACCATCATCATGATGACTACCTTCTTCTTCCATTTCTACCAACTAAAATTAAATTCAGTTAATAATGACATATAAAACTATAATCTATACACAATTATAGTTTATACGTCATATATATGCTTTCTAACTTTCTTTGTCCCTGGTCCTTAATATACTTCAATCATATTGGATATACATAACATGTCCAAAATTAGCGTTGGCCAGACGTTAATTTTAAACATATTAACCCTTGTACACCCAATACTATCAATGTATAATTAAGACTAAGGCATTCTATTCTTTCTCAACAATTAATCTCTCTTACTCTTATCTCTTCCGCAAGGCAAGCTTCTTCCCCTTACAAAGCCTCAGCTTGGGTTCAAGTATCAACCGAGATACTCAACTCACGCAAGCCAAGGCTCTGATACCAACTTGTAACACTTAGATTAATAACACACAATTTTTTTATTTTTTATTTTATAAGAAACTTCTACATTGTTAACGGTTTACTACAACGTAACATAACGTTATACAAACAAAAGGAAATGTTTTGCTTTCACCAAAATAACATTTTAACATTTAGAGCGGAAGCTCATTACAAAAGATTTTGATTCTTAGTAAGGTCCCCATCCATGCCTTGTATGCTTGCCTTGCGTTTCAAAAGTCCTTCTTACCTATAAGCACGACGTCAACAAACTAGATTAGCATTAAGCTAGTGAATATACTTAGACATATGTTAAGAAAAATCTCCAAGACTATTTAAGTCTTATCAATCTCTTCTCCCAACTTATATAAAGTTGGTTCTTACTTCTTTCCAACTATTGAAAGTCATTTGCATACCCTCGCTGTATGTATTTAAGGTTAACTCTACTTCTCCCCGACGAATGAAATTCAATTTTACTTCTTGTCGTCATATAAATGTCTTCTCTATTCTTCTCTAACATAATAATATGTTAGGATATCATTCCCATACTTAAACTATTTTAAAACTTACTAATAACTGATCTAGGTACTAGTTGCTCCGCAACTAAATATTCTGGAAATCACCCTTGGCTACTGAGTCCCTGTTGCGGCGCAACAAGGACCAGTTGCGGCGCAACTAGGCCAGTAACTGGGGTGACTTCCGTTTTTGATCGTTTCCTGCACTTACATGTTAGTTTACGCCACTTCTAGTCCTTATTTCCGCTAACAACTCTAACTATAACTTGGAATAGCTTACTTATCAATCTTTAATACCTTAATACAAAATTTTAAACATATAACCATATGAAAATGAGTCTCGTATACTCACCTTGGCGTTGAAGTACGTTCACTACTCTTTTGTTGCTTTACCCTTTCCTTTGTCTTTTAAATTTGAGTTTATAAAACCAAAACACCATAGCTTTCAATACTAATAATAACATAACTAACAACTTTGTTACACATTTCTTTTCAAAAATCTAAACATTAACTTGCTTATTCATTTTCTACCCAACGTGCCACTTTTGGGGTCTTTTGACCCGTTAGGCTTTATACCTACATAGAAGCATTTCAAATTACCATCTACCTTATACACATTTCAACAATACATATATAAAATGGTTATTTCCTTTTCTTTAACAAATTTCTACCCATTGCCACTCATTGGGTCATTTGACCCATTTGGCAACATCAAAAGAAGAAATCATAATACTATATTCTTTCTCATTCAAAACTTAAACATACAATTCTCACATCAAATTAGCATACAATCAAAGCTCAAATTAACAATTTTCTTCAATTATTATGATTATCCCCAAATTATCAAAATACCTAATTTTACCAATTAAGCATTTTATTAGGACTATAACACATAATATAAACCCAAATTCATCAAATAATATTAAGTGCATAATTTTACCTTCTTTTCCTCCAAACACCAATTTAGCTAGATTTCTTTATCTTCTAATCTTAACTCTTTATAAACTTCACAAATTTAACACTAATTTGAGGAAATTGCAAATGCTCTTAGCTTGATTTCAATTACACACACTCAAAACACCTACAAGAAATCCAGAATTTGACACCTAGTCATCTTACTCATACTCAATTTCGGATTTACACCTTTAGTCCCTCAACTTCTCAAATCTTTCTAATTTACAAAATTACTAGCATTATCAACTAATTAAGTCCTTTCTAACTAAAATTAACTATCTTTCTTACAATTCTAGTCCTTTACTTATTAGACTTCTCAAATAACATAAATATAAAACATTTATATTATAAACAAATAAATACTTACGAAATATTCTAATTTCCGAGAACTGGGATGTTACAAATCTTCCCTCCTTCTAAAGATTTCGTCCCCGAAATCTATTCTTCAAATAATTTGGGATAAAATTTCTTCATTTCATTCTCCGGCTCCCATGTAAATTCCGACCCCTTTCTATGCTTCCATTGAACCTTAACCATACTTATTTGTTTATTTCTAAGTTGTTTTATTTTCCGATCGAGAATGGCTACCGGTTCTTCTACATAATTCAACTTCTCATCGCTTTCTATATCATCTAGTGGAACAAATGTTGTTTCATCCGCAAGACACTTTCTTAAATTTGACACATGGAATGTAGGATGTATCTTATTTAAAATTTCGGGCAATTCTAGCCGGTAAGCAACTTTTCCGATTCTCTCCAAAATCTTAAATGGTCCAATAAATCTCGGACTTAATTTTCCTCTCTTTCTAAATCGAATCACTCCTTTCCATGGGGAAACTTTTAACATTACAAATTCACCAACTTCAAATTCTATCGGTCTTCGCCTTTTATCGGCATAACTCTTTTGTCGATCTTGAGCCATCTTAAGTCTTTATCTAATTTGATCTATCTTCTCCGTTGTAATTTGTACAATTTCTTTTTCTCCCAATTCTCGTTGTCCAATTTCACCCCAACATATTGGCGTTCTACATTTTCTTCCATACAACATTGTATAAGGTGCACAATCTATACTTGCTTGATAGCTATTGTTGTAAGAAAATTCTACTAACGGTAAGTGATCATCCCAATTACCCCCAAAATCTATTACACACGCACGGAGTAAATCAACCAATGTTTGAATTGTTCTTTCACTTTGCCCATCGGTTTGAGGATAATAAGCCGTGCTAATATTAAGTTTCATCCCTAATACTTCTTGGAAACCTCTCCAAAAGTGAGAAGTAAAACGTGTATCTCTATCCGACACTATTGAAATCGGAACTCCGTGTCTTGCTACAAGTTCTTTCAAAAACATTTCCGCCATTTTCTCCTTTGAAATAGCTTCCTTAATTGGTAAGAAATGAGCACTTTTAGTCAATCTATCCACAATCACCCAAATAGCATCATTCTTTCTTCTAGACTTTGGTAATTTCGTCACCAAATCCATAGTAATATTCTCCCATTTCCAAAACGGTATTTCTAATGGTTGCATTTTTCCATAAGGCTTTTGGTGTTCCGCTTTAACTTGTAAACATGTTAAACATTTCTCTACATATTTCACTATATCTCTTTTCATACCCGACCACCAATAGTCTTCCTTAAGATCTCTATACATTTTCGTACTACCGGGATGAATAGAATATTTTGACTTATGTGCTCCGTCTAACAAAACCTTCTTACATTCCGATGTATTAGGAATCCAAATTCTTCCAAATCTAGTCTTTAAACCTCGGCTATCTTCCATTAAATTTTGCACTTGACCCACAATTCTTTCTCTTTTCCAATTCTCCTCTTTAATTGCTTCCGATTGAGCTTCTTTAACCGAATCAAAGAAATTAGCATTAATAATCAAAGCTAAGGAGTAAAGTTTCATTTCCGGTTGTGAACTCTTTCTACTTAACGCATCCGCAACGACATTTGCTTTTCCGGGGTGGTATCGAATATCACAATCATAATCTTTCACAAAATCTAACCATCTACGTTGTCTCATACTAAGATCATTTTGAGTAAAGAAATATTGCAAACTTTTATGATCCTTATAAATCGTACACCTTTATCCATAGAGGTAATGCCTCCATATCTTTAAAGCAAACACAACCGCCGCTAACTCCAAATCTCGTACCGGGTATTTCTTTTCATTTTCTTTCAACTGTCTTGAAGCATAAGCAATAACCCTTCCATGTTGCATCAAAACACATCCTAAACCGGTATATGAAGCATCACTATAAACAACCAAATCTTTCGTTCCATCCGGCAAAACTAACACCGGTGCTTCACTTAGTTTCTTCTTTAAAATCTGGAAGGCTTCTTCTTGTTTTTCTTTCCATTCAAACTTCTTATTCTTTCTAGTTAACTCGGTTAAGCTTGAAGCTATTTTAGAAAAATCTTGAATAAATCTTCGGTAATACCCCGCAAGACCAAGAAAACTACGGATTTCCTTCACACTTTTCGGAGAATTCCAATTAACAATTGCTTCAATTTTCGCCGGATCTACTTTTATACCTTCTGCATTTACTACATGACCCAAAAATTGGACTTCTTCCAACCAAAATTTACATTTAGAAAATTTTGCATATAATTTTTCTCGTCTAAGAATCTCCAACAATTGTCGCAAATGATCCGCATGTTCTTCTTTACTCTTCGAATATATTAGAATATCATCAATAAAGACTATAACAAATTTATCTAACATCATTCTACAAACTCTATTCATCAAATCCATAAAAGCTGCGGGGGCATTTGTTAGACCAAAAGGCATAACCAAAAATTCATAATGGCCATACCTTGTGCGAAAAGCTGTTTTCGGTACATCTTCCTCCTTTACTTTCAATTGGTGATAACCCGACCTTAAATCTATCTTTGAAAAGAATTTCGCCCCTTGCAATTGATCAAACAAATCATCTATTCTCGGTAACGGGTATTTATTCTTGACAGTTAACTTATTAAGTTCTCGATAATCTATACACATACGCATACTACCATCTTTCTTCTTCACAAATAAAATCGGTGCACCCCACGGAGAAGAACTGGGACGGATAAAACCCTTATCTAACAACTCTTGTAACTGACTCATTAATTCTTTCATTTCGGCTGGAGCTAATCTATATGGAGCCTTTGCTATAGGTGCAACACCGGGAATCAATTCTATTCTAAACTCTACTTCTCTTTCTGGTGGCAAACCCGGAAGATCTTCAGGAAATACATCTACATTTTCATTTACTACATCTACTTCTTTTAATTCTTTCTTATCTTTCTTTTTATCTATCACATACGCAAGGTATGCTTGACAACCTCGGGACATATATCTTCTTGCTTTCATTAAGGAACAAACCGAAATTTCACCACTCTTTTTCTCCCCGTAAATGACAACTTCTTTTCTAACCAATCCATACCAACTATAACATCAAATTCTCCCATGACCATTGGAATCAAGTCTATCGTAAATTTTGTTGATTCTATCTCTAATTGATTATCATGATAAACATCTGACACAAGAACAATTCGATTATCCGCCACTTCTACTTCTAAGGGATATTCTAGCTTACTAAGGGGCTTAGAAAACTTCTTACAAAATTTACTTGATACAAAAGATCTATTTGCTCCCGAATCAAACAAGACATAAGCAGGTTGAGAGTTTACAATAAAAATACCTGAAACGACATCGGTCGATTCTTTTGTTTCTACGGTTGTGATTTGAAAGGCACGACCACGGCCTTTATTATCTTCAGCTTTCTTTCCACTACCTCCTCCTTCAAGAAGTAAAGGAGCTTTTGGTCCCACCAATAACTTCTGATTCTGAGGCAACTTTGGACATTCATTTTTGAGATGCCCCGGGTCCTTACAGTAGTAGCAAATCCTTATTGGATTGGGACATTCACTACTAATATGACCCGGCTTCCCACACGTGTAACAACCCATCTGACCAAATTTGCATTCTCCAGGATGATTCTTACCACACTTTCTACAACTATATTCTCTTCTTGATGACTCTTTCCTTTCAAATCTTCTCCCCGAACTTCTACCCTTCTGTTCAAATCTTTGCCTTTTATACGGTTCTTGTACATATTCAACCTTGCGTTTCTTCTTCTCTTCTTCAGTTCTATTTGAAAGTTCTAACTCTCTCCTTCTTGCCGCTTCAACCATATCCTCAAAAGTATGAGGATTATAAGTGGAAACATGCTCTCTGATGTCGGGACTCAAACAACACATATAACGATCCATCTTCATCCGTTCACTTACAACATATTCTGGACAAAACCCCGCTCTATCTAGAAATTCATTAGTGATCTCATTCACGGTTTTACTTCCTTGTTGTAATGACAAAAACTCCCGGGTAATTTTGTTCACTGCCGAAGTTGGACAATAGTACTCCATGAATCTCTTCTTAAAGTCTCCCCACGTCATCTTCACAATCCGTTGAGCCGGGAATAACCTCACTATAGACTCCCACCAACTTTTAGCTTGATTTCGGAGTAGATTTGATGCATAAATTACCTTATCTCTATCCGCACACTTGCAAGTCAAGAATGCACCTTCTACCTCCAAGAAAAATAGGTGGATTACAGCTTGCAAAATCTTTATACGTACACCCCTTCTTATAACTTTCTGTGGGTTCTTCTTGATGATCAGAATGATCATCCTCATTTCCTGAATCTTCCTTCTCTTTCTGCTTCAATTCTTTCTCCCCGAGCACGCGGTCTATCTTTTCATCAATAATCTCCACAACATCATCTCTAACCCGTTTAATAATAAACGGTATTGCTTTCTCAAAGGCTCGACTAATCTCCTTAGCCACAATTGTTTGCATATCTACTTCCTTGTGACCATCATCATGATGACTACCTTCTTCTTCTTCCATTTCTACCAACTAAAATTAAATTCAGTTAATAATGACATATAAAACTATAATCTATACACAATTATAGTTTATACGTCATATATATACTTTTTAACTTTCTTTGTCCCTGGTCCTTAATTGTGACAACCGTCTAAATTTCAGGTGATTCTCAGTTACTTAATCGGTTCGAATCTCTAGTTACTCTTTATCGTGTTCATATTGTTCGGGTTCATACTTATTGTGTCTTTTATTTGTCGGAACCAAAGTCGGATTCAACTTATAAATCGTAACACCAAATAAACAACACAAGAACTTGACTAAGTTTATAACGGAAACCAAAAAGATTCTAGTCCTTAACTAATTATAACGGAAAACGTAAAACGTCCAAAAGCTGGATTTTCAATCAGCCGCCGGCTGAATCTCGCTGTCCAGCTGGACGATGACTCATTTTTGCATGAAATTTCATTGGACCAACCCAAACAACTCGGGACTGGGCAGAATTTACGGCCCTTGAGACCCCCAAGACCAGTTTTGGCCTTCCCCACACACTCCTAATCCCATTTCATTTTCATTACTTCATTTTCAAACTAAAACACCCACTTCTCTCTCTATCTACAAACTCTCTCAAGAACTTAAAAACAAATACAGAAACTTCCACCACTAAATCAGTCCCTAAACACACAAAAATCAACCATCAAACATACACAAATCGTTCCAAGGGAAAAGGGTAGCAAAAGGAAAGGTTTAAATCGGGTTTTCAAGGAGTTTTTGGAGCTAAATCTCATCCAAACCATCACATTTGCTTTTTCCTCCGGTAGAACTTCTTTATTTTACCCTTTTTACTTAAATAATCACTTGCATGTAAAATCTATAAACTGAAAATGTGTTTTCATAAGGATCTAAAACGTTTTCTTACTTAAAAACGAGTTTTGATGATAGATCTATATTTTAACATGTAAATCTAAAAGAAAACAATGATTTTACTATGGAAATACATATATTTGAGTTATATCAGTTTGCATGTCGAATCTAACGGTTAAACGAGCTTAAAATCGGAAAATAAAGCAACCTTGAAACTGGCCGAAGGCTTTTGGCCGGCGGCTGAAGGTTCTCAGCTGACGGCTAAAGTCCAGCCGGCGGCTGAGAACCTCCAGCCGCCGCCTGAATGCTGTTGTTCACTATTTTTGTCGTTTTGAAAGCATTAAACGTAAAAATGAGCTAAAATAATTTGTCACAGAATATATATATCTTGAAAAGCTACTGTTTTTGACATATAAATTGGTTGGAAAAGCTTTTTGGAATTGAAACATGTGTATTATCGTTCATAATTATTATATTGTGTATTTTAAAGCGGGAAAGTGATTTGAAAATGGACATATTTTTTATAGCGCGGAAGCGCTGCCCAAATTTCACCATAAAATATACACCAACTCCAGTAACTTAAGGGTTCTATAACTTATTCACGTTAACTTGGAAATTGGACACTTTTGGACATAATTGGACTTATCGGACTATAAAACGTACACGAACACATAAACCGTATAAACTTTCCGTAATAATCTTTTTGGGACAGAATCTAAGTATAAGAAATTGGGAAATTAAAATGTTAAATTGAAACTTAACATAACTCAATTATACTAATAAAACTTGTACAACTTTCCGGTGTTTTAGGTCGTTTGTGATTCCCGACGCGTTCCGCTTCTTTTGTGCTAGTTCATACCTTTTATCTCCGCAAACCGTGAGTTACAACCCCACTTTGTTTTACTTTTGTACTTTTAAACATTATTTGGGGGAAACATAAGATATTATGCTTGTAACTTTAAAACTATTTGCGAATTATTGAAACTATTGGAAACTTGGTACTTTTGAGATCTTATTGAAACTTTTGGAAACTTGTGTGAAACTTTAGAAACTTGAAACATTTTATACTTATGAAACTCGTAAACTCTTTGGAAACTTGTACGAAACCTTGTTGAAACTCTTTGGAACTTTGAAATTTTGTGAAACTATTATGCGTATATGTGTTGATGCCTTAGCCGATTAACTGAATTTAGGATACTTGTTAGCGATCAATCCTTGATGAAAATATAAACCCGTAAGAACTTACTGCTACTTTTGGAAACTTTGTTCATTTGCCCCATTTTTGGTTCAGGAACTTTATACACTATTAGCATTAGCCGTTAGTCATATGGGTATCGATACTTAGGAGCGGTCACTCCTTACTCAGGGTTAGCGACCCAAGTACATATTACTAAGATTCCGTTAGCAACTTATTGAAACCTTTTTGGGCTAGATCAGGACCACACAATCGGTTTAGTGTATACTTACTATTTATATTATGGCAAGAGATTGATACGAGTTACTATTTAGTTAAACACATACTCCCTACGCATATCCCTTTTTAGCGCTTGGATTCCGCTGCAACTTTATTTATACGAGTTTTATTTATTTCACTTGCGTGTGTACAAACCTTTTACTATTCACATATATGTTCTAACGTCGCTCCGTTCCTTTTACTTGATGTCACTATTTTCATGTACTTTCTATTTTTGGAAACTTTATCGAAACTCTAAACTGTAACTCACTCACTACTTTATGTAGTTGACACTTTATCTTATGTTTCAGGAAATTAGTGTAAGTGTATGGAATGCATGGCAAAGAAGGGTCATTACGGTTACGTGAGGCGCACTGTGGGAAAAAACCTTTCTATTTTGGGAATTTTATTTTGAAACATTGTACTTGTACTTTATTTAAAACTTGTGAACTGCTTGGTTGTTGAAACTTGAACTATTTTATTTTTATTGAAATGACTTGAATCGTTTAAATTTGCTTATGACCGTGTAATGATATTCCAGCTCTCACATTCCGTGTTTCCGCTATAGCGGGGTGTGACAGACTTGGTATCAGAGCACAGGTTATAGTGAAAACGGTTTTAGAAATTTCCAAAAAGTTTTTGAAACCAAACTATAACCAAGGCTTTTCGGAAAATCATTATGGGTTCAAAACTTTAGAGAATTAATTTCGCGATTTCATGATTGTTTTTAACTACGCATGGCCTGATCACCCCTGCCTAGTTCAAAATGAATTATGCAAGGACGAAACGTAAGTACTAAAGATAAACGGTTTTGAGTCGAAAAATTCTCGGTCTTACTATTCCCAACCTCACGTGATCGACCCTTACATGCATTCTCTTACTTATTTTCCTTTAGCATTATCTTGCTCATGTACTTACGAAACTCTTTACGTCGCAGATCCGTCATGTCTCAGTTATCTCGTTCACGATCTCAGTCACGATCCCTCTCGCGAGCCGTTTCCCCACCGAACGAACCTTCCGAGGGCCACACGACATCTGATAGTCAGCGTCACCAGACGACTGACCCAACAGAGGACACATCGATGACGATCAGTAGCAGCTCGGGTCCAGCCCGAGATCTGTGCTTCCACCCCCTCTACCAGCGCCCGTCACTAGGTTGACCGCGCGCCCCAAGGACTCCACGCTAGGTTGACCGCGCGCCAGCAGCCGGGCCCGTTTCGACCCGCACCTCCTTAGTCCTTTGGGGAACCTTACGACCCCGCCCTGCGCACTCCGGTAATGGAACGCTATGCGTGGGAACGTCAGTTCCTTGAGGAGAGGCGACGTGCTCAGGAGGCCGGAACCTCCCTACCTATGATGCCACCCACTCTCCAGTCACCCCCACCGGCCGCATTCCTGCACCTGCACCGCGAGGTTCGGGCACTCGCAGAGGAGAACCAACAACAGGGACTCCTCATCAGCGAAGTCACCGACGCGGCGCACCATTTGTCCGAGTAGGCACTGCGAGTTATCGCATCGACACGAGCCACGGCACGAACTGTGCAGCATCTTGTAGGGGCGTGTCTGGTAATGGGAACCTTGATCGTGGTCATGATGGCCAAGATGCTCCTAGAGAAATGCCACTAGTTTTCTCCTTCTATTTATAGTACTGTAGGCCGAGTGTAATTTTCAATGTACACAGCTTCGAGCCATTTTCCTTATTTCCATATTGTATTGTACTGCGCTTCTTCTATTTTGAATCTTGTACTCAACTTTTTATATTAATGAATGAAGTTCCATTTATTATTATCTATTATTACATTGTCTTGTGAATCTTGTACTGTGTTGAATCATTTTCTTACGTATGAATCCGTATCGTGTGAATCTCTTGAAACTTTGTCGTGCGTGTGCTATCTGTTCTATTACCTTACTCTTGCGTGATTGTTTACTTGTTCATTGAATTAAATTCTTGTCATATTCTAATCGTGCGTTCTAAACTGAATCTGTTGTCTGTTGTAGAATCATGGCACCCCGAACCAACGCCAGTATCATCGCTGAGCAGTTGAGCGCAGCGATGCCCAATATGATCGCCCAAATCACTGCGGGGATCAATGCTAATGTCAACAATCACCAGCAACAACAACAGCAACAACAACAACAGCAACAACAGCAACAGAACAACCACCAGAACCAGAACCAACACCCAAACCCACCAGCTTGCACCTACAAAAGCTTCATGGCCTGCAAGCCCAAGGAGTTCCATGGCACGACTGGTGCCGTAGGCCTGGTATCATGGTTTGAGAGCATCGAGTCGGTGCTGCACATCAGTGGATGTGCTGAGGCTATGAAAGTGCAGTATGCCTCCTGCGTATTGCACGGGAAAACACTGACTTGGTGGAACAATGTGGTCCGCAACAGGGGACGTGAGACCGCTTATGCTCTCACCTGGGAACAATTCAAGAACCTCCTGATTGAGGAGTACTGCCCCAAAGGGGAAATTAAAAAGCTCGAAGCCGAGCTCTGGGATCTTGAGATGGTCGGAAACGACATCGAAGGGTACACTGCCCGATTCCATGAGCTGGCCGGACTGGTCCCAAGGCTAGTGACTCCCGAAGAGAACAAGATTGACCTGTACGTCTCCGGTCTTGTTCCTGAAATCAGGGGAATGATTCTCACTAAGGAACCCCAGACCCTCCAGAGTGCCATCATCCTAGCTCACCGCCTCACAAGCAACCTACTCACCGCTCCTACCTCATCCAAGAAGGAGTCGGGTGAGAAAAGAAAGTCTGAACAGACCCCGAGGCGAAGTGACAGGAACAAGAAGAAGAAGACCACCCGCAATCTTGCCATAGCAGCTGTAGCACCGCCACCGCCACCCCCACCAGCTGGAAATCGATACACGGGGACGAACCCCAAGTGCAATAAGTGCAATTTCCACCACCACGGTAACTGTCCCGTGTGTTTGAGATGCCAGAAGGAAGGGAACTTTGCTAAGTATTGCCCGGACAAGTTGGCAGCTCCAGGTCAGAAGCCGGTGTGCTTCGAGTGCGGAAGTGACCAGCACCTCCGAATGCTTGCCCAAGACTCCGAAACGCCCAACCTAACCAAGGCGGGCGAGGTCGAGGACGTGCATTCGCACTCACAGCTGAAGAGGCTCGGCAGGACCTGGGATACTCATCTTCCATTAGTCGAGTTTTCGTACAACAACAGCTACCACGCTAGCATTAAGTGTGCCCCGTTCGAGGCCTTATATGGACGTAAGTGCCGATCGCCGCTTTGCTGGCTAGAAGCCGGTGATCGACAGCTCACAAGGCTCGACATCGTTCAAGAAACCATCGACAAGATCACCACCATCAGGGAGCGACTGAGGACGTCCCGTACTCGGCAGAAGAGCTACGCCGATAACCGAAGAAAACCCCTCGAGTTCCAGGTTGGCGATCGGGTACTTCTTAAAGTATCGCCATGGAAAGGGGTAGTTCGCTTCGGGAAAGCGGGCAAGCTAGCCCGAGGTACACCGGGACCGTTTTGAAGTCATCGAGCGTATTGGTCCAGTAGCATATCGAATCCAACTCCCGCCAGTTCTTTCCAATGTTCATAACGTGTTCCATGTCTCGCACTTGAAAAAGTGCCTATCTGATGAGACCATCGTCATCCCACTCGACGAGGTCAAAGTCGACAACAAGCTCAATTTCATCGAGGAACCGCTTGAAGTTGTAGATCGAGAGGTCAAGCAACTCAGACAAAGCCGTGTTCCTATCGTCAAGGTTCGTTGGAACTCCCGACGTGGTCACGAATTCACATGGGAACGTGAAGACCAGATACGTCAAAAGTATCCTCACTTGTTCAAAGATACTTCTACCTGATGGGACGAGTCAAATTTCGGGACGAAATTTCTTTCAACCCGGGGATGATGTGACAACCGTCTAAATTTCAGGTGATTCTCAGTTACTTAATCGGTTCGAATCTCTAGTTACTCTTTATCGTGTTCATATTGTTCGGGTTCATACTTATTGTGTCTTTTATTTGTCGGAACCAAAGTCGGAATCAACTTATAAATCCTAACACCAAATAAACAACACAAGAACTTGACTAAGTTCATAACGGAAACCAAAAAGATTCTAGTCCTTAACTAATTATAACGGAAAACGTAAAACGTCCAAAAGCTGGATTTTCAATCCAGCCGGCGGCTGAATATATTCAGCCGGCGGCTGAATCTCGCTGTCCAGCTGGACGATGACTCATTTTTGCATGAAATTTCATTGGACCAACCCAAACAACTCGGGGCTGGGCAGAATTTACTGCCCTTGAGACCCCCAAGACCAGTTTTGGCCTTCCCCACACACTCCTAATCCCATTTCATTTTCATTACTTCATTTTCAAACTAAAACACCCACTTCTCTCTCTATCTACAAACTCTCTCAAGAACTTAAAAACAAATACAGAAACTTCCACCACTAAATAAGTCCCTAAACACACAAAAATCAACCATCAAACATACACAAATCGTTCCAAGGGAAAAGGGTAGCAAAAGGAAAGGTTTAAATCGGGTTTTCAAGGAGTTTTTGGAGCTAAATCTCATCCAAACCATCACATTGCTTTTTCCTCCGGTAGAACTTCTTTATTTTACCCTTTTTACTTAAATAATCACTTGCATGTAAAATCTATAAACTGAAAATGTGTTTTCATAAGGATCTAAAACGTTTTCTTACTTAAAAACGAGTATTGATGATAGATCTATATTTTAACATGTAAATCTAAAAGAAAACAGTGATTTTACTATGGAAATACATATATTTGAGTTATATCAGTTTGCATGTCGAATCTAACGGTTAAACGAGCTTAAAATCGGAAAATAAAGCAACCTTGAAACTGGCCGAAGGCTTTTGGCCGGCGGCTGAAGGTTCTCAGCCGACGGCTAAAGTCCAGCCGGCAGCTGAGAACCTCCAGCCGCCGCCTGAATGCTGCTGTTCACTATTTTTGTCGTTTTGAAAGCATTAAACGTAAAAATGAGCTAAAATAATTTGTCACAGAATATATATATCTTGAAAAGCTACTTTTTTGACATATAAATTGGTTGGAAAAGCTTTTTGGAATTGAAACATGTGTATTATCGTTCATAATGATTATATTGTGTATTTTAAAGCGGGAAAGTGATTTGAAAATGGACATAATTTTTATAGCGCGGAAGCGCTGCCCAAATTTCACCATAAAATATACACCAACTTCAGTAACTTAAGGGTTCTATAACTTATTCACGTTAACTTGGAACTTGGACACTTTTGGACATAATTGGACTTATCGGACTATAAAACGTACACGAACACATAAACCGTATAAACTTTCCGTAATAATCTTTTTGGGACAAAATCTAAGTATAAGAAATTGGGAAATTAAAATGTTAAATTGAAACTTAACATAACTCAATTATACTAATAAAACTTGTACAACTTTCCGGTGTTTTAGGTCGTTTGTGATTCCCGACGCGTTCCGCTTCTTTTGTGCTAGTTCATACCTTTTATCTCCGCAAACCGTGAGTTACAACCCCACTTTGTTTTACTTTTGTACTTTTAAACATTATTTGGGGGAAACATAAGATATTATGCTTGTAACTTTAAAACTATTTGCGAATTATTGAAAGTATTGGAAACTTAGTACTTTTGAGATCTTATTGAAACTTTTGGAAACTTGTGTGAAACTTTAGAAACTTGAAACATTTTATACTTATGAAACTCGTAAACTCTTTGGAAACTTGTACGAAACCTTGTTGAAACTCTTTGGAACTTTGAAACTTTGTGAAACTATTATGCGTATATGTGTTGATGCCTTAGCCGGTTAACTAAATTTAGGATACTTGTTAGCGACCAATCCTTGATGAAAATATAAACCCGTAAGAACTTACTGCTACTTTTGGAAACTTTGTTCATTTGCCCTATTTTTGGTTCAGGAACTTTATACACTATTAGCATTAGCCGTTAGTCATATGGGTATCGATACTTAGGAGCGGTCACTCCTTACTCAGGGTTAGCGCCCAAGTACATATTACTAAGATTCCGTTAGCAACTTATTGAAACCTTTTTGGGCTAGATCAGGACCACACAATCGGTTTAGTGTATACTTACTATTTATATTATGCCAAGAGATTGATACGAGTTACTATTTAGTTAAACACATACTCCCTACGCATATACCTTTTTAGCGCTTGGATTCCGCTGCAACTTTATTTATACGAGTTTTATTTATTTCACTTGCGTGTGTACAAACCTTTTACTATTCACATATATGTTCTAACGTCGCTCCGTTCCTTTTACTTGACGTCACTATTTTCATGTACTTTCTATTTTTGGAAACTTTATCGAAACTCTAAACTGTAACTCACTCACTACTTTATGTAGTTGACACTTTATCTTATGTTTCAGGAAATTAGTGTAAGTGTATGGAATGCATGGCAAGGAAGGGTCATTATGGTTACGTGAGGCGCACTGTGGGAAAAGACCTTTCTATTTTGGGAATTTTATTTTGAAACATTGTACTTGTACTTTATTTAAAACTTGTGAACTGCTTGGTTGTTGAAACTTGAACTATTTTATTTTTATTGAAATGACTTGAATCGTTTAAATTTGCTTATGACCGTGTAATGATATTCCAGCTCTCACATTCCGTGTTTCCGCTTTAGCGGGGTGTGACAGACTTGGTATCAGAGCACAGGTTATAGTGAAAACGGTTTTAGATTAGCATTAAGCTAGTGAATATACTTAGACATATCTTAAGAAAAATCTCCAAGACTATTTAAGTCTTATCAATCTCTTCTCCCAACTTATATAAAGTTGGTTCTTACTTCTTTCCAACTATTGAAAGTCATTTGCATACCCTCGTGGTATGTATTTAAGGTTAACTCTACTTCTCCCCGACTAATGAAAGTCAATTTTACTTCTTGTCGTCATATAAATGTCTTCTCTATTCTTCTCTAACATAATAATATGTTAGGATATCATTCCCATACTTAAACTACTTTAAAACTTACTAAAAACTGATCTAGGTACTAGTTGCTCCGCAACTAAACATTCTGGAAATCACCCTTGGCTACTGAGTCCCAGTTGCGGCGCTACTAGGCCAGTAACTGGGGTGACTTCCGTTTTGGATCGTTTCCTGCACTTACATGTTAGTTTACGCCACTTCTAGTCCTTATTTCCGCTAACAACTCTAACTATAACTTGGAATAGCTTACTTATCAATCTTTAATACCTTAATACAAAATTTTAAACATATAACCATATGAAAATGAGTCTCGTATACTCACCTTGGCGTTGAAGTACGTTCACTACTCTTTTGTTGCTTTACCCTTTGTCACACCCCGCTTGGAAGCGGAAACGCGAGATGTTCCAGTTATAATATCAAAGTCAAGATTACAACAAAATAACCGATAAACAAAACATCAAATTAAATAGATCATGCCAAATGTTACAAAATACATCATAAAGTCAAAGGCGATGAGACGCCAAGTACAAATACAACCCCAAAAGAGATAAATAAACGGATCGTCAAGGAAATTACAATAAACAATATAAATTCAAATTTCCCAAAAGCAAGCGATCCGAAAATAAACTATGGCATGATCAACGGAAATCCTCAATTTCCTGCAAAGCGTTAAAACGACATCAACAACATGTTGGTGAATTATTCGCAATTTTAAAATAAAAGTGACCCATCGACAAGTTTCAATAAACATTATAATTTCAAATACCCAAATCATTTCAAACCATATCTTGTTTTCAACCCTAGTGAGGATTCCATGCTTAGATTAGTTATACATCGAACCTTACCAGTCCCGAAGACCCACAACCTAAGGCAGTGTCAACCAAAGGCAACCAATTAATGAAAAAGCGGCCATAACATCCACTCATAGAAACCTACCGAGAGATGAGGGTTAGGTAAAATAACCCATATAGCTATATATATGTAACCGTTGGGCATAAAGCTTAACGAGTGTATAAGACACCCAATCTAAAGCAGACCTATTCAACTAGGTAAACAAGATAATCAGTAACATTCCGCATACGCAGACAGTTTTAAAATACACAATAAGATGATTAATAATATTCCGCATACGCAGACAGTTTTAAAATACGCTTTACAGCCCAAAAATAGTAAGACAAGGGCTACGAATAACTCACTGAATAAGCTTACAGAGCTACAACTCCACCGCCTAAGTGCCTTAAACAATAAACAACATAGTCTCAGTATCTCTATAAGTCTAGGTCCGGTTTAGCCTTGTCGGTTAAGATTTAAATTAATATAATTATTCCAACGATTAATAAGTCGATTAAGGATGACGAATTAAGAAGACGATGTTCCGCGCCAGAAAAGGGCCGATCGGCAAGATATCGATCTATCACGTCAACAGCGACCATTGGAAACGAATGATAACTCCGAGTCGAAAGAATGTTAATATAAATGTTCATTATGTTGACTAAGATTAAAGATGTTGACTTATAAAGGTCAAAGGTCAATTATGTTGACTTATGAAAGTCAAATGTCAATTATGTTGACTTATTAAAGTAAAAATCAATTTAAAAGTCTAAATTTGACACTTTGAATAATTTGAAGTCTTTTCATACCAAAATGTTTTGAGTAAAATGTCTTTCAAAACTATTTTATAAAATTTGTCGCAAGACATAATTTGATGACTTAAAACAATGATTAAATTGAGACGAAGTTTAAAGTATCGCCAAGGGTTAAAATGTTCAATTAAGTGATATTATGACATTCGAGATTGCGTTGGTGTCTTTGAGTCCAAAGACAATGTTATTGTAAAATATGTTACTTTGGTATACAATTTATTTATATAAGTGTTTTAAGTCGTAAAAAGTTGTGAGATGAAATTTCGGCAGCGCTTCCGCGCCATAAAATATTAGTCCATTAATTCAATCACTTTCCCGCTTATCAACAATGCATTTTAAACCATTATACACAATACATAATACCATATTTAGCTTTACATAATACTTTGGTTACTTATATTTTAACATTTTGTCCCAAATCGATCAAACGCACGAGTGTTGGTCTAATAATTTATCCTAACCGATTTTCAAGGCTAAAACCGAATAATACACATATGATGAAATCACAAGATTCACAAGAGTACAAGTTATACCGCTAACTCAGCTTGATTTGACCAGAATTTGGAATGACAACTTCGGTGGTACAACGATGAGAATATCCGCCTCCGAAACACAAACAACGCCAAAAATTAGTAGCACGAAGGATTTGAATGTACAAAATGTCACCATTATTACTGTTTTTACTCATCTCAGCCCCAAAATATTATTGACAAAAGACCAGAACGTGAATACAAGTTTTAAGCGAGTAAACGACACATTTTCGGGAGGTCAGCAGCCCGGTGCTGCGCACCTGGGCACAGGTGCTGCGCACCTGGCTGCTGCCATTTTCCCGATTCGTGTTTTTCTTGCTAAAATCGTTTTGTAACTCAAAGATCTCGACATGCAACCAGTAGATAACTTATAAAACATCATTTTTATGGTTTCTAAATAACTTTTACCCACAAAAACATAGATCTAAGTAGTGTTTATATAAAAATCGTTTTTGTAAACAAAGTGGTATAAATCCTTACAAAAACTCATTTTTATGGCTTAGATCATACATGCAATTTATAAAATGATAAAAATGTAATAAATCAGTGGAAGAAAGTTATTATACCGCAAGAAAAATGATAAGATGATGATCTAGCTTGATTGATGAAGAAGATTAAACCCGAAAATGATGAACACCAAAGCAACAACCCGGAAGAATCACCTCTCCATGCTCCCTTTGATGAATATACTTGATTTGTGTGATGTTTATGATGTTTTAATGGTGAAATATGGCTGGAAAATCACAGCAACAATGGGGGAAATGAAGAAAAAGCTAGAGAGTTTTGAGAGAGTTTGGGGGTGAAAACACCTTTGATGTGTGTGTTTGATTGTGTGAAATGAAGAGAAAGAGGAGTATAGGTGATAATATCACCTTGAAACAACAAATCTGGCAGAAAAGGGGGTCGAATGGGGCTTAGCCACGTGTCCCCAATCGTTTTTCATGCAAAAATGAGTCACACAAAAAGACAAAATCCGTCCAGCAAGGTAGGTGCTGCGCACCTACTTGGTAGGTGCTAAGCACCGACCAAAAATTCAGACTTCTTGCTTTTTCGTTTACGCGATCGTTAAGGAGTTTCGTTCGCCGAAAGTTCCCGATTCTTTTTGCGATGAACTTAGGAAAGTTCATACTATGATTTACTTTATATTAGGTTTATTTGATATTATATTTTCACTTTCGATTTCGAGATTCGCACGATTTCGGTAAAAAGGTACGCAAGAGTAAAAGTGCGATAACTCGCGGATAAAGGATCCGATAACCGACAAATTTGGCATAAACCTTCTAACTTATATTTATGAGAATACTAACTATTTGGCACTTAGATAAAGTACTATTATTACGTCTCGAGGGACAAATCAGTAAATACGAAAACCCGATACTCCATAACAGTAAGTCGCGAGCAAAACAAAGCGTAACACAAGGGTCGAAATCAATTGCGAAAAGTATTAAAATAATGACGGTAACTCAAGTACCTCAAATTGACGGGACGTCACAGCCTCCCCCAGTTAAAAGAATTTCGTCCTCGAAATTACTTAATGAGCATTGCTACCAGAAAAATAGATGGGGAAATTTCCGCTGCATTTCATCCTCCCGTTCCCACGTGAACTCAGCTCCAAACTTAGAGTTCCATCGGACCTTAACTATAGGAATCCGACTCCGCCGCAGACGTTTGACCTCTCGGTCAACGATTTCTACCGGCTCCTCTATTACGTGAAGCGAATCATCCAAACTTAGCTTCTCCAAGGGCACAATTAACGACTCATCAGCAAGACACTTCTTGAGATGCGATACATGAAACACGTTGTGCACACCGCTCAACTCAGGTGGCAACTCAATACGGTACGCCACTGGTCCAACACGAGACAAAATCTTAAACGGACCCGTAAAACGTGGACTTAACTTGCTGCGCTTCTCAAAACGAAATACGCCCTTCCTAGGAGAAACCTTCAATAACACCATATCGCCAACCTTGAATTCCAAGGGCTTACGACGTAAATCCGCGTACTTCTTCTGGCGATCTCTCGCGGCTACTAGACGATCCTTGATCCTAAAGATCTTATCCGTCGTCTCCTGGATCAACTCGGGACCCGTAATCTGGCTATCACCAATCTCAGCCCAACAGAGTGGAGACCTACACTTACGACCGTAAAGAGCTTCAAAGGGCGCGCAATTAATACTGGAGTGGTAACTATTGTTGTACGAAAACTCGACCAACGGTAGATGTCTATCCCAACTCCCGCCAAAATCTAAAACACACGCGCGTAGCATATCCTCCAACGTCTGAATCGTGCGCTCACTCTGTCCATCGGTCTGAGGGTGATAAGCGGTACTCATATCCAATCTCGTGCCTAAAGCTCGTTGTAGCGTCTGCCAGAACCTCGAAGTAAAACGCGCGTCGCGATCCGAAATAACAGATACAGGAATTCCATGCCTGGCCACGATCTCATCAATATATAACCTAGATAACTTCTCTATCCGGTAATCTTCTCGAATAGGTAGAAAATGCGCTGACTTAGTCAGTCGGTCAACAATGACCCAAATAGCATCATACCCTCCTGAAGACCTAGGAAGCTTCGTAACAAAATCCATCGAAATGTTTTCCCACTTCCACTGTGGGATTTCCGGCTGCTGAAGAAGGCCAGAAGGCTTCTGATTCTGAGCCTTAACTTTAGAACATGTCAAACACTTGCCTACATACTCGGCAATCGCCCTCTTCATACCAGGCCACCAGTAAAAATCCTTCAAGTCGTGGTACGTCTTATCCGCTCCGGGATGAACAGAGTAATTCGACTTGTGACCTTCGTCCAGGATTAACTGCCTAAGACCGACGGGAACCCAAATACGGTCCAAGAAATACAATACTCCGTCGTCTTTCGGCTCCAACTGACGTGCCAAACTAATCAATCCGTCATCCTTCAGACAATTCTCGGTGAGAGCCTGCTGCTGAGCCTGAATAATACGAGTCTTCAAACTCGACTGACTAGAAACCATTATAGCGCGAACTCTCACCGGCTTAACCGATTCCTCGCGACTTAACGCGTCGGCCACTATATTCGATTTACCCAGATGGTAGCGAATCTCACAAACATCATCGTTATGCTACCCACTCATCAACATAATGCATTTAGCATCTTTCCTTTTTAACGAAAAGTATCGGCGCCCCTCAAAGAGAGGAACTCGGCCAACGAAGCCCTTGTACCCAAATTCCTATATCTGCTTCGATAGTTCTTACATCTCCGAAGGTGCTAACCGATAAGGAGCCTTCGCCACTGGCGCTGCTCTCGAAACTACGTCAATCCAATACTCTGCCTCTTGACTAGGGGTAATCTAGGTAAGTCCTCTTGGAACACATCGGGAAATTCACGAACCACGGAGGAGTAAGAAAGAGTGAACAATCCCACTCGATGTACTCCCGAACTTCCAATCCTGAGACGACTTTAAGGCGCTTCCCCGCCTTATCCCCCTGACCTAACAACAGTCTTCCTGCTAAAACAGTATGCGGATAATCTTCTCGCAACATATAACCTCTGCACGGTGCGTCGACAACCAATCCATGCTAATAAAAACGTTGAAGCTACCTAAGGCGATCGAAATCGAGTCGGTAGGAAAAGAATGGTCATCGGAATCAAACAATAGGCAGGAAGAGCTTCGGTAGCACGAAAAACTCACCAACGGTTAACTCTATTTCGAAGGAAGACGCTACGGTTAAGGACGTGCAAAGAATCATAGTCCTAAACGCATCGGATATAAAATTCTTCGAATGACAGACTAAAGCCGGGAATCGGTAGAATTGAGAATTACCGACTCAAAAATAAACTGTTGACAATAGAAATTACGTTCCGTTCGTGCATAATTTATTCCAAACTAGGCGTAGTTGGCCAAATTACGCGTAGTTCAATATGAACCATGCATTCGCGGACTTAATTTACTAAGGTTTAAAAGTTCGTGAAATGATTTGTGAAGCGTTTTGATTATAGTTTGGTAGTGTACCAATTATTACTAAATCGAAGCGAAGTGGCGGATAAAAATCTAGAGTCGAATCTTTCGGTAACGCGCTCGTAGGACAACTTTGACTCGTCGACTTCTTTGCTGATAGGAGCTTTCTTCGGTTCCAACGCAAGAAGACGTAAAGAAAGAAGACGAAAATAAAGGAAGAGGAGAGAATAGTGTGTAACGCAAGAAAACAAAATAAGGTCAAATATAAGAATAGAATTGAACATACGCAGGCTGACTTTAGATGAGAAAAGTTCACGTACCAGAAGATGTTCCAGCTGAAGCTAACTTAGGACACATGTCCCTGTGATGCTCGAGAGATCCGCATTCGAAACATTTTCCCCTTGGGGTCTTACAAAAATTATCTGTGTGCCCTAACTTTTTACACCGTCCGCACACCCAACATTTCACATCCTTGGTGTGGTACCTACCACACCGATCACACTTCGGGTATTTACTCTGGGTACCAATTACAAATGCTCTGCCTAGGGGATCCAAATCAGTCGAAGTTCCAACACCCGCTGTAACCAACTTGGGACACTCGTTCTTAAGATGCTCGGTAGAACCACACTCGAAACATCTTCCTCTCATGGGCTCACAAAATCCCTCCGTGTGTCCCAACTTACCACATTTATTGCACTTCCAACAAACCAACTCCTTGGCATGGTGATTACCACACTGATCACACTTTGGAGGCCTGCCCTGGACGCCCGGGGTCACCATCTGTCGAGCATTTTGCCTCCTAGACTTTTTCCGCGATTTACCATGACGGGAACTACCACTCCGTTTCTTTCCAGAGTTCTGCTTAGCTACGACTGACGATACCCCACCATCACGGACCGCATTCTGGATTAACGTTGTCACCATCTCCACAGCACTCTGGAATGTGCTCGGGTTGGAGGTAACAACACCGTCAAGTACACCAACCTCGGGTCCACCAGACCCGGTATCCATATCCTCATCACTGAATTCCACATTCGAAGTCGTGTCATCAGCTTCCGCGCTCGGACGACCATGTCTCGCAGACCATCTCGTCGCTGTCGTCTTCAGGGGCATCGTTCTAAAAGAGAAAATTCGATCAGCAAATGTGTGCAAAAACAAGGCCAATGCCACAATAACAACGCGAAATAAACACGTATGAAATAGAGCACACATTGCAATCAGAGAAAATCGATTTAAAAAAAAAAGCCTATGGTCATAGTCCAAGTGATTTACTCATTTAAAATCACTCGGTTCGCTATAACCTTTGGCTCTGATACCAACTTCTGTCACACCCCGCTTGGAAGCGGAAACGCGAGATGTTCCAGTTATAATATCAAAGTCAAGATTACAACAAAATAACCGATAAACAAAACATCAAATTAAATAGATCATGCCAAATGTTACAAAATACATCATAAAGTCAAAGGCGATGAGACGCCAAGTACAAATACAACCCCAAAAGAGATAAATAAACGGATCGTCAAGGAAATTACAATAAACAATATAAATTCAAATTTCCCAAAAGCAAGCGATCCGAAAATAAACTATGGCATGATCAACGGAAATCCTCAATTTCCTGCAAAGCCGACATCAACAACATGTTGGTGAATTATTCGCAATTTTAAAATAAAAGTGACCCATCGACAAGTTTCAATAAACATTATAATTTCAAATACCCAAATCATTTCAAACCATATCTTGTTTTCAACCCTAGTGAGGATTCCATGCTTAGATTAGTTATACATCGAACCTTACCAGTCCTGAAGACCCACAACCTAAGGCAGTGTCAACCAAAGGCAACCAATTAATGAAAAAGCGGCCATAACATCCACTCATAGAAACCTACCGAGAGATGAGGGTTAGGTAAAATAACCCATATAGCTATATATATGTAACCGTTGGGCATAAAGCTTAACGAGTGTATAAGACACCCAATCTAAAGCAGACCTATTCAACTAGGTAAACAAGATAATCAGTAACATTCCGCATACGCATACAGTTTTAAAATACACAATAAGATGATTAATAATATTCCGCATACGCAGACAGTTTTAAAATACGCTTTACAGCCCAAAAATAGTAAGACACTGAATAAGCTTCAGCAAACAAATATCGGGTACACCAAACACAGAGCTACAACTCCACCGCCTAAGTGCCTTAAACAATAAACAACATAGTCTCAGTATCTCTATAAGTCTAGGTCCGGTTTAGCCTTGTCGGTTAAGATTTAAATTAATATAATTATTCCAACGATTAATAAGTCGATTAAGGATGACGAATTAAGAAGACGATGTTCCGCGCCAGAAAAGGGCCGATCGGCAAGATATCGATCTATCACGTCAACAGCGACCATTGGAAACGAATGATAACTCCGAGTCGAAAGAATGTTAATATAAATGTTCATTATGTTGACTAAGATTAAAGATGTTGACTTATAAAGGTCAAAGGTCAATTATGTTGACTTATGAAAGTCAAATGTCAATTATGTTGACTTATTAAAGTAAAAATCAATTTAAAAGTCTAAATTTGACACTTTGAATAATTTGAAGTCTTTTCATACCAAAATGTTTTGAGTAAATGTCTTTCAAAACTATTTTATAAAATTTGTCGCAAGACGTAATTTGATGACTTAAAACAATGATTAAATTGAGACGAAGTTTAAAGTATCGCCAAGGTTTAAAATGTTCAATTAAGTGATATTATGACATTCGAGATTGCGTTGGTGTCTTTGAGTCCAAAGACAATGTTATTGTAAAATATGTTACTTTGGTATACAATTTATTTATATAAGTGTTTTAAGTCGTAAAAAGTTGTGAGATGAAATTTCGGCAGCGCTTCCGCGCCATAAAATATTAGTCCATTAATTCAATCACTTTCCCGCTTATCAACAATGCATTTTAAACCATTATACACAATACATAATACCATATTTAGCTTTACATAATACTTTGGTTACTTATATTTTAACATTTTGTCCCAAATCGATCAAACGCACGAGTGTTGGTCTAATAATTTATCCTAACCGATTTTCAAGGCTAAAACCGAATAATACACATATGATGAAATCACAAGATTCACAAGAGTACAAGTTAACTCCGCTTGATTTGACCAGAATTTGGAATGACAACTTCGGTGGTACAACGATGAGAATATCCGCCTCCGAAACACAAACAACGCCAAAAATTAGTAGCACGAAGGATTTGAATGTACAAAATGTCACCATTATTACTGTTTTTACTCATCTCAGCCCCAAAATATTATTGACAAAAGACCAGAACGTGAATACAAGTTTTAAGCGAGTAAACGACACATTTTCGGGAGGTCAGCAGCCCGGTGCTGCGCACCTGGGCACAGGTGCTGCGCACCTGGCTGCTGCCATTTTCCCGATTCGTGTTTTTCTTGCTAAAATCGTTTTGTAACTCAAAGATCTCGACATGCAACCAGTAGATAACTTATAAAACATCATTTTTATGGTTTCTAAATAACTTTTACCCACAAAAACATAGATCTAAGTAGTGTTTATATAAAAATCGTTTTTGTAAACAAAGTGGTATAAATCCTTACAAAAACTCATTTTTATGGCTTAGATCATACATGCAATTTATAAAATGATAAAAATGTAATTAAAATCAGTGGAAGAAAGTTATTATACCGCAAGAAAAATGATAAGATGATGATCTAGCTTGATTGATGAAGAAGATTAAACCCGAAAATGATGAACACCAAAGCAACAACCCGGAAGAATCACCTCTCCATGCTCCCTTTGATGAATATACTTGATTTGTGTGATGTTTATGATGTTTTAATGGTGAAATATGGCTGGAAAATCACAGCAACAATGGGGGAAATGAAGAAAAAGCTAGAGAGTTTTGAGAGAGTTTGGGGTGAAAACACCTTTGATGTGTGTGTTTGATTGTGTGAAATGAAGAGAAAGAGGAGTATAGGTGATAATATCACCTTGAAACAACAAATCTGGCAGAAAAGGGGGTCGAATGGGGCTTAGCCACGTGTCCCCAATCGTTTTTCATGCAAAAATGAGTCACACAAAAGACAAAATCCGTCCAGCAAGGTAGGTGCTGCGCACCGACCAAAAATTCAGACTTCTTGCTTTTTCGTTTACGCGATCGTTAAGGAGTTTCGTTCGCCGAAAGTTCCCGATTCTTTTTGCGATGAACTTAGGAAAGTTCATACTATGATTTACTTTATATTAGGTTTATTTGATATTATATTTTCACTTTCGATTTCGAGATTCGCACGATTTCGGTAAAAAGGTACGCAAGAGTAAAAGTGCGATAACTCGCGGATAAAGGATCCGATAACCGACAAATTTGGCATAAACCTTCTAACTTATATTTATGAGAATACTAACTATTTGGCACTTAGATAAAGTACTATTATTACGTCTCGAGGGACAAATCAGTAAATACGAAAACCCGATACTCCATAACAGTAAGTCGCGAGCAAAACAAAGCGTAACACAAGGGTCGAAATCAATTGCGAAAAGTATTAAAATAATGACGGTAACTCAAGTACCTCAAATTGACGGGACGTCACACCCTTTCCTTTGTCTTTTAAATCTGAGTTTATAAAACCAAAACACCATACCTTTCAATACTCATAATAACATAACTAACAACTTTGTTACAAATTTCTTTTCAAAAATCTAAACATTAACTTGCTTATTCATTTTCTACCCAACGTGCAACTTTTGGGGTCTTTTGACCCGTTAGGCTTTATACCTACATAGAAGCATTTCAAATTACCATCTACGTTATACACATTTCAACAATACATATATAAAATGGTCATTTCCTTTTCTTTAACAAATTTCTACCCCTTGCCACTCCTTGGGTCATTTGACCCATTTGGCAACATCAAAAGAAGAAATCATAATACTATATTCTTTCTCATTCAAAACTTAAACATACAATTCTCACATCAAATTAGCATACAATCAAAGCTCAAATTAACAATTTTCTTCAATTATTATGATTATCCCCAAATTATCAAAATACCTAATTTTACCAATTAAGCATTTTATTAGGACTATAACACATAATATAAACCTAAATTCATCAAATAATATTAAGTGCATAATTTTACCTTCTTTTCCTCCAAACACCAATTTAGCTAGATTCCTTTATCTTCTAATCTTAACTCTTTATAAACTTCACAAATTTAACACTAATTTGAGGAAATTGCAAATGCTCTTAGCTTGATTTCAATTACACACACTCAAAACACCTACAAGAAATCCAGAATTTGACACCTAGTCATCTTACTCATACTCAATTTCGGATTTACACCTTTAGTCCCTCAACTTCTCAAATCTTTCTAATTTACAAAATTACTAGCTTTATCAACTAATTAAGTCCTTTCTAACTAAAATTAACTATCTTTCTTAGAATTCTAGTCCTTTACTTATAAAACTTCTCAAATAACATAAATATAAAACATTTATATTATAAACAAATAAATACTTACGAAATATTCTAATTTACGAGAACCGAGATGTTATACAATCTCCCCCTTGGATGATGCTTCCAAAATCTTCATCTTGTGATATCGCATATTTATATAGATATTTCTATGCGCTATTTGGTCGGTTTTCATAGTAAACATGATGGATAGGATAGGTCTTTACATTTAATCGTGTGGAAAAGTGTTTTTATCTATTTTACAGGTTTACATGATCGGGAAGCGGAAAGGAGTGAAGAAATGAGCTTAAATGACGAAATGAAGACGAAAATTGAAGAGGTGCCGCGCACCAGCAGTATGGGTGCCGCGCACCGAGGTGTTTGTATTGGACTTGGAAAAGGATTGGAAAAGACACGGTGCTGCGCACCTATTGACCAAGTGTTGCGCACTACAGGATAATTACAAGGAATTGTAATTCGAGTCGAATACGTTTTCCGCTTTGCTTTTGCCTATAAATACAACACCAAATCCGTCCAGAAATTCAATCCCATTATTATTCTAAGTCTCTGGAGCTGGTATTTACGTTTAGAAGTAAGATTCAAAGCTAGGAAGATCTCTTTTCGGCTAACGGCGGTCACGACACGTTTTGTCGGATTCTTCGTTTGTTTCTTTCCTTTTTAGACTTTTATTCCAGTATTATTTCCATGACTTTATTTGCTTTTTCAGACCTAGTTATGAGGAGCTAAACTTCTTTTATGCTTGTTTGAATAACGGATCCTATTTGAAGTTTAATTAACGTTTTCGATTGTTTATGTTTTTGTGTTTAATCGTTGATCCTTATTTGCTTAAATTTTAGTATATTATCAGAGTTGTTTATATATAATTTGACTAATCAATATTCTAGGTATTCGGGAGGAATCTAGATAGATTTAACAAGTTATATGAAGTAATCGGTCGGTCTATAATCGATTTGAAATTTTTAAGATTCGGGAGGACTTAGTAATAACAACTTAGGTAATTAAATTTAAGTGAGTAGGTCTAAGTATTAAGATTCGGAAGGACTTGATAGTTAGAGGAGTTATTCGGGAGGAAACTCTATAAGGTTAAATCACTAAAAACGGACTTGTTGCTTATTGCTTGATTATTAATAATTATTACTGTATTCGGGAGGAACGGGGTAATTAAAGATAATTAAAGTTAGTGAAAGATTCGGGAGGACTTTTATTATATCTTAGAAGTTTTGAAAACAATCGATTTCGTAAAATTAACGGAAAATAGGTGAAGTGTCAAACAAGTATAATTTCTCATTAATTGATTTAATCCATTAATCTTTCGTTCGATTTTAATTAATCATCACTTTTTCTTAATTACTTGCAATCTTTTGTTACGATAAAAAACCCCCACAAATACTCAATATTATTAATTCGGAATTTAAAACAAATTAGTCCCTGCGAACGAACCTTTACTTGCTTTGAACTATATTATATACGGATAGGTCCACTGCCTAAAAGTGTGTAATTGCGTGAAATAGTAGGTTAAAATTAAGACTAGATTTTACACATCAAGTTTTTGGCGCCGCAGCCGGGGACTGATTTTTCGTTTTTTGTTTCGAATTTGTGATACGATCCTTTTGAGTATTTATTTACTTAGAAGTTACTTTTAATTGTTATTACACCGGTACGTTTTACGCTTTTCTTGTTTTTGTCTTTTCAGGTAATTCAGGTAGTTGATGAACACGAGGGCTTCGGGATTACCACTCGCTAGTCCATAGTCAAATCCAGGAGTATCAAAGAGACGAGGCAGGAGAAGAGGCAACTTATCGCTTCAGACACCACCAAGTTTTGATCAAGTTTCACCCGTCAAATTTGAAGATATTACATCTTCAGATGGATGAGGAAGCGATTCAGAATCAGAGGTTGAAGAAGTAATATGTGAAGACAAACCGGAACAGCAACCAGCTATGGATCCTTTGGACACACCAATGAACCGACGGGCCGCAGCTGTAGCAGTGCCACCCACCCGAGGGTCGGCAATCACCACCCCGGAATTGGGTGATGATTTCGTTGTCAAGGGTCACCATCTCAAGATGATCCAAGACAACACGTTCGATGGGCGATACAATTCAGATCCGCATAAACACATAGCCAAATTCAACGAGCTGTGTGAGATGTTCAAATATGGTCAAGGCAAAGGCGATCCTGTCAAACTGAGGTTATTCCCTTCGTCTCTCACCGGAGATGCGAAGGTTTGGTTCGAGGAGATTAATGAAAACTCAATAACAACATGGACGCAAATGCGCGAGATTTTTATCAAAAGATTTTTCCCACCCGCCTTGGATAGGAAATTACTCCGAGACATCAGAGGATTCCGACAGGAAGATGGAGAGACTTCCACTGAAGCATGGGCTAGACTTAAGGAGTTGCTGAGAAGTTGTTATGGTCACGGTCTGGGCAAGGAGAACATCATTGAGATCTTTTTCTACGGATTAACCAAGGAGTCTCAAAACGAGTTGGATCTAGCCGAAGGAGGGGATTTCATGTACAAAACCACCAACGAGGCATACAACTTAATGGAAGACAAGCTGGTCATAAGCCTATCAAGGGATTATCGAGACGATGGTCGAGGCCGAAAACACAGAGGACAAGTTGCTCAAGCTGAGAGTAGCCATGAAATATCCTCGGTAGTTCAAGAGGTCAAGACATTAGCGGATAGAATTGATAAGCGCATGGGACGGATGGAGAAGGACATGCACTTGGTGAAGAATGGATGTGAAGGATGCGGGGGATCTCACTATGCTAGTGAGTGTAATCAAGTGGAGGATGCCAACTACGCACAGTATGGTTATCCAAATCGGGGATCGAATTGGCAAAACCGCGGAGGTAATTACAACCGGGGTGACAATCGAGACAACGGATGGCAAAGAAACAACACACGTTCCCCACCACGACAAAGATACGATCCACCGAAAAACGAAGATGAAGATTCCAGCATAAAAGATCTTTTGAAATCGTTCATCAACACCCAAAAATCAACCAATGACGATGTCCGTAACCAATTTAAAGTTTTAACTGAGCAAATCGAGCAAGGACAAAGAAATCAGCAGGCAGCACATCAAGATTTAGAGAGACGGTTCGATAGGATGAACGAGCGAAACTCAAATCGGCAACCGGGCCAAATACCAAGGAATACTCAACCAAATCCACGACAACAGAATCCGGGAAATAACTCCACCAATCAAATACCAAAATATCAACATCCCGAAAGAACCGAAGGACCACGAGACGGAATGCCACCCTGTCCAAAACACAGAGACGAGCACGTGAATGCAATCACTACACGCTCGGGACATGCTTATGGAGGAAATCAAGCCGAAAATGGTGGAAAACAGGTGCCTGGTGCGCAGCACCTACCCACAGGTGCGCATCACCTACCCACAGGTGCGCATCACCTACGATCTGACCAAGGGGGTGCGCAGCACCAACCTTCTGGTGAGCAGCACCGCGCTTCTGAACACCCCGGTGCGCAACACCTAGGTCCTGGTGCGCAGCACCGTGCTGCTGAGCCGATTATTGACGATTTCGAGATCGAGGACGATGAGGACGAGGCACCACAAGTTCAACCCAAGGCCAAAACACCTGAACCAGTGGAGGAAGTTCCCATTAAAGCTTATAAACCTCATGTTCCATATCCTCAAAGATTACGAAAAGCAAGAATGCGGGAGCAGTACGGTAAATTTTGTGACATGATTAAATCCGTTAATATTAATGTTCCTCTTGTTGATTTGATTGCAGGGATGCCAAACTATGCTAAATTCATCAAGGAGCTGGTCACGAATAAAGGAAAGCCATCAGAGGAGCAAGCCACATTCTTAAACACGGAATGTTCAGCCTTGGTGAAAAACACGATACCACCCAAGTTGGATGACCCAGGGAGTTTTCTGATTCAGTGCAACTTCAGTAATACATACAGTTGCAGTGCTTTAGCAGACTTAGAAGCTAGCATAAACCTGATGCCGTACTCACTATATGCTAAACTCGCCCTTGGAGTGTTAAAACCCACCAGGATGAGTATCCGCCTAGCAGACAGATCATTTCAGTACCCGTTAGGAATTGCTGAGAACATGCTAGTAAACGTAGGAAAATTCACTTTTCCGGTTGACTTCGTGATTCTAGAGATGGATGAGGATGTATCTGTTCCACTAATCCTTGGACGACCATTCCTAAACACTGCTGACGCAATTATTCGGGTGAAAAATGGGCAAATTTCATTAGGGGTTGGGGATGAACGAATTGTTTTTAATTTAGATAGAGCTATGACTCATTCTTTATCTACTGATGAAACCTGTTTTCGGATTGATGTGTTTGATGATTTAGATTGGCAGGAAATTCTCGAGATAGAAACTAGCTTGGAGGAGGAGCTGAAAGACGAGAAGATCGAGGAAGTGGAGGTTGAAGTTAAGGAAGAACTGAAGTTGGACCAAAGCATGAGGATCAAATCTTCAATCGAATCACCACCTACCGACTTGGAGCTAAAACAACTACCGGTACATTTAGAATATGCTTTCCTTGAAGGTACAAAGTTATTACCAGTTGTTATTTCGTCATCACTTTCGGGTGACGAAAAAGCTCGATTATTGACAGTCCTTAAAGGTCATAAAAAGGCCTTTGCTTGGCGTATATCTGACATACCCGGAATTAGCCCCGATTTTTGCAAACATAAAATAAATTTTATTGATAATGTAAAACCCGTTGTTCAAAAACAACGGCGGCTAAATCCGAATATGGCAGATGTCGTTAAAAAGGAAGTTGTTAAGTTGTTGGATGCAGGAATTATCTACCCTATTTCAGACAGTCCATGGGTAAGCCCCATTCATTGCGTGCCGAAAAAGGGAGGTATGACCGTGGTGATGAACGATAAGAACGAGCTCGTGCCAACAAGGACAGTCACAGGATGGAGAGTTTGCATCGACTACCGCAAACTGAATGAAGCCACCAGGATGGACCATTTTCCACTACCGTTCATGGACCAGATGATCGAGCGACTTGCAGGAAATGAGTTCTACTGCTTTCTGGATGGATTCTCTGGTTACTTTCAGATCCCCATCGATCCCAAAGATCAGGAAAAGACCACCTTCACATGCCCGTTCGGAACCTACGCATATCGGAGGATGCCGTTTGGTTTATGCAACGCACCCGCCACCTTCCAGCGGTGCATGCTAGCCATTTTTCAGGATATGGTGGAGAAAACAATGGAGGTATTTATGGATGACTTTTCAGTTTTCGGAGATTCATTCGACAACTGCTTGAAGAATTTAGATCAGATGTTGGGAAGATGCGAGGAAGCACACTTGGTCCTCAACTGGGAGAAATGCCACTTCATGGTTCGAGAGGGAATCGTATTGGGACACAAAATCTCAAAAGCTGGGATAGAGGTAGACAAAGCAAAGATCGAGGTCATTGCCAAACTACCACCACCGACGAACGAGAATGCAATTCGGAGTTTTTTGGGACATGCAGGATTCTACCGAAGATTTATCAAGGATTTCTCAAAGATTACTCGTCCTATGACGAAACTCTTAGAGAAGGAGGTAGCTTTCAATTTTTCGGAGGACTGTTTACAAGCTTTCGAGCTACTCAAGGAACGGATCACCAATACACCTATTTTGGTAGCACCGGACTGGTCTCAACCTTTCGAGCTAATGTGTGACGCAAGCAATTTCGCAGTGGGTGCTGTTTTGGGGCAAAGGATCGAGAAACATTTTCGACCTATCTACTTCGCCAGCAAAACACTGAACGAAGCCCAACAGAATTATACCACTATGGAAAAGGAACTTTTGGCTGTCGTATTTGCTTTTGATAAATTCCGCTCATATTTAGTGATGAGCAAAACAATTGTTTTCACGGATCATTCTGCTTTAAAATTCTTATTTTCTAAATTAGATGCTAAACCTAGATTAATTCGTTGGATTTTATTGTTGCAGGAATTTGACATCGAGATCAAGGACAAGAAAGGGGCTGAAAATGTAGCGGCAAACCATTTGAGCCGATTGGAGAACCCAAGTTTGAGGGAGTTGAAGGAAGAGGACATCAATGACACTTTTCCGGGGGAGATGCTAGCCAGTATTAGTAACACAGACGGCGATACCCCATGGTTCGCGGACATTGCGAACTATCTAGCCGGAAAAGTCGTTAACAAAGACCTAACCTATCAACAGAAGCAGAAATTGATCTCGGACGCAAAGTACTACTACTGGGACTCGCCATACTTGTTCCGTAGATGTGCTGATGGAATGGTGCGCAGATGTGTATATGGAGAAGAAACTCGAAAGATTTTGGACGAATGCCATCATGGACCCACCGGAGGACATTACGGACCAACAGTCACTGGGAAAAAGGTTTATGATGCAGGTTTCTATTGGCCAACAATTTTCAGGGAGACCTATACACTCGTGAACACCTGTGATGCATGCCAACGCCAAGGGAATATTACGAAGCGGGACGAAATGCCACAGCAAGGGATCCAAGTTTGTGAAGTTTTCGATATCTGGGGAATCGACTTTATGGGCCCTTTCAAACCCTCAAACAGAAATATTTACATTCTAGTTGCTGTAGATTATGTTTCTAAATGGGTTGAAGCTAAGGCATTACCGACTAACAACGCTAACGTGGTTGTTGATTTTCTTAAAAGTTTGTTTTGCAGGTTTGGAGTGCCAAAGGCATTAATCAGTGATCGAGGAAGCCACTTCGCCAACGCTCAGCTTGCAAAAGTTTTGAAAAGATATGGAGTAAATCACCGGTTTGCGACTTCGTATCATCCTCAAACGAGCGGGCAAGTGGAAAATACAAACCGCGCACTCAAAAGAATTTTGGAAAAGACGGTCAACAACAATCCCAATATATGGTCAAAGAAGCTGGAGGACGCACTGTGGGCATTCAGGACGGCATACAAAACGCCAATTGGAACCACCCCGTATCGACTACTATACGGGAAAACATGTCACCTTCCGGTTGAAATAGAGCATAAGGCATACTGGGCCTTGAGGACCTGCAACATTGATATGGATTTAGCGAGAGATTTGCGGATCCTACAACTCCACGAAATGGACGAGTTACGGTTACAGGCCTACGAAAGTTCCCGCCTTTACAAGGAGAGAACTAAGGAGTTCCATGACCGAAAAATTCGTAGGAAAGAGTTCAAGGCGGGCGATAAAGTACTTTTATTTCAGTCAAAGTACAAATTCAAGGCTCCTAAATTACGCTCAAAGTGGACAGGACCATACACCGTCAAACAAGCTTATGCTTCCGGCTATGTCGAGTTATGGAAAGAGCATGGAGAGCCATTCATCGTCTCTAGGCAACGACTAAAACTATACCACGAAGAAGATGATGAAAACGGAATGATGATCGAGGATGGGTTTTATTCCATCAACACCTAATCAAGAGGCATATCGAGTCAAGCTAACGACTCGGTCGAAAAATTAGCGCTTCTCGGGAGGCAACCCGAGTTTGTTTTTTTTCTTAGTTCTTATTTTTATTTTTATTTTTATTTTTCTTTTTAGAACTTTTTAACGTTTTTATTTTGCAGATTTGTTTTGTTAGGTAACGAGAAAACACCAGAAAATACAAAAAAATCGAAAAACGAAAAAAAATCCAAAAAAAATTGGCCCGGTGCGCAGCACCCCTCCCTCGGTGTTGCGCACCAAGCTGCTGGACCAGGTTTTTTTCTTGTTGTTTTCATTATTCACAGCACACACATTCATACAACATAAACAGCAGCGGCGAGAACCCAACACACACACACACTAAATCATCAATTTTTGCTCGTTTTTCTTGTTTAAATTACTGAATATGCATAGAAGGGTATGATTCTTCACTCTAACTCCTTTATTTCTTTCGATTTTCGTTTTTTCCTAGGTTAAATCGAATTGGGGAAAATGTTAGGTTTTCTTTAATCCGGCCTAGAACGTTAAATTGATTGTGTAATAGGGTTAGGATTGATGAATTAAACAGGTTTGAGGTGTTATTGTTGGTTTTTTAACCGAGCTTAATCGGATTTTGGCCGGAATTTATGGCCGGTGCGCGGCACCTCCGCCATGTGCGCGGCACCGGCCCATTTTCCGGCTGCTGGTCATGATTTTTTCGAGTGTTTAACGTTTCACTTGCTGTTTTGTTGATTTTTGTGTTGTGTAGGGTAAGAGGGCAGCCGTGGAAGGAGGTGAGGGCAGCCGGAGGCCTCGGCCACAATCTCAAGCCACCCATAATGCGGCGATTATGGCACCCGAAAGCCACCCATGGTTACACTGGCCGGGTTGTTCCGCAGACCGAAAGATCAGGCTCAACAACAAACTAGCTGCACTACGGGGCCGTCCAGTTGCTGCTCCCCGTACCATGGACTGGGAGTTCTTGACCAGTATTCATGTAGATTTGAGCGGGTTTATGACTACCCGTAGCCAGACTACACAGCGTAACATACCAGTCTGGGGCAGAGCTTGGAGGACCGATGAGCCGGCATTCAGGGAATGGATGCTAGAGTTTTACTGCTCTCTGGAGGTCTCGAGGAAGTTCACTGACGAGACTTTCTTGACCGCTCCACTGATATCCTTCCGCTTAGGCGGCGAGGACCACCAGGTATCTGTTATTGAGTTTGGTAGACTGACTGGTTTGTTTACCACTACTGAAGCAGGGAATGAGGGACTGATGATGGCATATCTCTCGGATGCTGAGAGAGATTCTGTGGGATTTGGGGCCAATGAGGCCTGGTATGATTTGTCAGGGCGGATGGAGCACCACTCAAACTCTAGCCGAGCCAAGGACATTCAGGACCCCATACTTCGCATCTTGCATAAGATGCTCTCGTATTCATTTCTCCATCGTGACACCCACCACGATAAATGCTACGGCGAGGATTTGTGGTTGTTGAAGATTTTCAGTCTTCGTGATCCCTCCCGGTTTGCTAACGTCTCGTGGACGTTAGCGAGGTACATGGCTGATAAGGGGGAGGGGCAAACCGACTCGAGTAAGATGCTTTGCGGGCACTTCATCACCCGTATTGCCCGGTCTTTAGGGGTGGCCACTCCGGCCAACATCCAGCTGTGTTCCGCACCGGTTCGCTGCAAGGTGTTCGGGCATGCTGAATTACTCCGAGTCGGGATTCTTCACCCCGCCGGCGGGCGTTTGGCACCACCCGGTCGCGTTGAGGAGGCTCCAGCTCCAGCCCCGAGGCAACGGGCACTGTCGCAGCGGGATTTCCAGGACCAGGTACTTGCCGGGTTACACAGGCTCCAGTTCAACGACGAACAGGCGGATCGACGTTGGGACCAGTACCAGCACAGGGAGGAGTACATTCATGATAGGTACCAACCATCATGGGAGCACACCTATCAGCAGCAGCACCCAGGGTCGTACCCTCCGTATGCAGTTCCGGCGTACTACTACCCTGAGCCATATCCCGGGTACCATCCCGCCCACCAGCAGCAGGGAAATGAGGAGAGCGATGACGAGTAGTTTGTATTTTTTATGTATTGTGATGTATTTTGTATGAACTTATTGTTTACCATTTACTATTTCTTATTAGAAGAAATAGTATGACTATTTTTATTTTTATTATTCGTCGTAATTTGTATTATTCTTATTATTTTTCTTTTTATTTTTCTAACATGTGTGGTTGTGTATATTCTAGTTTCTAAGACTGGCAGTAAGTTCAGCACCCGCTCATAAGCCTGGCATTCAGTTCAGCAAACCGCATTTCAACGCCATATTTACACAAACGGGTTATATACTTTCTACCTTTCTTTTATTTTTGTATTATTTTTTTAGGATAGTTTTTTGTATAATTTCCCTTAGTTTTTAGACGTTAACACATTAGGGACAATGTGTTACTTAAGTTTGGGGGGGTCATCGGGAAATTTTAAATTTTATTTTTCGACCCTTAGCTTAGTTTCCATCTTGTTAGGTTGGTTTTAATTTGTATATTTTTGAGTCAGAAAATAGAAAAAAAACAAAAAAAAATCGAAAAATTGAAAAACCAAAAAAATATAACGTGTCTAGTCGGTAAATACCTTAAACTTTAAGCATAACCAGACGCAATTTTTACCCCACTCAGAAAAATAGTGAGAGTTTGAGCCTTTGAAAGTATTTATTTTTTAATGCTACTTTTTCATTTCTTTGAGTGTGCCGATGGGGATGACATTAGAACTTGACATTGTTATACATTTCGAGACCACATATGAGCAATTGCATTAGGGTAACTTAGTGTGATTTGGTACAATGATAAGGGCATATAGGATTAACCCATTTGTTTAGCTTTTTTGTTTCTTTTTATATATTTTCCGCCTAACCCTTGTAACACTTACTTTTAGTGTTAGAAACTCTAGTTAAACCACTTTGCGCCTAAACCGTTTCGTTTCTAAACACTATTATATTATTTTGTACACTCGCCTTATTTTCGTTTCTTTTTAGATTAAGTCCGAACTAAGTTTTTTGATTGCTATTATATATTAAGTGAAGTTAGAGTTACTAAGGCATGGAAGAAAAGTACCGATTATTTTTGCCTTGCATTATTATTGTATTTGGAGAAATAGTAGAAAAAAAAATATATGTATAGTGATTATTAGCCTTTTGAGCATGTATACTTACCACGAGAAAAAATTATTTTGTAAGGCATGTACTAGGCTGAAAAAAGAAAAAAAAATCGGAAAAACAGAAAAGCGAAAAAAAGTTAGTTGTAGATTTTAAGAGAAATAGTGTATTATGAGTCGCGTTTTATATACGAAAATTGTATATTCGGAGAAAAAGTATAAGTTGAAGAAAAACTGAGCAATCCAGTACGTTAGAGATTATATTTAGTTCGGATTTAATCTAAGTTGTATTATTTTATTTAACCCATTTACACTCCATATTATATATTTTCACATGTCTTTACCTGTACGTTATAACCCGAATAAAAGTCCCCGTTTAGTTGTACCTAGACTCTAGTGGTGGAGATTTGATACTTTATCAAGCCTATGATAGAATATTCACCATGACTGAGCAATTGAGCGATTCTACAGAGATATTTTACACACCCTTTTAGATTAGTTTGAGAGATTGTGTGATTTTACTTCCAATAAAAATCGTGAGGTGTTTGGTTATGTTTATTTTTGGCTTTGATAATTAATTTGAAAACAGTTTTTGCTTGAGGGCAAGCAAAAAGGCAAGTTTGGGGGGATTTGATATCGCATATTTATATAGATATTTCTATGCGTTATTTGGTCGGTTTTCATAGTAAACATGATGGATAGGATAGGTTTTTACATTTAATCGTGTGGAAAAGTGTTTTTATCTATTTTACAGGTTTACATGATCGGGAAGCGGAAAGGAGTGAAGAAATGAGCTTAAATGACGAAATGAAGACGAAAATTGAAGAGGTGCCGCGCACCAGCAGTATGGGTGCCGCGCACCGAGGTGTTTGTATTGGACTTGGAAACGGATTGGAGAAGACACGGTGTTGCGCACCTATTGACCAAGTGCTGCGCACTACAGGAAATTCAATCCCATTATTATTCTAAGTCTCTGGAGCTGGTATTTACGTTTAGAAGTAAGATTCAAAGCTAGGAAGATCTCTTTTCGGCTAACGGCGGTGACGACACGTTTTGTCGGATTCTTCGTTTGTTTCTTTCCTTTTTAGACTTTTATTCCAGTATTATTTCCATGACTTTATTTTCTTTTTCAGACCTAGTTATGAGGAGCTAAACTTCTTTTATGCTTGTTTGAATAACGGATCCTATTTGAAGTTTAATTAATGTTTTCGATTGTTTATGTTTTTGTGTTTAATCGTTGATCCTTATTTGCTTAAATTTTAGTATATTATCAGAGTTGTTTATATATAATTTGACTAATCAATATTCTAGGTATTCGGGAGAAATCTAGATAGATTTAAAAAGTTATATGAAGTAATCGGTCGGTCTATAATCGATTTGAAATTATTAAGATTCGGGAGGACTTAGTAATAACAACTTAGGTAATTAAATTTAAGTGAGTAGGTCTAAGTATTAAGATTCGGAAGGACTTGATAGTTAGAGGAGTTATTCGGGAGGAAACTCTATAAGGTTAAATCACTAAAAACGGACTTGTTGCTTATTGCTTGATTGTTAATAATTATTACTGTATTCGGGAGGAACGGGGTAATTAAAGATAATTAAAGTTAGTGAAAGATTCGGGAGGACTTTTATTATATCTTAGAAGTTTTGAAAACAATCGATTTCGTAAAATTAACGGAAAATAGGTGAAGTGTCAAACAAGTATAATTTCTCATTAATTGATTTAATCCATTAATCTTTCGTTCGATTTTAATTAATCATCACTTTTTCTTAATTACTTGCAATCTTTTGTTACGATAAAAAACCCCCACAAATACTCAGTATTATTAATTCGGAATTTAAAACAAATTAGTCCCTGCGAACGAACCTTTACTTGCTTTGAACTATATTATGTACGGATAGGTCCACTGCCTAGAAGTGTGTAATTGCGTGAAATAGTAGGTTAAAATTAAGACTAGATTTTACACATCATCTTGCTATAGTTAGCTCCAATCCCATCTTCATTCAAATATCAACAACTATCTTCCTTCCCTTGTTCCTCTTTTGATTTTATCAACTTCTCATACTACAACCTCCAGTGCCATTTTCCTTTCATTGTCATCAGGATGCATATTCTCAAGAGGTAATTGAAAAATAGTTAAGATATATTCATTTGTGAGCTCTCTAAGATCTGCATTTTCATATAGTCTCTCATCTTCACCATCTGCTATGTCCAGAACAATCTCATCATGCTCATAATCCATCCACCATCTGAGAATTTTTGGTTTTTGTTGCACAACCTTGACTTTCTTTATTGGGGCTGTGTACATTGTTATTCTTTTTCTTTTAGCCTTGAATTTCTTCCCAGTCAGACAATTCATTAATAAGAGCAGTTGCTACTGGGTCATCAAGATAGTAATCTTCTGGAAGAACTGTTGGGGTTGTATGGATCTTAAGAGTCAACGTTATATCAATAATCTAGCGGAAATAAACTATCGATTATCTAGCGAATATAGAACCTTCGGAAACGGAATCAAACCAACGATTGTTGATAAGATCGGACCTAAGAAAGACTATTCGGATGATTGTTTATACTTTAATAACACTTCGAATATAGAACAATAATAAACGCAGCAGCAGCAGTTCGGCACGAAAGAGAATAACCTAGCAAAACTTACGTAATGCAGAAACCTAGCTGGGTATATATAGGCCCAGCTTTTCATCCGTACGGATGTGATCTCATCCGTACGGATTACTTCCTATTCGTGCGGACATGATCTCGTCCGTACGAATGTAACATGTTAATAAACACTTTGTTTACTTAACTGATTCGTGCGAATGGAACTTTCATGCGCACGGATATCATCCTCATCCGTGCGAATGAATCTGAATATTATTAAAACATCACAAAACACATATTTGATTAATTCATAACAACGTAAACGTTCAAGCATATAATTAATCAAACATTCAATATTAATATTCAAACAAACAATATAAAGACTGATATTAGAATAAACGTTAATTACATACGAATCTAGTAACTAACGAAATGCACCTACAAACTCCCCCTAGGAACTAGATTCTATGTCTTCAGTCTTCAAAAATCTCTGCTGCTTCCCAAAACACGTCTTTGATATGCCCTCTTAAGCATGGATCTTGTAAGCGAAACATACACGTACAACCTTGTTGAAACGCATCGCTTGATCCATATCCTTGACATCAAAGAATATAGGACATTCAAACAGACAAAAAATATCATCATCAGAGAAATTTCTAATCCACATCGGATCAAAAATTCTCAGTGTTTCCCATACACCTTTACGCTCCATCACGATCACAGCTTCAGTGGTTCGATCATCATAATACCACCATTTGAATCTCCGATGGAAACCGGCTTTCATTAGGCGTAGTGGTATCTTCTCCATAACCTTTGGCGCTTGATACTTGACATGCTTCACAGCTTTACCTGTTATCCGATTCTTCCGATCTTTGGAGTAGGTAATCTCTGGATACTGCGGCCTTAGGAATTTCCACGATGTCTTGAACTCATAGTGAAGCTGCTTCTCCAACCAAGTTGCTTTATCATCTTTCTCACTGTACAGCAACTTAAGACGAGCCAACTGCAACATATCAAAATATGGCAACGTCTTCAAATCGTGAGCGCGTTTAAAGTAGTCTATGCCTCTTTCTCTCTTGACTGCATAGACATTCAAATCCTCCAAGTATGCCCAACTTATAATCCGACCTTCAGTCTTCGCACCCTTCAAGGAATAAAACTTCGTATACTCTGGTTGGACAACTTGTTTAGGCGGTCGAATACAATCTTTCATAGCCTGAAGCCATTCAGCTTTCTTGACACTCATTTCTTCTTGATTTGGTGTAGCTTGACTGGCTGCTGGAAGTTTCTCTAACTTTCGGTTAAGATCTTCATCATTTACATCAAACATGGCATCATCATCAAGAAGATCTTTGAAATCGGAAGATTGATAGATAGGCTCTTCTGAATCAACATTGTGCTCGAACTCTATCTCATCATCATCAGCTTCAGAATCAGGAGGATTAACATCAGAAGCAGATGCAGATTCGTCAGACATAACGTCATCAGGATTCATCTCAAATAATTCTGCAATCTGCTCTTTGGACAAGCTATGTACGATCTCTCCTTCTTCTTTGTCGTGATCAACACTAAACTGTATTACCCCCTGCATATCCAAAATGTAAGTTAAATTGGACTTTTTATGTGAAATGGGAGTAATATCATGCTGGGATTCACTCTGATGTTCTTTACCATCTTCATCAGACTCCGTGTTTTCACTATCTTCACCAGCCGGTTCAGCAGATGCATCGGCTGGTCCTTTAAGTCTGAATATTCCATCATCACCTGCAAACATACTGTCTTGTATCAGATTTGTAGCATTCTCCAACTTCTTGATCTTTTCTGATTGTTCTGCAGTAAGACGTTCGAATTCCTTGTTCTTATCCTCAATCAACTGCTTCTGAGAATCAAGCAACAAATTCTGATACTCAATCTTCTTTGACATTTCAGCTCTTTCAGCTTCCCCTTTAGCCACCAAAGCATTCAGCCTTTTAATTTCATCATCCTGTAGCTGCTGCTTTGCCAAAACACTCAATAACATCGAGTTTAAAATCGAGAGCTGAGCTGAATCAGGAATCATAGACGACGATGATCCACCCGCAGTTGTTGTAGTTATGGTGGCAGTCGTCATGATGGGCTCGCTTTGTTGAGGACCCTGCTGTTGTTGAGATGCCATAGGAGGAGGAATTGGAGTTGCTGTGCTGGCAGTCGTTGGAATAAGATCAGTACGTTTCACGTGCTTGAAATGTTTTGAAGATTTTTCCCTTGTCTTGATAATATCACCCAACGATCTGCCTGCAGACGGTACCTTTCTTTTCCGTACTAAAGTAGTTGCTTCAGTACTCAAAACAACATCGTCTTTATCTCGTAACTCAACTTGAGATGACGATGTACCAGTAACAGGAGAATCAACCGGAATCACCTCCTCATCGGAATCAGATTGAGGCACAACTATATCCTCAGTATCTGATTCACTGTCCTCGTGTCGCCATTTCTTACGACCAGGACAAACATACTCTGGATTGGCAAGATGCCCAATCAATCTTTTCTCCTTAGGCTTCACATCCTTGCCCTTGTATGAAAGCATGCGCACCATAGTTGCATCATTCATCACGTCTAGCTGGATTGCATCATCATCATTCTTTAGCAAGCTAGGAATCTTCTCATCCAGGATCATTTGCACAAATCTAGCATACATCAAATACTTCTGTTTCTTCATCTCCAAATTTTCCGTCATGTGCTGCAAAATCATTCCCGAAAAGTTAAATGGAATGTTCAGCACCAATGCAGCAAACGCGCTCTGAATAGTCTCTCTCATTTCGTCATGTCCAGCTCTCCTTGGACTCAAGCAGTGCTGCAACACATGACACAGATACTTGTACTGTATGCTGAACCCCGACTTCGTGATTACCCCTTTTTCAATATCACCATTGTATTTCACCCTCAGGAACAGTCCTCTGACTAGGTACTTGTTCAGCCTCGTAGGCATTCCCGCTGAATCCTCAAATCCGATAACCTCTCGGATAACCTGTTCATCAATCACGACAGCATTCCCGAGAACGGAACTGTGGATTTGAACCTTCCCATCTGCACGTACAACTTCCGCATTTTCCCAGAAAGCGGATACGTGAGTCATGTAAGGCACATGCTCAATAGAAATCGCCTTGAAAATTCTTGATCGCTTCAAGAATTGGATGATGCCAGCAAAACGTGTGGCATTGCGGGTCTCCTCGTTTAGATGAGCGCACATATTGTTCTTCGTACCAACGATCAAGCCCGCGCTTTGCGATTGAGAAGATTGTGCCACAGTTGCATCAACATTTGAAGCAGGGATTTCAGCCATTTTCCTACAAACAGAAATATAAACATTCGAAAGCAAAACAGTTAGAATAAAATTCAAAAGTTTTTAAAGTTTCTGTTAATGGCCATCCGTACGAATGAACATTTTCATCCGTACGAATCAGTATGTATCCGTACGGATGAACTAATCAAAGCAAACAGATTACATATTTTACATCCGCACGAATGAAGTAAACATTCGTACGAATGAATGATCCTATCCGCACGGATGTAATCACATTCGTGCGGATGGAGTTCATCGGAACTGTTAGTTTTTCCAAAACCTAGATTTCTAACCAGCCAGTGTTAGGACACAAAAATTGCATCAAAACGTTCGCAATGTACCGATTAACTGAACCCCTAACCCAATTAACCATTACAAACACACATATATGACAGATTGATTAAGTTATTCTCGGACTTAAAATTCAAAGATTACTCCCCATAACGGTCATTATACCTTATGTGTTTTAGATGGTTGGAATCGTAATGCAAAGTTACACACAAATATCGGATTCAAAAACTCGTTTTAACACTTTTAGAAATTGATGAAACTTTTCTATCTCTTTCGGACGAATGTGGTAATGAGGGTGAACAGCACAGACGAATCTGAAACATATATATACCCGTTTTTCATTCGTACGAATGTGAAAGCCATTCGCACGAATGTGATGATATTCGCACGGAGGAGAATTTTTCAGCCTAAACAATACCTTCCCTCTGATTCGTACGGATGAATTGTTTATTCGTGCGTATGTAGTTTACCTCCGTACGAACGTGCTGTAGAACTCATAAACTTCGAAAATTTCACTTATCTTCAAAACTCAAACATCCAGTAAACGTTAAACACATAACACTTATCAATCCAACAAAAGAATAAACGTTTAGCTCAATGACTTTAAGAATTTAACATTAATCTCGGTTTCACATTTAGGTCTCAAGTCACGACAAGCAACCGTAAAACTAACAGAATGAAAAATAAAGAAAAACTAAAAATTAAAAATCCTTTTGTATTTTTCTGTTTTTGGTAAATCAAATGAAATTTTAACTACGACACACTACTGAAAGTTTAAAAGTTTAACTAACAACTACATTAACTGAAAATTTCACATTCTTTTTGTGTTTTTCGAATAAGGGATCAGACTGATACCGAAACATAACATTGTCATTCATTTTTCGTAGTAACTATTAACATATCAATTGACGATTATTGGTATATTTGTCCTCTTAAACTTAAACAAACATTCACTTGACATTTTTCATTCAAACTGGTTATCTCGATAAGATCTCCCAATATTTTGAACATAAATATCAACACACATTTTGAATTTTAACAGTCATCGAAATTATATCATAATTAGAATTGTATGTATGTTCGTGTATTTGTCCTCTTAACTTTTCAGCCTTTTCAATTCTATCTTCATAAACACCAGATGTAATATCATAATATTTATTTCGTATGTCAGTATGACATCCACTGCACAGGCAATAAGAACCAGTGATTCTTGATCGTTAAAACGTTTAATTTACACCATTCAGAGAATAAGCACTTCTTCACCCTTTATTTGGAATGCTCGAGTTATGATCATTCTTTCGACCTTATAACTCTGTTCATCCATCAAGGTATTTTTGAAGTTTTTAAGTACTTCCTCACCCTTTATTTGGAATGCTCGAAATATGATCATTCTTTCGACCTTATATTTCTGTTCATCCATCAAGGTATTTTTGAAGTTGTTTACTTATCTCTTACTTTGTATTTGATCTTGAATAGACTGTGTCTATTTTGGTATTCACATCATTTCTACAAATTCATTGATCTTGATCAAATCATTCAAGAATGTTATCCCAAAATCACTGGAATGGCCCTTAATTGCTTCAATATATACTGACATACTGTATTTATTTTCTGATATTACACCTAATATTTACTATTTTCGAATTAATCCAGCGAAAAGCCACAAACACTACAAGACAAAAGCTAATCATAACATTTTAAACATTTAATTTCGACTGTTGTGGGTTGTTTACAGTGTTCTCAATTGTTATTGATCTCCAGATATCATTTAGACAGTCTTTGAGACATATCCATAATGATTTAAAATAAAATTTGATATCTGCGACAACCAATTTAAAAATGATTAATTTTCGTCAAGTTTCAGTGAGATAAGCCTACCAATATATCCTACAACTGACATGTATAAACGTTACGTTCAGCATACTTTTTGACAATTACATGTTCAGTTTAGTTCAGTATTTCCTCATTTCCCCCGTTTTTTTTTTTTTTTTTTTTTTTTTTATGACTATTTCTCCCCCTAAAATTCTAAAAATAAAAATCTTTTTGTATTTTTCGAAATTTTATAAACTAAAAAGAAGAAAATAAAAACAATAATAATAAAAAAAAAATAAAGCCTTAACGTAGTATACAAAAATTAATCCCGGTTACTTGTCCGACTTAGGTTCTTCAATTACGTCACTCTTTTTGACAACACCATTTTCCAGCAGTAAAAACCCAAACCTAGACTTATCAAATGCTTTAGTAAAAATATCTGCTTTTTGAAACATTGTTTCGATATAAATGACATCAATTAAATGTTTTTCAAAGCAATCACGAATGAAATGATATTTTACGCCTATGTGTTTGGTTTTAGGATGGTGCACGGGATTCTTAGTGACAGCTATGGCAGCAGAATTATCAACGTAAATAGGAGTAGTAGAGATAGACAAACCGTAGTCACGTAATTGTTGCTGAATCCAGATAACCTGAGAACAGCAGCTAGCCGCAGCTACGTATTCAGCCTCACATGTGGACAATGCTACAGCGGTCTGTTTCTTGCACTGCCATGTTATTAGACGCGTTCCGAGAAACTGGCATCCTCCTGAAGTTGATTTAGCATCCTTCTTGAAACCTCCATAGTCCGAATCACTGAAAGCAGATAATTCAAAATTGTCATCATTAGAATACCAAAGACCTAAATCAGGAGTACCCTTCAGATATTGCATAATTCGCTTCACTGCTTGAAGATGAACAACAGTTGGTGCTGCTTGGTATCGGGAACACAAGCACACAGGAAACATAATATCTGGACGAGAGGCGGTGAGGTACATAAGAGAACCGATCATGGAGCGATAGAGAGACTGATCAATTGGCTCCCCCGTAGTTTCTGGTGATATCCCGTGATTCACCGATAGGGGAGTAGAAGCAGACTTCGTTTCCAACATTTCAAACCGTTTCAAAATGTCGTTGACATATTTTGTCTGATGTATAAATATTCCCTCTGCTGTTTAATCTACTTGTAGTCCCAAAAAGAAATTAATCGGACCCATAGAGCTCATTTCAAACTTGCTTGTCATAACCGCTTCAAATTCCTTACACAATTCTTGATTAGTAGAACCAAAAATGATGTCGTCCACATACACTTGCACCAACAAAATATCGTCACCTCTTTCCTTAATGAACAGCGTACAATCGATAACACCCCGACGAAAACCATTGTCGATCAGATGATTTGCAAGTGTCTCATACCAGGCGCGCGGTGCTTGATGCAGACCATAAAGTGCTTTATCGAGAATATACACTTTATCCGGATGTAATGGGTCTACAAAGCCTGGTGGTTGGTTAACGTACACTGTTTCTCGAATATTCCCGTAAAGAAACGCACTCTTTACATCCATCTGGTAAACGGTGAATCTTTTATATGATGCGAAGGCTAGAAAAATCCGAATCGCCTCCAATCTAGCAACCGGAGCAAACACTTCATTATAATCCAGTTCAGGTATTTGTCGAAAACCCTGAACCACTAGCCTTGACTTGTTTCTGACAACTATACCCTGATCATCTCTTTTGCAACGATGGACCCAACGACAACCCAATGACTTTGCACCTTTTGGCTTCGCGACAAGCCTCCAGACACCTAGCTTCTTAAATTGTAGTAGTTCCTCTTGCATCGAATTGATCCAGTTGTCATCCAGAAGAGCTTCTTCAATATTTGCCGGTTCAATCTGGGAAATAAAGCATGCATGTGCGCAGTATGTGACATCCCCAGATTTAAACAGGTCAATGTAGACATCGCTTTGAATTTGTCTTCTGGTGCGAACTCCAGCCGAGTGTTCACCTATTATTTTCGAAACCGGGTGATCACGTTCAGTTCGAGTGGCCGGAGTATTAGGAATTTCGACATTAGGACCCAAATTAGTAACATCAGGATTGTCAACTTGCTCATTCACAGTAGCTGAGCCATCAGAATCTGAACCATCATCATTTGCGTGGGACTCTGCAGTATTATCTTGTGCATTTGGAGGAGTAGCTGATGTTGGAGTTACTGTATCTTGAGGAATAGTCTCTTCCAAAGCTTCATGGTGAGAGTAATACCTTGCAATATCATCATCGGAAAACTCAGGAAGATTAAATGATTCAAACAGCGAATCATAATCAAACATCCATGGATATCCTTTGGAAGGAATAGGTTTAGAATACTTCTGAACGTCCACCTCATACCATTCTTCAATAGCTTTAGTAGCTGGATTCCAAACTCTCTTGTTAGGAGTGCTGTATCCCAGAAATATTCCTTCTACTGCCTTTTCATCGAACTTGCCTTCTGATTTACGTTTGAGCATAGTACACGGAGCTCCAAAGGGTTCCAAGTACTGCAAATTCGGCTTTCTTTTCTGCAACAACTCATAACAGGTCTTCTCATGACGCTTTACTACTAGCACTCGGTTTAAAGTGTAACAAGCATTAGCTACCGCTTCATTCCAAAATCGTACTGGCAGTGACGAATCAGCCAACATAGTCCTAGCTGCTTCAATCAACGTTCTGTTCTTTCTTTCGGCAACCCCGTTCATTTGTGGAGTGTAGGCTGCACTGAATTGTTGTTGAATACCTCGTTCCTTGCAGAAGTCTTCCATCCTATGATTCTTAAATTCAGTACCATTATCCGTTCTAAATCGTCGAACCTTCAGCTTATACAGTGTTTCCAACGTTGAAACTAACAGCTTGATATTCTCGAATGTTTCAGACTTTTCCCGTAAAAACATGACCCACGAGAATCGAGAATAATCATCAGTCACCACTAAACAATATTTGTCCCCTTCCACACTCGCATATTTAATTGGTCCGAAAAGATCCATATGTAGAAGATCCAGTGGAGTGTCGATGGTGTGAAACTTCTTTGCTTTGTGCGACTTCTTGGATTGCTTTCCCTTTTTGCACGAAATACAGACTTCCGGCAACTGAAAACCTTTCACATTTACTCCCACAACCAAATCCTTATGCATCAGATGATTCATCTTTCTCAAACTAAGGTGTCCCATACATTTGTGCCACAAAATCGATCCACGTTCAGTAGCTTTCGAGACAAAAGCTTGATGTTCAGTCGAATTCACAGTAGTCTTCGACATATCGAGCACATACAAATCTCCAACCCTTGGTGAAGTTGTAATAACCAATTCTTCGGGAACCTTGAAATCTTTACTCATGATGTAACATTGAAAATCATCAAAAATAACTTTGAACTTCTTGTCGCAAATCTGAGACACAGACAACAAGTTGTTGACCAGTGCCTGAACAAAATTCACTTTATCGAAGCTGATCTTGTTATTTGCAACCAATCCCTGGGCTGAGATAAAACCTCCTCTATCTCCAGCAAAAGAAACATATCCCCCTTTAATAGATCTGACATTTGAAAGTAATTTCATGTTTCCTGTCATGTGCCTAGACGCCCCACTATCAACAATCCAGGTATTCTTGATAGGATCATAGACGACCTGCACATCAAATTGAAAAAATTAGTTCGCGATGCAAACCCAAGCCTTAATAGCTGTGGGTTTACCATCACCACCTAAAACCTGTAAGTCCACCCATTTTCCCTTTGAACCATCAGGTACATTTGACGGTCCATCACCCTTAGGCTTCCAAGATTGTGATTCATGAGTAGAACGTTTGACATAACCAGTTGATTTATGAGTCGGTGATGGTGAACGTTTTTCAATTTGTTTAACAGGAGGTTGCTGTTTGGATTTACCAGCAGGAAGCAACTCACTGTTTTGTTTTGGAAATGATGACCTATTGTTTGAAAATCGTTTTCGATTTGGACTAGAAAAACGATTTCCAGTGGACATTCTATTTTGGTCAAAACTATTCCTAGGCCTTTGTTTCAAATTTGGACAATTATAGTTAACATGGCCTTTCTCTCCACAATCAAAACAAGTTCTCCATTCGTTAAGGTTTTGAGAACTTTGTGTCATTCTCCGGTGATGTGTACGAGGTTTGGAGAACATAGCATTTGGACGCATGAAGCCATTATGTTGTTGAACATTTGGGGGCTTCTGTGGGTTAGTGGTTGTGTTTCTCAAATGAGGTGGAATAAATTTTACTTTTTCTGGTTCATTTTTCCACTGATGATTCCCCGGCTTTCACAAATTTTGGTCCCTTAAAGTCAGGTCTCTTTCAAAATTCTAACTTGTTTAGGTTTACTCGAAGTTTTATTCGGTAATTGACGACCCAAACTCGAACCCTTTTCTTCCTCATCTGAGTCGGAAACCCAATCTTCAACCAATACTGTTTCTTTTACTTTTTCGGTTTCAGCACTTTTAGCGTTTAAATTATCTTTGGGTTTGACAATGGGTGTTTGGACAATAGGTGTTTGGACAGCTGGGTCTGGTTGTTGAAGAATGAATTCAATGTCCCCTTCCTCCTTTGGAGCCTTAATCAATTTGTTAAAGATTGGAGGTGGACACGTTTTGTAGTCAACCCTTGGTTTCCCTTCCCCATTCTCGGGACGTTTTTCTTTCAAGATATGATCTAAAAGGTATGATGCGGTGGAGTAACTTCTAACTTGTTGATTTAAAGTTTCAAAACTGATTTTAATAGAAGCATTTTCACGTTTAAGAGCATCAATATCTTTTAAATATTTGTTAATGGAGTCCTGTTTGTTTAACAACGCTATTTCCAAATCACTAACTTGTTTTGCCAAAAGTTTGTTCTTTTCAGAAAACAGTTTTTCATTTACTTTAACAATTTTGTTTTTACGAAGTTCATCAACAAGATTGTTATTTTCTTTTCTTAGCTCATTCACTTGTTCATCTAAAACAAAACACCTAGAACAGGAAGTGATTTTAGTTTCAGATTGTACCTTGGATGACTCTGCAGTACCAGCCATCATTGCAAACTCCCTTTTAGTCACTGGTGCTTCTGATTCTGCTGAAGATTGCTCAGATGATTCTTCAGATGTAATGGACTCCTACCCGTCACTTTCTTCATTGAGATTCAATATTTTCACAACGTTGACTTCAGCATCGGATTGATTATCACTAATTTGAAATTGCCAATCCAAACCTTCGTCAGATTGAAAAACCAAGGCCTTAACATCTGAATTCTCTGTACCAGTCGAGATATTCGTTCCAGTTGTCACCATAGCAGTATTCTTGTTCGCCTCAGGAGCATTTCTGTTCACATTCCTATTCTGCTGATCTCTGAACGGGTTCTGAACAGTCCTTGGTCGTTTTGGCTTCTCACATTGACGAGCAAAGTGACCCTTCTCTCCACAGTTGTGACAAGTAATAGCAGACATATCGAATCCATACTTAGTTTTCTTGTTGGCGCCGATAGTGTTACCAGTCCTTTTCACATACTCCTTTGCCCTCCGAACAAGATTAGCGAAACCCCACATAATGTCGATTCTTTCCATCTCATCACGATCAATCTGCTCATAATCTTCACCAGTTAAGTTTATGTTTCCAATTTTACCCTGCAACAAGTTATCATAGGAAGCTACTAAGGTAGTCAACATAGCCATATCTTCGCTCACACCATCCACATTTCCTTTATGAAAGTGCTCTATCTTCAAACTTGTAAAAGCTGATTCTGAAGTAGCTTGAGCTTGAGACTTCTGAACCGGAGTACCTTGACTTGAACTTGAGTTTGAACACCCAGAATTTCCTGAATTACTCGAAGTGTTAGCAGAAAACGCTGTCTTTAGTGGAGCATGAGTAGGAGTGGCTGGAGTGGGATCAGCGTAATACAACGAGGGATCTTTAGTGTGTCCCTTTCTCTGAGCACGAAACTTATCATCCTGCTCCTTTTCTCTCAGCTTGGTAAATAGATCATTTAAAGTTGTGCGAGCAAGATAACCACTTTCCTTCAACATCTCAGTGTACCCATTCCAGCTTTCTGGTAAAGCATCAGCGAAACATTCTACTCGTTCTGGACCAGTTGTAACCACTGAGTATCCGTGCATCTCACTAATCAAATGTTGAAAACGTCTGATAAGGTCGAACAGTGATTCTCCATGTAAGCAAGTAAAATTGTCAAATTCCTTTTTCAGTGCTCTTCCCTTCATCGACTTCAGCTTGTTGTTTCCCTCACAGTATAACTCAAAAGCATCCCATAGTTGTTTCGATAACTTGTATGTCTTGTACTGATGAAACACAGATCTAGGAATTGCCTGACATAAATGAGAATAAGCCTTTTTCTCAATATCATAAGTCTTCCTTTGTTCCTCGGTATATCTATGAATGGGAATGAGGTCTCCATCTTCACCAATTGGTTCAGTATATCCATTTTTAATCATATCCCACATTTTCGAATCCATTCCGTTGATATGAATTTCGAACCGAGGTTTCCAGTGTGGGTAATCGTCCATTGAAATAAGTTTTGGGACCTTGTTAATACTTCCAGTTTCAGCATCATTGATTAACATTTCAGACATTTTAGAATTGGTACTAGCCATAGCGTATTCCATTTTAAAAAGTGAAAATTAAATTTAAACAGGTTCGTGCGGATGAACTGTTTTGACTCGTACGGATGAGCTACTTGATACGTACGAATGAGAGTGATTCGTACGAACGAGACAGACAACCTAAAACTCTATACGAATGAGTTATTCGCACGGATGAACAAACTTATGCGTACGGATGAATTCCTATTCGTACGGAGGAACCCTATTCGTACGGATGAACTAAAAGTTAAACGTTTTAAGAAAAAATTCTAGATTCGCACGAATGAATCCTAGATCCGCACGGATGAACTCCTATTCGTGCGGATGAGAACTTTTCAAGAACCTCGTCCGTATGCGCCGCTGAAACTTTAGGGTTTTGCTAAAACTCGATCTACAGGTCGATTTTCTAAACCAAAACGATTCCTATCTGCCCAGATCTTAACCTAAACGACTCAGAAACGTTTTAAGACAATAAAAACAACTTTTGAACGTAAAAATTCCAAACGTAAGTTTCAATCAAAAACCGAAAAATCTTAAGGAAATCACTAGAAGAACGTTGATTTCTACAACCAACGCTCTGATACCACTTTGTTGGGGTTGTATGGATCTTAAGAGTCAACGTTATATCAATAATCTAGCGGAAATAAACTATCGATTATCTAGCGAATATAGAACCTTCGGAAACGGAATCAAACCAACGATTATTGATAAGATCGGACCTAAGAAAGACTATTCGGATGATTGTTTATACTTTAATAACACTTCGAATATAGAACAATAATAAAAGCAGCAGCAGCAGTTCGGCACGAAAGAGAATAACCTAGCAAAACTTACGTAATGCAGAAACCTAGCTGGGTATATATAGGCCCAGCTTTTCATCCGTACGGATGTGATCTCATCCGTACGGATTACTTCCTATTCGTGCGGACATGATCTCGTCCGTACGAATGTAACATGTTAATAAACACTTTGTTTACTTAACTGATTCGTGCGAATGGAACTTTCATGCGCACGGATATCATCCTCATCCGTGCGAATGAATCTGAATATTATTAAAACATCACAAAACACATATTTGATTAATTCATAACAACGTAAACGTTCAAGCATATAATTAATCAAACATTCAATATTAATATTCAAACAAACAATATAAAGACTGATATTAGAATAAACGTTAATTACATACGAATCTAGTAACTAACGAAATGCACCTACAAGAACTGATGTGCTTTGAGTTTGTGGTTGACTTTCTGTTTGAACCTTTGTAAACCAAGGCTCATTCTCCATAAACTATGAAAAAGGAATATCTTCTTGCTTTACCTTCATCTTCAACTGCACTTCTTGACTTTGTTTTTCAACTAAAGACTTCAAAGACAAAGTTTGGCTTGAATCAATAGCTTGTTTAGAAGACCCTTCAACATTCTGTACAGGAGTCACCTTTGGAGTTTCTTTTGATTGACTCTCCACATGCATTTTAGCCTCTTTTGCAGAAGATCCACTAACATATTCTTTTGACATTCTCTCCTTTTTTCTTCTATTCAATTCCTCCTCTAACTTCTTCTCTCTCCTTATTTTCATCTCTTCTATCATAACCTTAGTTTGAAAATCAAGCCAGTTTCTTTCTAAAGTGTCTATCTTCATTTGCCCCACTGATCTTAGTTGAAAACCTCCAGCTACTACTAAGTAATTCTTTAACTGAAGCTTAATTAGCTTCAGTTAACTTACTTTTGTATCCCATCATTTTCTTTTTTAATTCAACCCACTTTAGTAGGTACTAAACTAGCAGACTTCTTAGCTATTGATTTTATTCTTCCTCCAACTTTTCTCTTGTAATCACCTGAGTTTTGTCACTTTGTACATCTTCTTCTTTAACAATCAGTTCAACTTCCTTCACAACTTCAGCTTCTTCCTTATGTTCATCACCACTAACAATATTGATCACCTGCTTTTATCCTCCTAAATCCTTGTTCCAAATATCACTATCTCCATATACACCGGATGGAATATGATTTCTTTCCTTGATGAAAACAGTGAAAATCTCAGTTGCATTCTCATCAAATACTCCATCATATAATCCTTCATAGTACTTCTCAAACGTTTCTTTATTCAAAACATTTCCAAACTGGTCCAAAACTTTGAATTTCCTTATTTCCTTCCCACTCTTGACACTATCCTAATCTTCTTCATCACCCGAATTAATATCTTCTTCACCCGATCTATCCATTTCATCACCGGACTTAAGTATTTCACTACCCGACTTAAATGTTTCTTCACCCGACCTAATTAAATCATCACCAGAACTAAACATATCAATGTCAGGGGTAAATTTAGACATTTTTTCTTTACCTTTAGAGCTCCCTTCAACATTCAACTCCCCCTTAGACATGATCTCCTCTTCATTCCCTCCTAAAAATTCACCCATCTACACTGTATTCTCTCCCATCTCAGCATTTTCCACCAAAACAGTTGTCTATTCAAATATCACACTATTATCAACATTCTCCTACGCAATCCTTTCATCTTCAACATTGATCTTCTCAGTCTTATCTACCCCTATTTTGGATGCATCATCTACGGAGAGAGACTTCAAAAAGAGATTGAACCTTTGTTGATCTCTAATGACTTCATTGATAGAATTTCTCCATCTCAATTGGTTGATCAAAGATTGTTTCTTTTTCACCAATTGCTCCAAAGATTCATTCTGCTTTTCTAGAGCTAACATAGTTAATACACCAATTCCAGCTCCCCCTTTCTTCTTGGAAGTGTATACTTCAAGAGGACTACTTGTTGAAGCAACCTCTTTATGAATTTGCACAACATGAGTGGTTAATGTTGGAACATTTGGTGTAAGAATATGTGTTTCTGCAAGATTGGGCAAGCCTTCACTCTCTACTTAACTATAATACCAATTACTCTCTTCACTACTTTGAGCATGGGGAATGATATGTGAATGAGGTGGAGGGGATGGAACTTCAGTTTTAGGTGAGAAAGGTTTATTAAGAGGTTGTTCTGCTTCTTGACGTTCAGGTTATTGTTGTTGTTGTTGTTGTTGTTGTTCTAGGTGAAGTTCTGGTTGATGTTGTTGATCATGAGCTTCTCCTTGTTGTTGTTGCTGGAGTGCATCAAAGATTTGGATAGCCACTCTTGCTTGATCAATCATATGAGGGGAAAATGGAGTGAACTGCCCAGAGAATACCACCCTTGCTTTTGAAAAGGACTTCTTCATGTTATTCATAATTTTCCAATTCATATTCTCTGCTTTCAACTTTGGTCCATCAAATACTAACCCTTGAATCTCATACTGTAAAATGAGTTGTAGAAACGTTGGATAGAGCAAGAACTTTTGAGAACTTCCCTCTGCTATCCTTTGCATGCAATCTAATTTATTATTTTAAAGAATTATGAAAAATAGGCTACAAATTACAACAATTAAAGAGTCGGAGGAACATATCATGACATTAAAACTTATTATTAAAAAACAAATAACCAATTTCAAATGCAAAATAAGATAATTTTTGATAAATAATCCTTTAAAATATACTAAACTAGATTTTGAAATCACTTTCGATTCTAAATTTTTCTACTTAATATTACAATAGATCGTGTATTAATGTTCATATTGTATTAGTTGATTATAGAAGTAATAGAAAAATATATTTTTTTGCCGAAACAAATGTAAAAATAGTTATGACTTCGTTGCTTTCTATGGCTTATATTGATGGGTTGACATGATCATTAGTTTTAGTTAATCAATTAGGAAAAAATCATAATATACTTTGCAGGTAATTTGAAATGGAGATGGAAAAAATGAAAACATGTCCATGATAATCAATAGGGGTGGCAATCATGTTAGGTTCGGGTTAGTAGGTTCGGGTTGGAAGATTAGCGGGTTGAAAATATGCAAGTCGAGCCTAACCCATTGTGACAACCGTCTAAAAATCAGGAACTTGTTCGGTTATTTTACCGGCTAAATTCTCTAGTTACTCCTTCATAACGTTCACTCGTGTGACAATCGTCCCAAGTTCGGGAAAATCCTCCAGTTACGTTCTCGGTCCGAATCTTTTGTTATTCTTGTGGTGTTCGTATTGCTCTAAGCTCGTATTTACTTCATCCGTATTTTATCGAATCAAGTGTCGGAACAATCTCCGGAATCAAATTATAAGTCCTAATACCAATAAAATCACTTTTGAACTTCCCTAAGTTCATAACTAAACATACTTAAGAACTTACAATTAACAAGAAGGTCCAACGAAGCAATAACGCGAAAACGAAAAATCAGATTTCCCGGAAAAAGGCCCGGTGCGCAGCACCCCTTGGCTGGGTGCGCAGCACCTGGCTCCAGTTTTTCAAAAAAAATTACAAATTTGGTCCTTACCTCGTTTTTAAACACCACCACCCACAATGGCCAATCAGAAATCGAGCTTTTACTGCAAGTTTACAGTCCCTAAGCCAGAAATTAACTCCTCCTCTTTTCTAATTTCATTTTCATTTAACAAAAATCAAAACACACACACTTAAAACACACACACAAAGTTTTCTCTCAACTCTCTCTCAAAAACTCAAGATAATCCAGTGACATTTCACCAATAAAAGTCATTTCCAACCCATACAAATCGTCCCTTTCATCAATAGAAGCAAGTGGGTATCGTTTTCATCCAAAGGACCTCGGTTGTAAAAGATTTTTGAAGAACAAATCCGGCCAAAACTCATTCTCCAAGCTTTTGCTCCGGTAGATTACTCTCTTTTACCTTTTTATACATAAATAATCAATTGCATGTAAGATCCAACGGTTAAAAATGAGTTTTTATACAAATCTTTGACTTTTATGGTCAAAAACGTTTTTAATCGAAAAACCCTTTAAATCTATAAATCTGTGAATAAAAACTTTTTAGAAACTGTTAAAATGAAGTTTTGGAAGATAATAACCAGTTGCATGTTGAATCTAAACAACAAAAACGGGTATTTGGAAAGATTTATGTCATTTGTGTACAAAAACGATTTTTATCAAACTAATACTTAGATCTATGATTTTGTGGTTAAAAGTTGTTTAAAATCTGTGAAAACACTATTTTATAAAATACCTACTGGTTGCATGTCGAAACCCTTAAGTCACAAAACGTTTTTAGCAAGAAAAACGCAAAATGGGAAACGAACAGCAGCTAGGTGCGCCGCACCTGTGACCAGGTGCGCAGCACCGAGCTGCTGTTCACCCGAAAATCGTTGTTCTCACTCGTTTCAAGTTTACATTACATTCTAGACTTTTACCCTAGTTACTGTGGACTGAGTTAAATAACATTTACAACATTGGTGAATTACTTTGGACTATATTATATGTATTGTTGCGTTTTAGGTGAATTGTGAACGGAAGTGGCGGTATAATTTTTGGATATGAAATTTGGGCGCGGAAGCGCTGCCCAAATTTCCCTAGAAATTATAAAGCCACTTCAGTAAGCAAAAGCACTTAAGATGTAATAATCAAAAACAATGAACTTCCAAACTAAACACAACGTTAATCGCTTCGGACCAAATTTTCGGAACAATATTGGATTTAACCTTTTATTTACAAACAAAAGTTATACAATATCTTCTATACATACAACGCTTAATAAGAAGTTAACTTTTGAAATATATTGGTAATTCTTAGGCATTCCGCGATTCCCGGCTCGTTTCCGACCGTCTCCGAGTTCCAATCTCTTCGCAAACCGTGAGTTACATCCCCACCATGTTTTACTTTTAATACTTTTTAACATTATTTGGGGGAAGCATAAGATCATGTTTTGTAACCTATAAACAACTTGCGATACTTAAACTTTGGTTTATCAAAACTTTGACACTGAAACGTCTACTTAAATCGCTTATGCGTAAAACATTCTTTCTCTAATGATACTATTGTTATCTCTTAAAGTCAACTATTTATTGAATCTTGTTCTAAACTTTGAATCTATGAATCATTTTAATTTGAATCTTACAAACTATCATGCGTATTTGTGTTAATGCCTTAGCGGGATAACTAAACTAGGATGCTTGTAGGTAACCAATACTTGATGGATGTATAAGCCGTAAGATCTCTTGAATGTTTTAAATATACTTACTTGAATGCCCGTTTTAGTAACTCTCTCTCTTATACACTATTAGCATTAGCCGTTAGTCATATGGGTATCGATACTTAGGAGGGGTCACTCCTTACTCAGGGTTAGCGTCCCAAGTACATATTACTACCTCTCTCTCACTGAATTACTTACTTAAATGTTTTTGGGCTGCCATCTCGACCATACAATCGGTTTAGTGTATACTTACTCCTTATATTATGCCAAGTCATTGAATTACAAGGTACCTTTAGTTAAGTTATAACACATATCCCATACGCATATACCTTACTTTAGCGACTGAATCCGCACTTACTTAATTTAGCGACTGAATCCGCACTTACTTTTATATAGCGCCTGGTTTTCGCTATCTTTACCATGCGAGTTTATTAAACATTATTTATTCACTTTACACGCTCGCTCATAAACTTTTTACCAATTATTCTTACTATTTTTGGAAACTCCCTATCGTTGGTAACTTTCTTTTATGGTAACTTACTATCTTTGGAAACTCTATCAAACTCTAAACTGTAACTCACTCACTACGTTTCGTAGTTGACACTTTATCTTATGTTTCAGGAAATTAATGTAAGCTTCGGGAATGCATGGCAAGGAGGGTCGATATGGTCACGTGAGGCGCTTAATGGGATAGACCTTCTTATTTTTGGGAATTCTTGTTTAAAACTTGTATTCGTACTTTAAGTTAAACTGTGAACCACTTGGTTACTTTTGGAAATGTTGTATCTTTAACCTTTTAAATTTTCTATTGAAATGACTTGAATCGTTTATGTTTGCTTATGACCGTGTAATGATATTCCAGCTCTTCACACTTCCGTGTTTCCGCTTTAGCGGGGTGTGACAGACTTGGTATCAGAGCACTGGTTGTAGTGAAAACGGTTTTGGAAATTTCTAAAAAGTTTTTGAAACCAAACTATAACCAAGACTTTTCGGAAAATCATTATGGGTTCAAAACTTTAGTAAATTAATTTTGCGATTGCATGATTATTTTCAACTACGCATGGCCTGGCCACCCCTGCCTAGTTCAAAATGACTTATGCAAGGACGAAACGTAGTTTCCTAAAGATAAACGGTTTTGAGTCAAAAACAAAATTCCCGGTCTTATTAATCCCAAACTCACGTGATCGACCCTTACCTGCATTCCTTACATATTTCCTTTAACATTATCTTCTTCTTATACTTACGAAACTCTTTACGTCGCAGATCCGTCATGTCTCAGTCATCGCGCTCACGATCTCCTTCGCGATCCCGGTCCCAATCCCAGCAGCGAGCCGCATCGTCTCATGAGCCTTCCGAGGGCCATACCGCCTCGGAGAGTCTCCGCCACCAAACCACGGACCCCACGGAGGATACCTCCATGGCTGTGTCCAGCAGCATCGGGTCCAGCCCGAGGGCGGTGCAACCACCACCCCTACCGGTACCCGACGCCGCGCCACCGCAGCGACGTGGACCACGTGTCGTTACGACGGCACGCAAACAGGTAATCCTACCCGGCCGACTGCCAGACAGGATGGCAGCTCAGCAGGGCGTCCCTTACAGGCCCCCAAACCCCTACCATCACCCGATTCCGAGGTCCCACGTACCTCGGTAATGGACCACTACTCGTGGGAGCGCCAGCTCCAACGAGAGGAGATGCAACGCGCCCGAGAAGCCGAAGCAGCAAGGCAGCAGATGCCGCAACCTCCACCACCGGCCGCATTCCTCCACCTTCACCGTGAGGTTAGGGAACTCGCCCAGGAGGCCCGACAGCAGGGTCACCTGATTGGCGAGGTCACCGACGCTGCTCGCCAGTTGTCTGAGCAGTCGATGCGAGTCATCGCATCGACTAGGACCACAGCTCGGACGGTGCAGCACCTTATTGGTGTGTGCCTTGTGATGGGTACATTGATGGCGGTCATGATGGCCAAAATGTTCCTGGATAGACACCATTAGTTTTCCTTCATTGTATCGTACTTTTGGCTGAGTTGTAATTTTCCGTGTATACGACTTCGTGCCATTTCCTTTATTTCATTATTGTATCGTACTGTATCTTTCTATTTCAAACTTTGTACTCAACTCTTATTATCTAAATGAATGAATTTTCGTTTATTATCACCTCTTATTATTTGTCTTGTGAATCTTGTGTTGCGTAAAACATCTCTTATATATGAATCTTATACAGTGTGAACCCCTTGGAATCTTATCAAGCGTACTACCTATTCTGATATATTAACCTTGTGTAATTGCAAAATTTCTTTTCATTGAATCATAATCATGTCATGATCCATTCGTGCGTACTAAACCGAAATTCTTGTCTGTTGTAGAACCATGGCACCCTCGCGCTTGAATGCCAACACCCTCGCTGATCAGGTCACGGCTCAGCTCAACGCAGCAATACCTGATTTGATCGCCCAAGTAATCGCCGGAATCAACGAAAGGATCTTCGGGGATGTGAACCCCTACGCCCCTCACTCAGAACCCAATATCAGTGACTCTCCTACCCTTCCAGCTGCTATGAAGATCGAGAAGGGAGAAGGCTCCCAATTCAATAGCCCCCTTTCCTCTTCGGTCCCTGTCCCTAAGAGGAAGGAAAGAAAACGAAAAGCTAGCTACCAACCAGTAGAGAACCACCGCAACAAGAGACCGGCCATCAAACGCCAGAGGTACGCTGGATCGCACCCCAAGTGCAACAAGTGTTACCTACACCACTTTGGTGGATGCCCCTCTTGTTTCTTGTGCAACCAAACCGGACACTTCTACCGACATTGCCGCAGGTATGTGCCTAATCAGGGAAGGAGGTGGATTATTCCTCAGCCCGGGAGCAACGGACACCCCAGTATTAACTGTCCCGTATCCCAAGTAGCAGAAGCCTTCGGTGCTCTCACCATCACTGCCAAAGAGTCGAAGCAGGACTCAGGCCCCGCAGGTAAATTTCCCCCCCCCTATAAACAACCCGAGTGTCTTTAAGAGATTCGTTTAGGAAACTTGAAGGAGCTTTGTACTCTCAGAAATTAGACCCCCCATTAACTTAGGACCTAAGGTTCTTAAGGATAGCCTCACCATACAATACACTAATGGACAGGAGCTGAAGCAAGAGATATAAACATAGGACACTCCGTGTGCCTGCCTAACGAAACTCTCCCTACCAACCAAATCCCTATCGAGCCAAAGGACGTCGATGTCAACCTTAGGATGAACCGGCCCTCCCATTCCATAGCCGAGATCACCGCCTTGAAGAATTCATTTACACCTCTCTATCTGACACCGAAACCCTATCGCTCAAAGAGGCAAACCCGGACGTCCACTCCGACTAGTGTCGTCCATTTCGAATGCGTAAGTACCTTTGATAAGGACTGTGACGCGTTCCTAGCCCCGTCATTGGGCGCGAACCCAATGAGATATGTATTCGATATACCCCCGTAGTCCAGGGTCACCCTAACATTCTTTCCTAAGATTCGCCAGGGTTACTTCCGCCCCGGCGAGTAGAATTCCAAACCGATCTCACTCCTGGTGCAACTCCGGTCGCTAAGACACCTTACCGTCTAGCCCGTCGGAATTGCAAAAGTTGTCCAAGCAACTTCAGGAACCCTTCGATCATAGTCTCGTTCGTCCTAGTTCGTAACCGCAAGAAGCCCCTATGCTCATCGCCAGGAAGAAAGACAAATCCTTTCGTGCGTGCATCGTTTATCGTGAAATCAGCGCACTGACCGTCAAGGACCGGTAACCACTCCAGAGGATCGATAGCCTTTTCAAACAGTTGCAGGGTACAACTTATTCCCCAAATCGACCTCCGCCTGAGTTATCACCAGGTTCGTGTCAGTAAAGCCGGCATTCCAAGGATCGCTCTTCGTAACCACTACGGTCATTACGAATTCCTAGCCATGCCGTCCGGTCTAACCAGCACACCTATGGTGTTCATGGACTCAATAGACTGAACGGTAAACCCTACCTGGATAAATTTGTAATTGTGATCATCGAGGATATTATTATCTACCCAAGGACACCTGAAGCTCATTCTAGGACTCCCTCGAACACAAAAGTGGCACGTCAACTTCTTTAAGTAAGAAACCTAGCTCCGAGATGTAGATCTTCTCAATCGCGTGGTTAGCCGATAAGGGATTCATGTGGATCCGGCTAAGTTAGAAGCGATCGAGAAATGTCACCCGCAACGACAATAGGTAACGACACAATTTGGGTAATTGTGGGTCGTTCAACTAAGTCCGCTCACTTCTCGCCGAAACGAGAAACCACTCAATGGAGGAGCTCACACAAGTTGCATCCATGAACTCTCTTCTCGCCACGGTATACCTCTATCCCCCATCTTGGACAAAGATGATCGTTCACGTCTCACTTATGGAGCCCGTCCCGGAGACTTCTCAACGCGCTACGGGATCTTAGCGCAGCCTACCATCATTAGATCAACCGTCAGGGAGCGACTGAAGACGCCCCGTACTCGGCAGGAGAGCTACGCCGATAACCGAAGGAAACCCCTCAAGCCCCAGGGCGACAAACGAATCCTCCTCAAAGCGTCGCCATGGAAAGGGGTAGCCCACTTCTAAAAGCGCGGAATGCTAAGCCCGAGATACGCCGGACCGTCTGACGTCATCCAGCTCATTGATTCTGTAACTTATCAACTCCGACTCCGCCTGTCTTTATCTCCAACTCTCATAACGTGATCCATGTCTCACACTCGAAAAGAGCCGTTCGATGAGACCAACGTTCGCCCCACCCGACGAGGTCAAGATCGACAGCAAGCTCAATTTCATCAAGGGACCGCTCGAAGTTGTAAACCGAAAGGTCAAGCAACTCAATCGAAGCCGTGTTCCTATCGTCGAGTTCGCTAAAACTCCCGACGTGGTCACAAATTCACGTGGGAAACGTGAAGACCGGATACGTCAGAAGTACTCTCAATTTCTCTCAAGGAAACTTCCACCTGATGTGACGAGTCAAATTTCGGGACGAAATTTCTTTCAACCCGGGGATGATGTGACAACCGTCTAAAAATCAGGAACTTGTTCGGTTATTTTACCGGCTAAATTCTCTAGTTACTCCTTCATAACGTTCACTCGTGTGACAATCGTCCCAAGTTCGGGAAAATCCTCCAGTTACGTTCTCGGTCCGAATCTTTTGTTATTCTTGTGGTGTTCGTATTGCTCTAAGCTCGTATTTACTTCATCCGTATTTTATCGAATCAAGTGTCGGAACAATCTCCGGAATCAAATTATAAGTCCTAATACCAATAAAATCACTTTTGAACTTCCCTAAGTTCATAACTAAACATACTTAAGAACTTACAATTAACAAGAAGGTCCAACGAAGCAATAACGCGAAAACGAAAAATCAGATTTCCCGGAAAAAGGCCCGGTGCGCAGCACCCCTTGGCTGGGTGCGCAGCACCTGGCTCCAGTTTTTCAAAAAAAATTACAAATTTGGTCCTTACCTCGTTTTTAAACACCACCACCCACAATGGCCAATCAGAAATCGAGCTTTTACTGCAAGTTTACAGTCCCTAAGCCAGAAATTAACTCCTCCTCTTTTCTAATTTCATTTTCATTTAACAAAAATCAAAACACACACACTTAAAACACACACACAAAGTTTTCTCTCAACTCTCTCTCAAAAACTCAAGATAATCCAGTGACATTTCACCAATAAAAGTCATTTCCAACCCATACAAATCGTCCCTTTCATCAATAGAAGCAAGTGGGTATCGTTTTCATCCAAAGGACCTCGGTTGTAAAAGATTTTTGAAGAACAAATCCGGCCAAAACTCATTCTCCAAGCTTTTGCTCCGGTAGATTACTCTCTTTTACCTTTTTATACATAAATAATCAATTGCATGTAAGATCCAACGGTTAAAAATGAGTTTTTATACAAATCTTTGACTTTTATGGTCAAAAACGTTTTTAATCGAAAAACCCTTTAAATCTATAAATCTGTGAATAAAAACTTTTTAGAAACTGTTAAAATGAAGTTTTGGAAGATAATAACCAGTTGCATGTTGAATCTAAACAACAAAAACGGGTATTTGGAAAGATTTATGTCATTTGTGTACAAAAACGATTTTTATCAAACTAATACTTAGATCTATGATTTTGTGGTTAAAAGTTGTTTAAAATCTGTGAAAACACTATTTTATAAAATACCTACTGGTTGCATGTCGAAACCCTTAAGTCACAAAACGTTTTTAGCAAGAAAAACGCAAAATGGGAAACGAACAGCAGCTAGGTGCGCCGCACCTGTGACCAGGTGCGCAGCACCGAGCTGCTGTTCACCCGAAAATCGTTGTTCTCACTCGTTTCAAGTTTACATTACATTCTAGACTTTTACCCTAGTTACTGTGGACTGAGTTAAATAACATTTACAACATTGGTGAATTACTTTGGACTATATTATATGTATTGTTGCGTTTTAGGTGAATTGTGAACGGAAGTGGCGGTATAATTTTTGGATATGAAATTTGGGCGCGGAAGCGCTGCCCAAATTTCCCTAGAAATTATAAAGCCACTTCAGTAAGCAAAAGCACTTAAGATGTAATAATCAAAAACAATGAACTTCCAAACTAAACACAACGTTAATCGCTTCGGACCAAATTTTCGGAACAATATTGGATTTAACCTTTTATTTACAAACAAAAGTTATACAATATCTTCTATACATACAACGCTTAATAAGAAGTTAACTTTTGAAATATATTGGTAATTCTTAGGCATTCCGCGATTCCCGGCTCGTTTCCGACCGTCTCCGAGTTCCAATCTCTTCGCAAACCGTGAGTTACATCCCCACCATGTTTTACTTTTAATACTTTTTAACATTATTTGGGGGAAGCATAAGATCATGTTTTGTAACCTATAAACAACTTGCGATACTTAAACTTTGGTTTATCAAAACTTTGACACTGAAACGTCTACTTAAATCGCTTATGCGTAAAACATTCTTTCTCTAATGATACTATTGTTATCTCTTAAAGTCAACTATTTATTGAATCTTGTTCTAAACTTTGAATCTATGAATCATTTTAATTTGAATCTTACAAACTATCATGCGTATTTGTGTTAATGCCTTAGCGGGATAACTAAACTAGGATGCTTGTAGGTAACCAATACTTGATGGATGTATAAGCCGTAAGATCTCTTGAATGTTTTAAATATACTTACTTGAATGCCCGTTTTAGTAACTCTCTCTCTTATACACTATTAGCATTAGCCGTTAGTCATATGGGTATCGATACTTAGGAGGGGTCACTCCTTACTCAGGGTTAGCGTCCCAAGTACATATTACTACCTCTCTCTCACTGAATTACTTACTTAAATGTTTTTGGGCTGCCATCTCGACCATACAATCGGTTTAGTGTATACTTACTCCTTATATTATGCCAAGTCATTGAATTACAAGGTACCTTTAGTTAAGTTATAACACATATCCCATACGCATATACCTTACTTTAGCGACTGAATCCGCACTTACTTAATTTAGCGACTGAATCCGCACTTACTTTTATATAGCGCCTGGTTTTCGCTATCTTTACCATGCGAGTTTATTAAACATTATTTATTCACTTTACACGCTCGCTCATAAACTTTTTACCAATTATTCTTACTATTTTTGGAAACTCCCTATCGTTGGTAACTTTCTTTTATGGTAACTTACTATCTTTGGAAACTCTATCAAACTCTAAACTGTAACTCACTCACTACGTTTCGTAGTTGACACTTTATCTTATGTTTCAGGAAATTAATGTAAGCTTCGGGAATGCATGGCAAGGAGGGTCGATATGGTCACGTGAGGCGCTTAATGGGATAGACCTTCTTATTTTTGGGAATTCTTGTTTAAAACTTGTATTCGTACTTTAAGTTAAACTGTGAACCACTTGGTTACTTTTGGAAATGTTGTATCTTTAACCTTTTAAATTTTCTATTGAAATGACTTGAATCGTTTATGTTTGCTTATGACCGTGTAATGATATTCCAGCTCTTCACACTTCCGTGTTTCCGCTTTAGCGGGGTGTGACAGACTTGGTATCAGAGCACTGGTTGTAGTGAAAACGGTTTTGGAAATTTCTAAAAAGTTTTTGAAACCAAACTATAACCAAGACTTTTCGGAAAATCATTATGGGTTCAAAACTTTAGTAAATTAATTTTGCGATTGCATGATTATTTTCAACTACGCATGGCCTGGCCACCCCTGCCTAGTTCAAAATGACTTATGCAAGGACGAAACGTAGTTTCCTAAAGATAAACGGTTTTGAGTCAAAAACAAAATTCCCGGTCTTATTAATCCCAAACTCACGTGATCGACCCTTACCTGCATTCCTTACATATTTCCTTTAACATTATCTTCTTCTTATACTTACGAAACTCTTTACGTCGCAGATCCGTCATGTCTCAGTCATCGCGCTCACGATCTCCTTCGCGATCCCGGTCCCAATCCCAGCAGCGAGCCGCATCGTCTCATGAGCCTTCCGAGGGCCATACCGCCTCGGAGAGTCTCCGCCACCAAACCACGGACCCCACGGAGGATACCTCCATGGCTGTGTCCAGCAGCATCGGGTCCAGCCCGAGGGCGGTGCAACCACCACCCCTACCGGTACCCGACGCCGCGCCACCGCAGCGACGTGGACCACGTGTCGTTACGACGGCACGCAAACAGGTAATCCTACCCGGCCGACTGCCAGACAGGATGGCAGCTCAGCAGGGCGTCCCTTACAGGCCCCCAAACCCCTACCATCACCCGATTCCCGAGGTCCCACGTACCTCGGTAATGGACCACTACTCGTGGGAGCGCCAGCTCCAACGAGAGGAGATGCAACGCGCCCGAGAAGCCGAAGCAGCAAGGCAGCAGATGCCGCAACCTCCACCACCGGCCGCATTCCTCCACCTTCACCGTGAGGTTAGGGAACTCGCCCAGGAGGCCCGACAGCAGGGTCACCTGATTGGCGAGGTCACCGACGCTGCTCGCCAGTTGTCTGAGCAGTCGATGCGAGTCATCGCATCGACTAGGACCACAGCTCGGACGGTGCAGCACCTTATTGGTGTGTGCCTTGTGATGGGTACATTGATGGCGGTCATGATGGCCAAAATGTTCCTGGATAGACACCATTAGTTTTCCTTCATTGTATCGTACTTTTGGCTGAGTTGTAATTTTCCGTGTATACGACTTCGTGCCATTTCCTTTATTTCATTATTGTATCGTACTGTATCTTTCTATTTCAAACTTTGTACTCAACTCTTATTATCTAAATGAATGAATTTTCGTTTATTATCACCTCTTATTATTTGTCTTGTGAATCTTGTGTTGCGTAAAACATCTCTTATATATGAATCTTATACAGTGTGAACCCCTTGGAATCTTATCAAGCGTACTACCTATTCTGATATATTAACCTTGTGTAATTGCAAAATTTCTTTTCATTGAATCATAATCATGTCATGATCCATTCGTGCGTACTAAACCGAAATTCTTGTCTGTTGTAGAACCATGGCACCCTCGCGCTTGAATGCCAACACCCTCGCTGATCAGGTCACGGCTCAGCTCAACGCAGCAATACCTGATTTGATCGCCCAAGTAATCGCCGGAATCAACGAAAGGATCTTCGGGGATGTGAACCCCTACGCCCCTCACTCAGAACCCAATATCAGTGACTCTCCTACCCTTCCAGCTGCTATGAAGATCGAGAAGGGAGAAGGCTCCCAATTCAATAGCCCCCTTTCCTCTTCGGTCCCTGTCCCTAAGAGGAAGGAAAGAAAACGAAAAGCTAGCTACCAACCAGTAGAGAACCACCGCAACAAGAGACCGGCCATCAAACGCCAGAGGTACGCTGGATCGCACCCCAAGTGCAACAAGTGTTACCTACACCACTTTGGTGGATGCCCCTCTTGTTTCTTGTGCAACCAAACCGGACACTTCTACCGACATTGCCGCAGGTATGTGCCTAATCAGGGAAGGAGGTGGATTATTCCTCAGCCCGGGAGCAACGGACACCCCAGTATTAACTGTCCCGTATCCCAAGTAGCAGAAGCCTTCGGTGCTCTCACCATCACTGCCAAAGAGTCGAAGCAGGACTCAGGCCCCGCAGGTAAATTTCCCCCCCCTATAAACAACCCGAGTGTCTTTAAGAGATTCGTTTAGGAAACTTGAAGGAGCTTTGTACTCTCAGAAATTAGACCCCCCATTAACTTAGGACCTAAGGTTCTTAAGGATAGCCTCACCATACAATACACTAATGGACAGGAGCTGAAGCAAGAGATATAAACATAGGACACTCCGTGTGCCTGCCTAACGAAACTCTCCCTACCAACCAAATCCCTATCGAGCCAAAGGACGTCGATGTCAACCTTAGGATGAACCGGCCCTCCCATTCCATAGCCGAGATCACCGCCTTGAAGAATTCATTTACACCTCTCTATCTGACACCGAAACCCTATCGCTCAAAGAGGCAAACCCGGACGTCCACTCCGACTAGTGTCGTCCATTTCGAATGCGTAAGTACCTTTGATAAGGACTGTGACGCGTTCCTAGCCCCGTCATTGGGCGCGAACCCAATGAGATCTGTATTCGATATACCCCCGTAGTCCAGGGTCACCCTAACATTCTTTCCTAAGATTCGCCAGGGTTACTTCCGCCCCGGCGAGTAGAATTCCAAACCGATCTCACTCCTGGTGCAACTCCGGTCGCTAAGACACCTTACCGTCTAGCCCGTCGGAATTGCAAAAGTTGTCCAAGCAACTTCAGGAACCCTTCGATCATAGTCTCGTTCGTCCTAGTTCGTAACCGCAAGAAGCCCCTATGCTCATCGCCAGGAAGAAAGACAAATCCTTTCGTGCGTGCATCGTTTATCGTGAAATCAGCGCACTGACCGTCAAGGACCGGTAACCACTCCAGAGGATCGATAGCCTTTTCAAACAGTTGCAGGGTACAACTTATTCCCCAAATCGACCTCCGCCTGAGTTATCACCAGGTTCGTGTCAGTAAAGCCGGCATTCCAAGGATCGCTCTTCGTAACCACTACGGTCATTACGAATTCCTAGCCATGCCGTCCGGTCTAACCAGCACACCTATGGTGTTCATGGACTCAATAGACTGAACGGTAAACCCTACCTGGATAAATTTGTAATTGTGATCATCGAGGATATTATTATCTACCCAAGGACACCTGAAGCTCATTCTAGGACTCCCTCGAACACAAAAGTGGCACGTCAACTTCTTTAAGTAAGAAACCTAGCTCCGAGATGTAGATCTTCTCAATCGCGTGGTTAGCCGATAAGGGATTCATGTGGATCCGGCTAAGTTAGAAGCGATCGAGAAATGTCACCCGCAACGACAATAGGTAACGACACAATTTGGGTAATTGTGGGTCGTTCAACTAAGTCCGCTCACTTCTCGCCGAAACGAGAAACCACTCAATGGAGGAGCTCACACAAGTTGCATCCATGAACTCTCTTCTCGCCACGGTATACCTCTATCCCCCATCTTGGACAAAGATGATCGTTCACGTCTCACTTATGGAGCCCGTCCCGGAGACTTCTCAACGCGCTACGGGATCTTAGCGCAGCCTACCATCATTAGATCAACCGTCAGGGAGCGACTGAAGACGCCCCGTACTCGGCAGGAGAGCTACGCCGATAACCGAAGGAAACCCCTCAAGCCCCAGGGCGACAAACGAATCCTCCTCAAAGCGTCGCCATGGAAAGGGGTAGCCCACTTCTAAAAGCGCGGAATGCTAAGCCCGAGATACGCCGGACCGTCTGACGTCATCCAGCTCATTGATTCTGTAACTTATCAACTCCGACTCCGCCTGTCTTTATCTCCAACTCTCATAACGTGATCCATGTCTCACACTCGAAAAGAGCCGTTCGATGAGACCAACGTTCGCCCCACCCGACGAGGTCAAGATCGACAGCAAGCTCAATTTCATCAAGGGACCGCTCGAAGTTGTAAACCGAAAGGTCAAGCAACTCAATCGAAGCCGTGTTCCTATCGTCGAGTTCGCTAAAACTCCCGACGTGGTCACAAATTCACGTGGGAAACGTGAAGACCGGATACGTCAGAAGTACTCTCAATTTCTCTCAAGGAAACTTCCACCTGATGTGACGAGTCAAATTTCGGGACGAAATTTCTTTCAACCCGGGGATGATGTGACAACCGTCTAAAAATCAGGAACTTGTTCGGTTATTTTACCGGCTAAATTCTCTAGTTACTCCTTCATAACGTTCACTCGTGTGACAATCGTCCCAAGTTCGGGAAAATCCTCCAGTTACGTTCTCGGTCCGAATCTTTTGTTATTCTTGTGGTGTTCGTATTGCTCTAAGCTCGTATTTACTTCATCCGTATTTTATCGAATCAAGTGTCGGAACAATCTCCGGAATCAAATTATAAGTCCTAATACCAATAAAATCACTTTTGAACTTCCCTAAGTTCATAACTAAACATACTTAAGAACTTACAATTAACAAGAAGGTCCAACGAAGCAATAACGCGAAAACGAAAAATCAGATTTCCCGGAAAAAGGCCCGGTGCGCAGCACCCCTTGGCTGGGTGCGCAGCACCTGGCTCCAGTTTTTCAAAAAAAATTACAAATTTGGTCCTTACCTCGTTTTTAAACACCACCACCCACAATGGCCAATCAGAAATCGAGCTTTTACTGCAAGTTTACAGTCCCTAAGCCAGAAATTAACTCCTCCTCTTTTCTAATTTCATTTTCATTTAACAAAAATCAAAACACACACACTTAAAACACACACACAAAGTTTTCTCTCAACTCTCTCTCAAAAACTCAAGATAATCCAGTGACATTTCACCAATAAAAGTCATTTCCAACCCATACAAATCGTCCCTTTCATCAATAGAAGCAAGTGGGTATCGTTTTCATCCAAAGGACCTCGGTTGTAAAAGATTTTTGAAGAACAAATCCGGCCAAAACTCATTCTCCAAGCTTTTGCTCCGGTAGATTACTCTCTTTTACCTTTTTATACATAAATAATCAATTGCATGTAAGATCCAACGGTTAAAAATGAGTTTTTATACAAATCTTTGACTTTTATGGTCAAAAACGTTTTTAATCGAAAAACCCTTTAAATCTATAAATCTGTGAATAAAAACTTTTTAGAAACTGTTAAAATGAAGTTTTGGAAGATAATAACCAGTTGCATGTTGAATCTAAACAACAAAAACGGGTATTTGGAAAGATTTATGTCATTTGTGTACAAAAACGATTTTTATCAAACTAATACTTAGATCTATGATTTTGTGGTTAAAAGTTGTTTAAAATCTGTGAAAACACTATTTTATAAAATACCTACTGGTTGCATGTCGAAACCCTTAAGTCACAAAACGTTTTTAGCAAGAAAAACGCAAAATGGGAAACGAACAGCAGCTAGGTGCGCCGCACCTGTGACCAGGTGCGCAGCACCGAGCTGCTGTTCACCCGAAAATCGTTGTTCTCACTCGTTTCAAGTTTACATTACATTCTGGACTTTTACCCTAGTTACTGTGGACTGAGTTAAATAACATTTACAACATTGGTGAATTACTTTGGACTATATTATATGTATTGTTGCGTTTTAGGTGAATTGTGAACGGAAGTGGCGGTATAATTTTTGGATATGAAATTTGGGCGCGGAAGCGCTGCCCAAATTTCCCTAGAAATTATAAAGCCACTTCAGTAAGCAAAAGCACTTAAGATGTAATAATCAAAAACAATGAACTTCCAAACTAAACACAACGTTAATCGCTTCGGACCAAATTTTCGGAACAATATTGGATTTAACCTTTTATTTACAAACAAAAGTTATACAATATCTTCTATACATACAACGCTTAATAAGAAGTTAACTTTTGAAATATATTGGTAATTCTTAGGCATTCCGCGATTCCCGGCTCGTTTCCGACCGTCTCCGAGTTCCAATCTCTTCGCAAACCGTGAGTTACATCCCCACCATGTTTTACTTTTAATACTTTTTAACATTATTTGGGGGAAGCATAAGATCATGTTTTGTAACCTATAAACAACTTGCGATACTTAAACTTTGGTTTATCAAAACTTTGACACTGAAACGTCTACTTAAATCGCTTATGCGTAAAACATTCTTTCTCTAATGATACTATTGTTATCTCTTAAAGTCAACTATTTATTGAATCTTGTTCTAAACTTTGAATCTATGAATCATTTTAATTTGAATCTTACAAACTATCATGCGTATTTGTGTTAATGCCTTAGCGGGATAACTAAACTAGGATGCTTGTAGGTAACCAATACTTGATGGATGTATAAGCCGTAAGATCTCTTGAATGTTTTAAATATACTTACTTGAATGCCCGTTTTAGTAACTCTCTCTCTTATACACTATTAGCATTAGCCGTTAGTCATATGGGTATCGATACTTAGGAGGGGTCACTCCTTACTCAGGGTTAGCGTCCCAAGTACATATTACTACCTCTCTCTCACTGAATTACTTACTTAAATGTTTTTGGGCTGCCATCTCGACCATACAATCGGTTTAGTGTATACTTACTCCTTATATTATGCCAAGTCATTGAATTACAAGGTACCTTTAGTTAAGTTATAACACATATCCCATACGCATATACCTTACTTTAGCGACTGAATCCGCACTTACTTAATTTAGCGACTGAATCCGCACTTACTTTTATATAGCGCCTGGTTTTCGCTATCTTTACCATGCGAGTTTATTAAACATTATTTATTCACTTTACACGCTCGCTCATAAACTTTTTACCAATTATTCTTACTATTTTTGGAAACTCCCTATCGTTGGTAACTTTCTTTTATGGTAACTTACTATCTTTGGAAACTCTATCAAACTCTAAACTGTAACTCACTCACTACGTTTCGTAGTTGACACTTTATCTTATGTTTCAGGAAATTAATGTAAGCTTCGGGAATGCATGGCAAGGAGGGTCGATATGGTCACGTGAGGCGCTTAATGGGATAGACCTTCTTATTTTTGGGAATTCTTGTTTAAAACTTGTATTCGTACTTTAAGTTAAACTGTGAACCACTTGGTTACTTTTGGAAATGTTGTATCTTTAACCTTTTAAATTTTCTATTGAAATGACTTGAATCGTTTATGTTTGCTTATGACCGTGTAATGATATTCCAGCTCTTCACACTTCCGTGTTTCCGCTTTAGCGGGGTGTGACACCCATTACGAAATCGGTTCGGAAGGTTCGGGTTAGTGGGTTCGGATTGGAAGGTTGGCGGTGTTATGAGTGGAATTTTCGTCTATGATCACACATCATGGTCATAACAAGTTAACTCGTCATCACAGATCTCAGCAGTCTCTGTGATCACGGATCACTAACAGGTTAATGATCATTAATGTTTTTTATCGTACCTGGTATTGAGATCATCTAATATGACCGTTGAAGACAAAGTCTAAGCCAAGCATGGGAGACTTGATACAAACGTTGGAAAAATAGTCTGGTGAAGATCCCGCATATCTTGAAACTGGGAGGATCCCGCATATTTTGCTAAATTTGTTATTTATTTATGTCTATATATAGAGGTAGTGATCGATATAGGAAAACACACAATCTTACTGAAATAGTCACTTGAACAACACTCAAACACTTAGCATCGATCAACTGTGCTCATACTTTGTACTTTTTACCATTTTAGTAATAATATAAGCAAAGGCAATGGATTATTATCCCTTTCCGAGGTTTTATGCCGGCAATCCAAAAAGATTAAGGGCTTTCCTCGTAAACTACTGTGTTCATTTACTATATACGCATTTCTTTGTATAGTTTATTAAAATCTCTTGTGATCACTTCTGAGATCTTCACAACACCTTACAACATTTAACTGATTTGATCACGAAATTATTATAAGTAGTTTTTGGTCAAAACAGGCGGGTTGAAAATATGCAACCCGAGCCTAACCCATTACGAAAATTGGGTCGGAAATCTCAACCCTAACCCGAAACTTATCAACCAGAACCCCGACCCTGTAACCTGATTAATTAATTGGTCAATCAGATTGGTGTGTTAACATGTCGGTTTCCAGTTAATGTATTTCAACTTAACCTATTTAAAACTGTGAATTTTTTCAAGAAATTAATATTATCACATCTAGAAGAAAAAAAAACTCATACAGATTGTAATAAAACTAAAAGACAGCCATATATAGTTGGAGTTCAAAAACAAAACAGGAAAGTAAAGAAAGTTATTCTTGTAAGTTTGATTAATTATTATTATTATTATGTATTATATATATATATATATAATAATATATACATAATAAAAGTTATTTAAAACATTTCGAGTTGTCAGGTCGACCTAGTTTTATAAATGGCTAACCTAAACCTAACCCAAGATTACAAAATCTAACCGATTTATTTTCGTGTCGGTTTCTGATCGGGTTTCAGATCCTATCGAGTATTGACACCCCTAATAATCAACACCGCATAATAGGTGTTGAAATCAGATCAAGTCGATTGTTCTAACCTATCCATTAATCCTACTGATTTTTAGTTTTCGTTATACTATTATAGAGGTTTCGGCTGATCGTGCCATTCTTTGCAACTCCGTGACAAATTATGGTGATGTGCGAAATCTAGTTTTCCCTTTTTGCTTTCGCTAGACCACAACACCGGGCAGTGTACCCTTTCGTTTGTAGTATAGTTTGGGCAAGTTCGGGTTCGAACTCAGGGACTTTCAATTGAGAAATTTCAATTGTCGTTTATGAAACAGATATAAGTAACAAAGTGGGGGTTTTCAAAATTAACTAAAAGTGACAAGTATCGTCTTGTGATAAATCAAGATATGGGAAAAACACTCGTTTGGATTGGTTTCTAGTTATCCGATTGTCACTCTGGGTTGTTTGGGTGAATTAACTTCTAATGTTATAACACGATTCCTTTCGAATACCGAGCTAACTTTAGATATCTAAAACGAAACACCGTTCCTTTCGAATACGGTAGAAACCTTAAACATCTAAGTCATTAAGCAACAAGTTTATATACTCGACTTAATCTTATAAAACTTCCTTTCGAATAGTTTCTTAGCTAAAATCAAATTCATTTTATCAAATCATTATATTACCAGTTCCTTTCGAATACTAATAATTTTAGATTAATTATAGACCGATTAACCTTTTCGTAAAACGTCTAATAAGTTATTATAAGTTCCTTTCGAATACCTACAAAATGTGTTTGTCACTAACACCTTACTTACGTTTTATATAAAATGACTTTGATAATGATATGAATCTGATTACAACTAACATTCAAGTTTTAATCTAAATGTTTGATTACTCGTTAAGATTCCTTTCGAATATCCTAAACCTCAAATCAACTATAGACCGGTTGATTATTTCGTTCAATTCATCAATCAAGTTCTAAAGCTCTTTCCAGATACTAAAGTTCTTAATCAAATAATGAATATAAGTTATCTAACACTATTAAGAATTTAAACCCGAATGTTTCTTTGATTAAGCGAACATACACATTCAACCAAAAACAAATATCCCAAAAACTCCAATCATCTAATCTAGTTTCCAATCCAAACAAGTATTATTTAACTACTCGCTCATAAGAGAAATTACAAAGAAAATGATATTCATACCAGGTATTCGATGAAATGTCTCGATAAAATATCCAAAGAGAAATGAAAATACGATCAAAGATTCTTCCAAAATAAACTAAAAATTACTATGATTGTCGTTTCCAATGATTGTGTGATGATAATATGGTGATTAGGGATGGGATATGGGGATGGGATCATGCCCAAGATGATGTAAGATATGTCCCAAATCGTCCTTAAGAAAGCAGCCAAAAGTCCCCTCACTTCCCCTGTTGATTAGCCATTAAAAACGACTTTGTAACTGCTGGAGGTTGAGTTGCGCCGCAACTAAATGTAGTTGCGCCGCAAGTGGATCCTCTTGCGCCGAAACTCGTGATCAGTAGCTCCAGTTTGTAGATTTTTTCGCTACGGTCGTTTTGGCGCTGACCGGAGGTCTTTTCGAGTCCGTATGCTCCCGATACATCCGTTTTACTATCAGCTGCATTTTGGTCCCGAATTCATCCTTTTTGACTCCAAACATATTAAAACACCCAAAACATAAATTTTACACAAAATTAAGTATTACGAGGCTATCCATTACGTTTTGACACAAAAACATAACAAATATCGCGAAAGAATACGCGTAGAATCGAGCGATATCATATGGCAAATGGTAGCAGGCACAATGGGTTTCCTCAATAGGCTAAGTCAAAAATAATTTGTCCCAAATATGTTTCTTAATTTGCTACAAATAATTAATATGTTTACAATAACTACAAAATATAAGGGATATGATCAAAAAAGACCATTAAAAAGTTGAGACCAAACCAACCAATCACAAATTTTCATTTCAAAAACCTATTTAAATTTAATTTTGTTTAAAAATTAAATATCTCAAAAACCGTAAATGTATTAAACGAATAAATTACACAACTGTAACGAGCATTAAATTAACTTTTTCCATAGAGTACCCACTCGATATACTTTTGACGAAAAACTTTTCCGGGTTTTTTTGATGAGTTTTGATATTTTATATTATAAAATCACGATTTTATCTAATGTGATTTTAGTAGTTTGACATATTATTTTTGCGTTTTCATTTTTTATTTTAGTTGAATGTATATAATATAACAAATATATGTTTTGAAATTCATATTTGGTGTTCAAATCATATGTGATTGTACCTTACGAATATCAACATTTGTCCGAAAACGGAAAAATAAAAAATCGTTATTGATTTTTTTTCGTGTCTATATAGATTATACCTCATATAATATTGTTATGTTTTAAAATTAACAATTAAAGTTGAAATCATGTGTTTTATTGCCTTATAAGTTGCCGAAATTTTCCATTTATGTCAAAAAATGGAAAAAAAATCGTAACAATTCGATATTTTTTCTAAATTTAGGTAATTTATACCTTTACGAATTAGTGCTAATATCACATGTGATATTATCGTTACAATTTCATTACCCACCAAAAAAAAAGTCGTCGAAAGTATATAAAACCACTGTTCTAATTAAAGATAAAAACGAGACGATCGCAACGGTGTAATTTGTTTCGTTTAACGATTAACGGTTTGTGAGATAAATTAATTTAAAAACAATATAAAAGAAAATGAGTTTTGGTTTTAATCTTAGTCATTAAATTAAAATGGGATAAATGACAAAGATTATGTCTTTTGGTCTTTAAAATATTATGTGTCTTAATTGATCATTTATCACAAAATATAATACTCCGATAGTATTATTTACATTATGTGCTGATCTAATACTTGCTAATTTATTTTACTTATGTAAATGTAGGTTTAGGGACAATATTAAAATTTGGGAAAATTATGCAGAAATTCAACGAACCTTGAACCAATTGTTATTGTGTATAACCAACTTTGTTTTTTCTTAAAAAACCACCAACTTGAGCTCAGTTGTCATTGCATGAAAAAAAATTATTTTGAAATCTCGTTAAATATTGAAATATAAGAATTATGTGAATTTTTTTAAAGATAAATGTCATATATGTGATATGGATGAGGTTTTTATAAACCAATACTTAAATTAAATAAGTGAAAAAAAAATAAAAACATAATTTATGATATGTGTAATTTTGTATTATATTTATTTATTTAATTATAACAAACTTTAAAAAAACAAGTTTTGAAATGTATCAAAATATATGTCGTTTAAATGTTGTGCATCAAATTCATTGTTTTTGTGCATTAAATATTCAAATTTGATGTTCAACTATAAAACTACCCATTTTTTTTTTTATGTACAACAAAACAAGGTTATTTAAAGTTTGAAATATGGTTAAAATGAACGATAATACAAAAATTCTAACGTTATAGATTATTTTTTAATTTCTTTTTACTCATTTTATCTTAAAGTTTGTTTTACAAAACCAACCTCTGATATGGATGATATAACATACGTTTATTGTGTTATTTTATCATTTTTTTTACATTTGTCTCAATAACTGAAAAAAAAAAAAAACCAGAGTTACTTATATATAATAATAATTAAGTCAAAATTCATTAAACCTATACAATTTTCCTTTTAATTTCTATCGATAAAATGTTGTTTTATAATCAAGATACCGTCTATCGCACTGGTTTAGCCAAAGTTCGGTTCTTATTAATGAAAATTGCTCAATAAATGTGCATGGTAAGTTAAAAATTCAAAAATTGCACGTTTTTGAGATGCGTTATTTAACGAATCAGATCACAGGTTCACATTTAAAAGCACCAGAATAGTCCATACGGGAGACGACGGAATAAAGTCAGCGTTAAATAGTTGAATTTACACTTTTTCAGCAAACCATTTTCTAGTAAAAATAAAAAAGTACTATCCCGTGTGTAGGAAATACGAATATTATACTTTTCTAAAAAACTAGATAACCACAATTCAAACGTGTAATTATGAAACAAAAAAGCAGCCATTTACGAGATAGATAATTCGATATTAGCCACCTAATCGTTCTTTTCCCAAACGGGTGCAAAACGTGTAATCAACCCTCAAGGTTGACGATATCTTGTAAATAAAAACAACAAAACGGACATATTGGTCATTTTAACAATTTCTAACAACCAATATATATTTAATTATCTTCATCTATCACATATAATATCACAAACATTTCATCTTTCTTCTCTAAACTTAAATCATAAATATTTTCTTTCATGGACCCAGAAAATGTAATAAACCTCTTCGATTCGTATTGGTTCGATTATCAAATCTTGAAGAATAACAACTCTTATTCTTCAAACAAATCATCTTCAGAGCCAAAGTTTTCAAGCTTGAGATCAATCCTTGTGAGGTCTAAAAGCGAAGACATCTGTAGCAGTTTCAACTATGGTTCGTTCTCTCCGAGTTCGGTTCTCTTCACATCAAACCTAAAAACTATCCATTCTGGCAAACGAGATGATTTCAAATTAGAAAAACCCGAACAAGAACAAGAACAAGAACTAGAACAAGAACCGGAAACAAGAAACACAAATAAAAAAGTTTTGCTAGAAAAGAGGAAGAGTAGAAGAGCGAGTGGAACAAGCAAGAGTTTATCCGAGCTTGAATTTGAGGAGCTAAAAGGGTTTATGGATTTGGGTTTTGTTTTTTCTGAACGAGATAAAGAGGATTCAAGTTTGGTTGAAATCATTCCTGGTCTTCAAAGATTGGGAGAAGATAGAGAAAGTAAGGATTCGGATTCGTGTTCGAGTGCAAGTTCAATTGCAACAACAAGCAGGCCTTATCTTTCAGAAGCATGGAAAGATTTAGATTCAAAAATAAATTATCATGCATTGATGATGAATTGGGAAATTCCTCCTGTTAAAGATGAGATTGACATGAAAGATAACTTAAAGCTATGGGCACACACCGTTGCATCTTTTGTTAGATAACTATAAATTGTTTTTTTTTTTGTTTTTATACATTTTGGTAATAATTTGTTATTTTAAATGTCTTTGTATTTTCTTCTTGAATATGTAAATTGTGTAAGAGATAGAAGGAAATTGAAGGAGTATGTTCAAATTTTTGTAACAAGTTTCTGAATGTAGAAATGTTAATGGATAATGTGTGGCTAAAATTTACATAAATAAAAATGTTAAAACGTTTTTTTTTCGAATAATGAATGTATCAATTGTGTCATTTTCTTCTAAGTTATTGAGAGGCCACGCAAACTATATTAATTGATTTATCAAATAATGTAAGGTTTTTTTTTTCTTAAAAGACAAAGGTTAAAAAATCATATAATTATTAATGTTTTTTATTTATTTATTACAAAACTTAAACCAACAACTTTTACATAAATAAGTCTGTCGTATACTATTAAACTATAAGTCTTTTAATCTTTTAAAATGACGAGTTAAGTTAAACAATTGAATGGAATTGTGGTCGTTGAATTATAAGTTTGAAAACACACATGAGAAAGAGATTAGTCAATTAAAGACCGCTACCTCAAAGGGCTTTTTGGTGGAAATTGTGATATTGCGTATAAATTTAGTTAAACAATTTGTTAATTGTTATTGGATACTAAGTTTGGAAAAACACAATCACATTAAATTTTATAATATTGAAGTAATTTAACTTTTGTATTAAAGTGTCTATTTCTAATAGACTTAGTGCTCGTCACTATCCAGTATCCATACCTCACCTCAATAATCGTATCAAATTAATTTAAAGAAATTATATGGTCTTAAAATGTGTTAGAGCCTTTAATTTGGTGCACAGTCACTATCCACATCTCACCCCAATAATTATATTGCAATTTAAAGGAACATGTGATACACGTTACACACTCTACTCTACTGCATAAATAGTTTAGGTAAAGAGTCAATTTCTGGTAGATTATGAGTTGTTCGAATATTCAAATAATGGACGTTTAGTCAGTTGCATGATCAATTATAAGAGTGCCAATAAGACAGTAAACAGTTAAAACCGATCCCAATTAAAGACATCTATTCTATATCTATGGTTCTTGGCGAGTTAATCGCTTAGCGGTTAGTTTTCATTTTTGATCGTCGGATCTACTAATTTTTTATATCAGCCATCATAATTGCCTATGTAACTGTTTGCCAATAGTTACGTTAGCGTAACTGTTAGTTACGTAGCCATAAAGAGAAGTTACAAAACAGTTTTTCTATGATTCTTTTAACGTTTTTCCCCCTTCCCAACTTTATTAATAATAGTGATGTAATTACCTTTATACGTAACTAATAGTTACGCTAACGTAACTATTGGAAAACAGTTACGTAGCGTAACTGTTACAAAATTGCAGCGTGACTTTACAACTCGATCTAAATACATCCATACTACACGACACGTTCTAAGCTAAATACAAACTACAAACATAAGCGTTTATACTCTAACAGTCTTGCTGCAAGTTTTGAATATATGTACAATGAAATCAAGTGAAAATGGTTTTGGTAATAGTGGTCGATGTTTATTTGGAAGCATACTGATGATTGTATCATGTATGAATGAACGGGTTGATTTGGCCTTACAAGTTTCGTTTGATGGTTCTTCAACCCATTTATGGATGAACGGGTTATTTTAGGTTATTTTTTTATGGTTCTTTTTACCTTTTTAGGTTATTTTTTGTTACGTACCTCCAAATCTACTATGCTTTCGATCCAACAAATTTTAGGTGGCAATTTCAACCCATTTATGGATGAACGGGTTGATTTGGCCTTACAAGTTTCGTTTGTCTGTTTAAAAATTGTCCAAGTTGCAATTGCTTAAAATCTTTTCATATTTGATTGTTCTTCTAGGTTATTTTTTTGTTACTTATCTTCAAATCTATTATGCTTTTAATCAAACAAATTTTTAGTGGCAATTTCGACCCATTTGTGGGTGAACGGGTTGGTTTGGCCTTACAAGTTTGGTTTGTCTTTGTTTAAAAATTGTCGAAGTTGCAATTGCTTAAACTCTTTTCATATTTGATTGTTCTTCTAGGTTATTTTTTTGTTACTTATCTTCAAGTCTATTATGCTTTCAATACAACAAATTTTAAGTTGCAATTTCGACCCATTTCTGGGTGAATAAGTTGATTTTGCATGAAAAGATAATATAGAAAAGAAAAACAATAATTCGACCCCGGATAAGGCACGGGTATTACACTAGTTATGATGGTTTTGAAAAAGGTTTCAATTTTTTTTAATTGGTTTATTTTTTCATTCATCATATTGGCATTGTGTTTCATGATTACGTGGCTTGAAGAGGTCAGAGATTATGAAGTTGTTTCAAAAATTTCTTTATTGAATGCATTAATTGAAAACTGATTTGCAAAGTATTATGAAAGTTTATACATAGTGAAAAGAGGTTATCAAAACGAAATCTATATGAAGTGATGATATGACTAAATTTTAAAGCTTGGAGATGTTCTAAAAGAAGTAATTTTCTAAAACGGATCAAATCATATATATAGTACTAGTTTTAATAGCCGTACAATATGCGGTTGATGAAAAACAAAAAATGTTACAAGAAGACCAAAGAATCATATTAATTAGTACAATATTAATTTATAATGTATATGAATACCACTTTACAAATTAGATTTATACATAATTACTAGTTTAATATTCGTGCGATGTAGGTTTTTTTTTTATATTTAATACTAATATATAAAAATAATAAATAAAACTTTAATTTAACAAAAATAAATAATCTTTTTAAATGAGTATAACATTAGAAGTGATCTTTTGCCAACATTTAATAAAAGGTTAAAACTTAATAGATTAAAATTTATCTTACATAATTAAGAATGTTATACGGATAAAAATAAAAAGGTTTACACTAATAAAAAATAATAGTATCAACTAATTTAAACATAGTTCGACATAAGAGCTATATAAATAGGAGAAAAGTTCAAGTCCATTACATTTTATATATATAATCATTTAATTAATTATTTTAATAATGTAATAATAGAGAAAACTTATTTTAGAAAAATAGGCAATTTGTTTTTAAACGTAGTAATAACAATAATTATTTATATTTATATAGAGAAAACTACTCTGAAAAGGATTCTACCATATAACGTAATGTAATGATGTAATAAAATAATATAAATATATTTTGATTAAGATAATAGAAATATACTTTTGATTACGATAGTAGGAATATATTTTGATTAGGATAACTAATATGTGGATATATAACTATAAAAATAATGACAACTATTTAAATCTAACTAGAAAGTATCCCGTGCGTTGCACGGGTGCGATTTACAAAGCTCGAAACCATTTGAAATAATCTAAGTGATGAATTCATGGGGTAGTAACAAAAAAGTATCAGTCTTGAAGAGTCAGTATCCGTCCTTCCATCTCTCCGATTTGTCCGTCGTCAAGTTTCTCCCGAGCAGTTGTCTCTTTGGATACCGGCAAAAAAACAAAATAGTATTAGTTATATTCCATTGAAAAAAAATCATAAAAAACACCAGACTACTGAAATCGAGGCACGCATTTCGAAACCATTTGAAGTGGTGGGGGAAAATGGAAAATTCCAAAGTTAAACTTGGTACTTACATATAAATGAAGTCAGTTGAGTGTGGTTGGAAAGAAGATAAGTATCCACCGAAGTTGGAGAACGGAATACCGGAGGTCAAACAGATAGATGAAAAGACTTTTCACCCAAATGTTTGAGCCGCTGTCTTCCGTCCTCAGGTTTCGGTGGCTACTGATGTTCATTTCGACGAAGGTCAAGTAAATTCATTAACATGTGGGCAACGAGTTTTACTTTGAAATTTCCCATTTTCCCCCAGCAAACCAAATGGTTTTAAAAATGTAGAGACCCGTAAAAAATAACACAATTATCTAAGAGCAAAACATGAAAACGAAGAAAACAAAAGAAACCAAAAACTGAAGAACTGAAAAAGACGATTCGCGAGCTAGGATGAGGTGTTAGCCATTCTAAAGAAAGGTGTTTGGATTCGAGTGTTAGGGTTTTGAGTTTGGAAAATTTAAGCAAAGAGTTGACAAAAAAACGCGTAAACGAATCTTTTTGTTAGTAACTCGTCACCTAAAATTTCCATGCCCAAAACCCTAATATTGATATCCAAACACCGTTCTTCAGAAGGGCTAATACCCCATCCTAGCTCATGATTTATCTTTTGCGGTTGTTTGATTTTGGTTTATTTTGTGTTTTTCGTTTTTATGTTTTGTTTCCAAATAATCGTGTTGTTTTTTAGGGTTTCGTGTTTGCATGCATTAAAAGAAAAGTAGAGTTTTGATAAGCGTATCTACACGAATGGTTTCGAAATACGTGCCTCGATTGTAATATAGCTGATCTGTTTATAAACAAACATTTCGTAAATTACAAATCAAAAGAGAAACACTATCAAGGTACTATAATATATAGGAAAGTACATACTTCTTGTTGAATGGTGTCTGATCAAGTGAACGGTGGGTTTTTTTTGGCATTTTTTGAAACCTTTTTTTTTTTTACTCCGACAGATTTTGTGTCCGAATCTAATATACACTGAAAGAAGTACAGTATATAGCGAAAAAAAAAATCAGGGTAAAAACATAATAACGATATAATAGCGTATAAAGAAATAGATACCTCTTTTTGAATGGTTTCACTGCAAATATAGGAAGCTATTACGACTGTAATACAGTTGTTTTCCTTTTGGGTGAATATAAACCCCAAAATCTTATGCACTGTAATAATCGCCGCCCTCTCTGACGAAAAAGAAGATCGTAAACATGATTTTGTCTGAACCCTAGTTTTCAAAGTGGCCGAGATTGAAGAGAAAAGAAAACCCAAAATTTAGAAGGACAAACCTGGAAGGAAAATGAACAACTTTCAAGCTTGGATCTGCGTGTTTGCTATTGCTCTGTGGATTTAAGTGATTAGGTGATCTTTGAGATTGAGGTTTAAAGGAGGAGGAAATCCAACCGACTGGAAGAGTAAGTGGTACTGTCACAGCTATATTTGAACACTTAATTTCAACGTAGGTGCCTCTTTTTTCGAGATCTCGTTTGTACTTTGTGGTTTAGAATGTGTACATAGCTTTAATGATGTTAGTTTGTAGTTGGGTTTTGGTTAAGACAAACATGTCTGTAAAAATCAAAACACACGAATGTATAACCCCTGTGTATATGTACTTTGGTATTGTAATATTCGTTTTGTTCCATTATAATATGTAAATCTGGAAAAAGTTATTACGAAATATTTATTGCGATATATTTTCTGTATTGAAAAGAAAAAATATATGTCTACTTATAAAGGTTGGTTTAAGCGCAAATATGTTTTTAAAAAAACTACGTTTTTCTTCTTGACAATTACTGACGTGGTTGCAGCTCGGGTTAAAAGTCGAAACGTATGAGTCAATATTTATTCATAAACATTGATTTTGGCGTGAGTACGTTTTTACAAAAGTATTTATACGGTTGTGGAAAAATTATATCCGTGTTGTTAGCAAAGATTTATACGGGTGCGGTTAATTAGGTTATCGAAATTGCGGTTATATTTTGATTTCCATAATGCGTGACTTTTGGAAATCTTTCGCACTTTACGGGATTAATAGACACGGCTTAATGCGCATTATATGATCGTATTTCGTTACACAAAGTTGTTTTTTGTATCTGCTAATGGTGCTGAAGATTGAGATTTATAGATTGACGAATTTGAGTTTATCTGCATGATATAACAACATTTTGTTATAATTTATATACCTGTTGTATAGTATAAGTGTATTTTTTTTTGTAAATAGTTTTGCGGTTTTTCTTTGTGTTTGGAAAATAGTCGTATCTTGATTTTTGTTGTATTCGGATTATAGTTATAAACGAAATACATACGATTACATTCCACATTGTTTACAAAAGAGTACCACCTGTGCGTACGTTGTCTACGATGATGACAAAAACTATCGTCTTATACAACCGATTTTGTGTCCGCATTGCGCATTGCTAACAAAAGGCTATAGTGGATGCGTTGATAATTGGCAGTGATTACAAAAGCTATTGTGTTGGTAGTTGAGTACAAACGATGTTATTTGTTGCGTCCCAGATGGTGTTCGTTTCTTGTGTTTGTCTTCTGTTTTCAGTCTGGATATCTTTCTTTTTTTGGCTTGCACAAGGCTGGTAATTTTTCTGCAGATGTATGGATATATTTTGTCAAGGTTGTTGTTGTTATGGTTAATTAAAAAATGTATGTACCTGTAGTAGTTGTCATTTTTCGTTTGGTTGTTGTTTCTGTGGGATGAATTGTAGGAACGATACTTTGCAAATCTGTTGTTGTTTCAGGCAGAATTAAATAATAGGATATTTTTTTTTAAATGCGGGAATCTAAAGTGGCGATTTTTTTAATGTAGTTAATCTTACCGATAACGCCTGAATTTTTTGTTGTTGTTGTGATCTCCGCTGTATTCGATTTTGAACCTTTGTCCTCCTTCGGTGGTGTACATGTTTGTTGCGGTACTGGTTCCATCTTCTCGTGCATCCCTAATATATAAGAGTATTTAACGTTAATAAATGATATTTTGTAAATTTGTTGTTGTTTGTATGAAAATGGAATAACGGTCTGGATTTATTTTTATGGTATGGAAATCTGAAGTGATGTTTTTTTGAATGTGATTAGTTTTACCGATAACTTCTGAATATGTTGTCGTTGTTATCGCTATCATTGTGGTATGTTCTGAGTCGTCGTGTTTTTTTGATGGCGTAGATGTTTGTTGCGATGCCGATTCGATTATACCGGTTGTGCCTGAAGTATATAGATAATGATTAGTAATATATGTATATTGTTAGTGATATCGTTTTCAATATGATTACCTTCAGTCTCAGGAGTGAGTTGCATCGCAACTGTGGGTATGTCGTCGTTCTTTTCAATGTTTGGATGTGCGACAATCTCTAATGGAGTAGTTGTCTGTGGTGAGTCAGTGTTCGTTTCGACTGTGGTTGTAGATGTTTGTTGCGATGTTGGTTCGATTGTATTGGTTGTACCTGAAATATATACACAACGGTTAGTAATATATATATTATAAACGATGTTGTTTTCAGTACGATTACCTTCGGTCTCGAATGTGAGTTGCCTTGCGACTGTTGGTACGTCCTCGCTCTTTCGAATGTTTGAATGTTCGGGCACGGCTAGTGGAGTGGTTGTTTGTGGTGAGTCAGTCGTCATTGCGAGTGTGGTTAATTGCTTTGGGGCTGGAGTATTGGGTGGTGGCGCTGGTGATTGAATGGAAAGCGATTCTTTTTTGACTATTATAAAATTGAAGTTGGTCGGATTTGATTTTTTGGTCAACTCTATATAAAACTTGTTCGTATTCATTCCGTGTATTTTGAACGATGGTGGCAGTGTCTTGCGGTCTTCGTAACCATCCTTTATTATGATTTCTTTACATGTTTTTCCGATCAATGATTGCATACAAGAATCTGTAATCATGGCTTCTAAATTTGAGGTGGTGTCGGAAATTGTTACCTTTGCGTTATAGCTGCAGTCAGTCTAAAAATGTTATTTTTCTTATATTTTTGTTTAAAGATATTAATGTGTAGTATTTTCAGTCTTACAAAAAGTTTGGGACTGATTTTTGGCCTTTGGTTTGGACAGAACCACGATTCGTTTTGCTTTGACATTTGTCCTTTACAGTCTGGACACGAAGCAATGTACCAACAGTTTTCTATGAGTGTCTCAATAATTCTGCCCTCTATTGAGATTGCCTTTCGCTGTCACAGTGTAATTGTACAGCGTACTTATGTCATTGGCGTTATGAAATACTTTTTTGTGTTGAAAAATAAAAAAAGTGTAATTAGAAACGTTACCAGTAAAGCTTCGTATGACTTGGATTGTAGCTCGTCTATTGTCATACTCGTATTTGAAGCACTCTCCGAGGCCTGTATATTTGTTGCATTCATATGCTGACCATGTTCGGATACTGCGGGTAATTTTGGATCGATGATAATGTGTGTGGTATCGGTTGATGATAGTTTTAAAGCATCTGATACATTTTAAACGCGAAATATGTTTATCGACTACGATGGCAGCCTAATATTATAATTTATTAGCTCAAAATTATAATTTAAATAGAAGGTATTTGTATTTTACTTGCAAATGTTGTGGGTTTAACGTTCGTGAGTGCCAGCAATGTGTTTGTTGTTGCGGAAGACAGGGCAACTGTATTAACCTTTTCGGGATTCTGCATACATTCTGTCCACACCGTGACTGTTATGTCATGTCCACTGCAATATGAACAAAGTGAAATACTAAGAAAATTGTGTAAAATGTTAGGTAGTGTTATGTAATTGATATAAGTGTAATTATCTATATACAGTAACATGTTATACCCAGAAGCTGTTAGAGTCAAAAGTAAAAATGGGTCGCCGTTTTTCTTGGTTGCTAATCTCTGCCGTTTATAGTTTCCGATAAAATCTACATTTGTTGTTAAATTTTTGTCAATGCATAAGCAATGTGTATTGTAACAATCTGTAAGATATTATGTTATGTTGCGTTTACCTGGGTTGTATGTCGGTGTATCAAGAAAAGCATATAATCCCTCCAATGGTGTGAAGTTGAACGATATTTCTGGGATTTTTGTTTTGTCTTCGATCATATCTATCTTCGAGGCTTCGCCAGCATTAATATGGATGGGATTTTCGATCATTCTCTGAAAATGCGATGTTTCTATGCAAGAGTAGTGTTGCAAGACATAACATTGTCCTAACCCGAGTTTAGATTCGAGAAATTGTTTTCCCTGGTTTACTCCGAGAATCGTAACGCTATCGCCCTGTTAAATTTTTTTAATAATGTAAACTTATAATCGGTATAATATGTATATGATGTTCAAAAGTTCGTATTTCCCTGTCGATATTAGTAAATAATATAACGATATGATCTATATAGAGTATGCATAATACTTACGAATTCGTCTACACTTAGAAACCAGATTTCCTTATCTCTGAAGTGAGGAGTCCACTGTCTGAGAATTCGTAATTCGAGTGGTAGTCCAGCGCAACCGTATTGTAGATCCCTAACATATACCATTTCTTCCTGCTACGATAAAAAAATGAAAATTTGTTAGCTAGTCGGATAGTTGTAGCAGCTGTACTGGTCCAGCTGACCATGTGGATAATAACTACAAACTTCTAAGAATGTATATATTAATATTGATTTTTAACCGCTAATCAAGTAATCGTGTGTGTCTATATATCTTCATCAGTTTATTCTTTGTTCTGCAAACTGTCGACAAAGGAAAGAAAGTCTTTGTAGACAATGTTTTTCGTAGAACGGGAACATTGTCCGTCCTCTCCCTCGATAAGCACTTTAACAGAGTCGGGAGATGTAGCTCTGGAAAGTGCAACATATAGTTGACCGTGACTGAAAATTGGAGAAGGCAGGTATACGCCTATTCGTTTTAGAGATTGCCCTTGACTTTTGTTAATCGTCATGGCGTAAGACACTTTACACGGAAACTGTTTCCGATTGAAAACGAATGGAAGTTCGGGGTCATGATAGATGAATTTAATTCTGGGAAGATATACTTTTTCTCCTATGCAAGTTCCTATCATGATAGCAGCCTCTATTACTGTTGGCAGAAGTTGAGTGACGATAAGCCTTGTTCCGTTACACATACCATTTTTTTGATTCATATTCCTTAAGAGCATAATCGGCGTTTTTCTTTTTAAATCTAATTTGTGCAGTGGAAGACCGGGGGAAGTTCAGTTGATTTAGATATTCGTCCGGATATAACAGATCCAGATCTAATGATGTGCGAATGTGAGATACGATTGAATCGGAACTATACTAAGAAGTTATGCTATCTGGATTGCTATCGAGAACAATTTTATTAACGACATCGGCCGTGCAGTTTTTAGGGCAAACAATGGCCCTGCTGCAAAGAACGTCGGCAGTCGGATTGGCTAGGACCGCTGCTCCATACACAAAAGCGATAAGCTGTTCTAAACCTGATTCGTCACTCATTATAAGAAAATCGTCTGGAATCAAAACATTCGAATCGTATCGAGGATTAACCAAATCCGGAATACCGACAACCCCGTTACCTACATCCAAGATCCATTTTGCAAAAGCAGCAGTTGCAGTATGTGTAGAACTACCTGTACGTATAGACGAAAGACGCATATTACAAGACAGTTTGTATAGACTGAAGTGTGACCACAGGTACGAATTTGGCAAAGTCGCATGCATTATATCCCTATGCGTTTTTTTCCGTTTAATAGGAAGAGTCTGTCTAAAATCTCCTCCCAACAACATCGATATTCCGCCGAAAACTTTATCTCTTTTTTCTAATACATCTCTGAACATACGATCTACACATTCGAAACATGTACGATCTGTCATTGTAGCCTCGTCCCATACAATCATATACGTCCGTTGTAAAAGTTCAGATAATTGCGTTCTTTTCTTTATATCACAGACAGAATTGTTTAATATGTCTATAGGTATGTTGAACCGAGAATGTGTTGTTCTGCCATTCGGTAAAAGTAAGGACGCAATACCGGACGAAGCAACCGCTAGAACCACCTTTCCGATAGATCGAAGGTATGCAATTATTGTAGACCAGAGATACGTCTTTCCTGTACCACCGTGACCGTAAACGAACAATAGCGTCTGTTTACCCGATAACTCATTACTACGAATCGTATTGTAGATGCGCATTTGTTCTTCATTAAGAGCAGAAGACATTTTCAGATGTTGTTGACACAGTGAAGCTCTGTCATAAAGCGTTTCCTCCAGTAGTAGACGATTTTTCAACGTAAACATTAGATCTGCCGACGGAAGTGGCAGACCAAAGGAATTTAAAGACTTATGAGGGACTGCTGCATTCATAAGTTTTTCAAGTTCAAACAGAATATGTTGCTGTATTATGTGTTCAGAAACGACAGAATCGGACGACGATACAGAATTTGACAAAGTACGTATAATATCATCTCCCATTTTAGGCCAAGCACAGTCCCATAGTTTTCCTGGATCCCCGACATCACAAAACAACAGTAAGTTACAAAATAGAGAACGTAATTCAGGAGAGGATGCCGAAAAGGAAGCATTAGTAAAAGCGGTCAGCCACTCTTTATCATCACCAACTAAACCGAGAGCGTCACATGCCATACGATATGTGGAATAGACAATCCCGTTAACAGTGCGAATATCAGCAAAAGAGGTACACCCTCTTTGATGATGTAGCAACATTCTTAGATAGAAAACCTCGCCCGCAGTCGGATGTATGTAAACCATTCGACCCACAGGAGGAGTAGTGTTTCTAGTTCTGAACGTCCATTCTTTTTTGCTCTCATTCCAAGAAAACAGAAGCGGGTATTCAATGTAGGTTAAATGATGACCATCCGGATCCCATCTGTTACTGATCAGCCACCTTGTTAACGTAGATTTACCAAAGTTAGCGTTATGCACCAAGTTTTGTAAATCGCATCTGTCGTCAAAGGTAACTGACTGCATCTGCTCAAGATGTACCTGTAGTAGCAACACAGCAGGATGTCTTTCGTGTATTGAAAAATTAAGAAGACGCCAGGAAGCTTCGTGTGGGCAAATAAATCTTCCCTCTACAAAATTCTGTATTTCATCAACAATATCGACACTATTAGAACTGCGATTCTCGGAAGCAGAAGATCCACGTGTAAGGGGCAGCTGCTGCACTATCCTATGACTTTCTAATACAAAAAGCCACACGTTCTACACCTTTGGAAATGTATTTAAACAGATATTTTATCATCATGCTCCAACCGCAATATTCAACGTTTATGTGTGCGTTGAAACGACTACATAAGATCTTATTGTAAGGAACTATAAACCCATTATGTACTCGAATACCATTTGGCATTACATGTGAAGCAGTGGCATCTCTCTTGTAATGCACGTATCCATCTTTGTCAAAAGAAGTTGTACTACAAAAGGATTTCGGAAATCTTTTCTTACACACACCATCACGCATGCAGGGAGAAGCAAAGTTGGCCGCGCCGCAAGGACCATGAATCATAGAAGATGTAATCGTCGCATACAAAGCTTGTTCCGTAACTGGATCTGGCAATTCTGCTGTGATGTATTTATCAACGTCCACAGGATCTCGAATCTTTGAAGCTTCGTCAACCCAAATCAGCGTATGACAATGTGGTAATCCTCTTTTCTGGAATTCTATTGTGTAAAGATCTACCGACAGAAGGCGACCATAGAAGCAGTCAAGAAAAAGAATAAGACACAAAAGATGAATAAGGTATAAAAAAGAAAGTCTTACAAGCTGCGACGACTCCGAAAGGCTTGTCTTCCTTTAAGAAAGCGATGAAATGGCCGACCTTCATGCTAAAAACTCTAGAGATTATGTCGGGTCTATTCTGAGAATGGCCAACGGCATTTGAATCCATGAACCTCGTTATTTCAGGCCAGTTAGCATTACATGTAAACGTAAGGAAGTACTGAGGGTTACCGTAAACACGACACAATGCCAATGCATCTTGATAGTGCTTGTACATATAGCGTGGCCCCCCGACAAATGAAGAGGGTAAAAATATACGCTTTCCAATCTGCTTACCGACAGAGTCTCCCTTTAATATCGCATCAAAAATACCGGAAGCAAAGTCCGATCTCAGACTATTCTGATGAGTACGGAAATATTCCAATCTACTGTCTTCAACACATAGGTATGCATCTATCAAGAACTGCTGAAATAATCTGCCACCGCGAAGCAAAAGAGAATATACCCCATAACGATTATGAATGAGAAAACTGTAATACATGTTAACCGTTAAAGATTTAGACCCCGTAGTAGTAGATGAACGCAGTTTCAAATAAGGAGACCAACCTACCTCACCATAAGGAAAAAGCAAAGGGTATTGGAGGGGCATATAAGACTGATGAAGTTTGCTAATGCGGTGAGGGCGACCAGATTTCGACGGTACTATTATATCATAGGCATTTGCATTCGCATCATCAGCAACGACGATTGCTCCCAACGTTCCCTGTTGCGGCAAAGCATAACGTCTATCAGGTACATTGCTGTACAATCTAACAGCATAGTCGTCAATGTTTTCATGTTCTGCAATATTAACAGCCCTCTTAAACGTACGAACATATTCATTACAGGAACTGAGAGAAGCACTCAGAGTGGCGACAACATCAGATCTTAAGCCATCATTGTTTTCTGCTGCTGGAAAACACCGCAATCTGTTGTTGACCTCGTTCAAAGTATCATACACATACAATTGCAAAAAACGCGGAGATTCCGAAGGCGGAGGACACACAGATCCGATATAATGCGAAATTTGTCCAGAAACCTTAAAAGTATAAGGACCACGACCAGAATTAATAGATTCGTCGATTTTTGCACCGAATGACGTCATTGAAAACATCGAATTGTAAGCTCTAATGTTACGCATAAACAGAGGATCGTCATATAAATGAATAAAAATGGGAGGGGGATCGAGATATGCGGGCAAGAAGACTGACCCACCCTTACAACACTGATTATAAACGGGATTCGCACGCGTGGAAGTGTATAAAACTCTTTCCTCATACCAGAACAGAGCACGACAGTAACAACAATCCCAACATGCATCACCACAATCATAATATTTGGGAAGCGACTTATCAACCACCACAGTACCGGAGATAACAGCGCGTCTACCTTTACCACGACGACGAACAGGAGCGGATGGCACAGACCATCCGACCCCATCTGCAAGACTACTTCCCCACATATCAAATAAACACTATGAAAAAACACATACAACACACAAAAAATAAAAGCACCTCAACACAAACCTCTGACATTATACAAGTCAATAATCTAAACCTTCTAATCGAATATTTCCAACAATCACCGATTTCGGTATCCAATTACCTTAATCTCTATGCATTTCACATCAACCTCCCTATTCCACTATCCGAATCTCTTCCTATACTCTAACTTAAAACTAACAACAACAAAATTATAACAATGTATTTCTATATCATACCAATCGTCCAATCAACTACATATGATACCAGTCGTACCTTTCAACAGGGCTGCAGAAACCAATAAGCTAAACACCTGAATAAACAAAAGAACAAACGAAATTCAGTTACCAGCAACGCAATCGGAAAAAAAAACCGGTGACGAAGACACTAAAGGGTACCAGGTAGAGACACGTGTAACAAAGTAAAAAAACCAGTCCACGTCACCCTTCCACCAAACTCTGAAACAATGCAACCAGGCCAAAAAATCTGAAATCATGTAAGCGGGCCAAGAAACCTGAAGCAGCCCAACCAGCCCAGCCCGAACCGAATAACACCAGTCCAGCCCAAACCGAATAAAAAAACATTTCTGGCACGCATAGCAATGCGTCCAGGCAAATTAAACTAGAGAGAAATTTTATTATAAAGTTAAATAATATAAAGTTAAATAAAAAAAATAGATTTAAAGTGACATGTATGTTCAAGGGCAGTTTTACATGACATGATCAGAATTGTTTCTTTAGTTATATATTAGTTTTAATATTCGTACGACTTACGATAATCAAAAATTAATCTTATCAAAAATATTTAAATATATTATATTTAAATGTATATGTTTCTTGGGACAAAGAAGAGTAATATTTAATTTATTTATATTTGTTCAAAAATTATTGTGTGTTTTTAAATATAGATAGTTACATAACTTCTCATTTTTCTTTTATATTTTTTTAACTTTACAAATTTTAATAGTGACCGATGTCACTAATGTATAGACAAAATGCACAATATAGTAAAAAAATATTTTATCAGTTACATTTATTTTATTTCGATCTTTGTCGTTTTTAGTTATGTTTTTGGATCGAAGAAAGTATATTATACAAATAATATTTGATGCTTATTAACAAATATTATATATATATATATATATATATATATATATATATATATATATATATATATATATATATATATATATATATATATATATATATAGGGAGAGGTTCTTATAAACCAAAACTTAAAGTAAAATAAGTAAAAAAATATGAAAAAATATTTTATTATATTTGTAATTTTGTATTATGTTTATTTATTCAACTATAACAAACTTTAAAAAAGCAAGTTTTGATATGTATCAAAATATATGTCGTTTAGGGACTGTGCATCAAATTCTTATTTTTTGTGCAGTAAATATTCAAATTTGATGCACAACGGGAAAACTACCCATTTTATGATGTACAACAAAACTTCATTTTTTAAAGTTTGAGATATGGTTGAAATGAACGATAATCCAAAATATCTAATGTTATAAATTATTTGTTAATTTTTTTTTACTTATTTTACCTTAAGGTTTGTTTTAAAAGAACCAACCTATATATATATATATATATATATATATATATATATATATATATATATATATATATATATATATATATATATATATGTGTGTGTGTATAAGAGTAGGATATTATAAAAAAGGTTTGAAAATAGGAAGGATAGGAAGGAATATGAGAGTGACATGTGACATTTATTTATTTTTTTAATAAAAGACCCACGCATATCCAAATTTTTAGTTTACGGTTGTAAATGTTTGTTGTATACAAACCACTAGTCCATTTGCATATCTTAGCTTATTATAATTTTTTATGTTTTGTTTACCTTTCTAATTTAGTTTACGGTTGTAAATGTGTGGGTCTTTTATATTAATGGCAAGATATAGGAACAAATTAGCAAATTTCGTTTATATATAAGAATATATTCGCATATGATCAAATTTTAAAGATTTACATATATAAACAAATTTTAAAGGTTTACATATATGAACAAATTTGAAAATTTGGTTATATTTTTACGCATATGGACCGAAAAGTTGTTAAACATTTGACGTTTGATAGTTATAGCATATGAACATAAAAATATATTGTCACACCCCGCTAAAGCGGAAACACGGAATGTGAGAGCTGGAATATCATTACACGGTCATAAGCAAATATAAACGATTCAAGTCATTCCAATTAAAATAAAGTAGTTCAAGTTTCAACATTCAAAAACAACCAAGTAGGTCATGATTTAACTTAAAGTACAAATACAATGTCTCCAAAACAAATTTCCAAAACCTAAAGCCATTTCCGTTCACAAAACACGCATATTCACATAATAACTTAATAAACAAGTCCATTTAGTCCAAAGAGTTCAATACAAGTCACCATTGTTATTATTTTAGTCATCTCAGTCTCAGATTATTATCCACTAAAAATCCAGAACGTGTTCATAAGTTTTAAACGGACAAAACGACGATTTTCGGGAGAGTCAGCAGCCCGGTGCGCGGCACCTACCAGGGGGTGCTGCGCACCTCCTTGCTGTTCTTTCCCGTTTTGTGTTTTTCTTGTCAAAAACGTTTTGTTACTCAAAGATTTCGACATGCAATCGGTAGACACTTCATAATATGGTATTTTTATAGTTTCTAAACAACTTTTAACCACAAATACATAGATCTAAACATTATTTAGTTAAAAATCGCTTTTGTATAAAAAGAGTTATAAATCTTTATAAAAACTCATTTTTATGGTTTAGATCTTGCATGCAATTAGTAAAAACAGTAAATAAAGGTAGGAGAAAGATTTCTACCGGATGAAAATGAATGGATGATGTTTTAGACGGATTTAGAGCTCCAAAATCGGTAGAAAGAGCTTGAAACCAAAAACACTTTGCTCCTCCTTGATTGCTTTGATTTTTATACGTTTTTGATGGTTGATTTATGGTGGATTTGTGGCTGTATTTCCTGGATTTGATGGTGGTTTTTGTAGGTCCCACTGGTCCGATCTACAGGATTAAACTATACTAACTACGAGGCGGAATCTCGTAATCAATAAACACACAGGTTATAAACGAAAGCAATAAACGCATAAACACAATTACCGAATTCTAATGCTTCTGATTAACAATCGCTGTTACAATCCAAAAGCATAAACACGAATTCTCTATCAAAACCAACAACCCTAAACTGATCTGAACACCTCTATTTATAGAGTAACATGTCCAGCCAGTTTGGGCTTGGGCTCTATTGGGCCTCACGGACATGCAAGTCCGTGAGCAGCCCACTAAGCTATCTATACACAGGCTAATACAATACTACGTAATCAAAACATAATAGAACATCCAGTCATTGCAATTCTTGCACTAACAAACTCCCCCTTGACTGATGCTTCTATTCTCTGATTAATATCTCACTATCCGCATTAACCTGCAAGTTCAAACAACCATCAACGATCCTTTGGTAATCTCTACCAATATCTTCCCAACCTGCTAAAGTAACAATATGATCCTTCTTCAATATCTTCAGATCATTTTCGGTCAGATTAGCTAGCTGAGTGGCGTCAATAACTCTCAAGATCTCAGTCATGCCTTCATTGACTTCGTCATCTTTTCTGTACATCACCGCTTCGCCGGTTGCAACATCTACCGCCCAGATATGTAAGTCTCCAAGAATATCTCGACCAAAGTTCTTCATCGGAATCTTCGTCAAGCAAGCGATAGGAGGATATCGCATTCTTCTTGCAGTTCTCCCCGTTTCAGGATCTATCTTCTTCTTAGAGATCATCATCTTTCCAACTGCTGGTATAAACTCCTTGAATACTCCAGTTTTCGCTTCGTCTTTAAGTGTTCTTTCGACCCAGTTTGCATATTCATCCTTCCCTCTGTTGATTAGCTTCAGCTTTGACAAGTCGATGAGTTCTGACCTCGGAAATGAATTGAAATTTTCCCGATTTCTGGTTAAGTACTGAACTCCGTCAAATCTTTTAATCACGAACACCTGCAATTCAGAGTCAAACAACCAACTAATTATCCCCAAGTGTGGCTGGCGTTCTCTGGTGAAAAACTTTCGGATCAGTGGCTGTTGCTTCTTTGGATCGAGCTTTCTAAACCACCCTCTGCGTTCTTCTAAGCTCGGTTTCGAAGTACTTTCTCCTTTTTCTTCAATGTTTGCTTCCTCTGTGCTCGCTGGTTCTTGAAAAACATATTCTCCTCCGTCATCTTCAAAGATCCAAGTGTCATCAGTGCTTTCCCCAATGTCTTGTTCCTTATTTTCTCCACTTTGTTTTTGCTGCTTTGATTGCTCCCCCTGATCTGCTGAAGTATAAATAGGCAGTGCTCGAGATGTAGAGGCAATCTGCTCTCGTTGACGTGCAGCATCTTGATCATCTTCGGGATCATCTTGTCGCTGTCTGACTGCAGATGGTTTGCACGGTTCCTCCCCCTGAGCAGATGACCGCTTCGAGAGCAATTGAACCTGTGCTTCAAGAGAGGATATACGCAGTGATTTATCAGCGTCAGACTGCAAGAGTGTAGCAACCTGCGTAGAAAGCTGCAAAACAAGTGAAAGTAAATCATTAAGTGTGGGAGGTGGATTCTCCGTGGCCCGTTTCTTGTGTGGGCGCAAGTTGCTGTAGAGGACCCGGACTCTTCACCGCCAGGAGCTGGACGTTTCCCACGGTTCGATGGGTGAAACGAAGAAGTAACTTCGTTATCATCAAGATTCAGCTCCTCCGTGGCCGCATCGTTAACCTGAGTAGGAGAAGCAGCAGCATCAGCATTACGAGCAGGGGAGGGAACGATCACCTCAGTAGCAATAGAGTGATTACTCCCAGGTGGAGGAATAGGTGACCGCTCGGCAATGGCAGAGAGCGGAGGGCTCTCATGGTAGTTATCAATCTCCCTGTATAATGTATCACTTGAAGTGGAATCCACAGCGACAGGAATCTTGGCCTTGCGCTTAGGCCGAGGTTTTGGCTTGCTAGTTGCAGGAGGGACATGTGTCTCAGTATTCTCTGTACGCGGTTCCCCGTCCAGAAGATCTGCTTCCCTGTCAACATCATTATCACGAAAATTTAAATCAACAATCGCCCCGAAGAGTGGGGTATCCTCAGCTTGAGCTTCCCCGGGCTTGGCTGCGTGAATCGTGAGACAGGTTTTGAATAATTTTGGCCCGCCGATCTGTTGTACTCGTTCACAAACATTTGGTGGAATCTCAGGAAGGAAGTGCCTGAGAATTATCATGATAAAGCGGGGGTACACCATAAGCTCTTGCGGTTTAATCAGATCAGCTTGTATTGTTTGAAAAACGTATTCCGCCACCGGGTATGGTCTGTTCAGAACCAGACTTAGCATCATCGAGAGAAGCTTATTGTCGATCTTGTCGTGAGAGGTTTTAGAGTGCTTAAAAACTGTTATGAACACATGAACCAGATACCGCCAAGGTCCGAAGAATTTACCCTTGTGAAATGTAGTGGTAGTGGTGAAGACAGGCCCGGCATAGCCCAGTAATGGCAATTTGCGGGCAAGGAATCTTGGACCAAATGATGACGGTGCGCTTTCTTTGGAAGCAGTACCGAGGCGAAATATTTTTCGTAGATCAGTGCTGCTGAAGATAATTTCACGACCAGTTACGACTGTTCGCATGCCATCTTTGACTCTATTTGACCCCAGAAGTGGGAAATCTACGTGAGTAAGATTGCGGAGAAACTCAGCGACCAACGCAACGTTGATGGGTAGATCTTCGCTTAGGATATAGGACATCCTAAAGTGTTGAAGCCATAAGATCGTTTCCCGAAAGCGGAGTGAAGAAGCATCGTTAAGTGAAAATTTTACCGCCTGATTATGCCTCTTATCAAAGATCTTCGCCATCTGTAAAATCTGAAAAAGAAAACGAACACATCAGATCTAAAAGACACGAACATGTATGCCGTGAGTGAGCACGAACATGTGTGGGACGAACAAGGTCTTCGTCTAGGACACACACATAAGTGAACGAACAAGTTCTTCGTCTGAGACACACACATAAGTGAACGAACAAGTACACGAACAAGTTCGTCGTCTAAATCACACAAGCACACGAACAAGTTCTTCGTCTAAAACAAACAAACATGCGAGCAAGGTCTTCGTCTAAGATACACATAAGGGGACGAACAAGTTGTTCGTCTGACATCACGAACAAGGTGTTCGTCTGACATCACGAACAAGTTGTTCGTCTGACATCACGAACAAGTTGTTCGTCTGACATCACGAAGACAAGGACGAACAAGTTGTTCGTCTAGGAGCAAAGTAATTTGTCTAAGGCATTGAACCTAAGTATCTGGGCACATATGAATATAGGCGAAGAACATCATGCAAACAATTCAACTAATAACATCAACGACGAAGATCAGCGAAGCAAGATACAGCAATATTAGACGAACACATCAAGAACATAAACATGTTTATCAAAAAATTTTGAAGATCTGGACGAACAAGTATGGGAAAAACCCAGAATTTTGAAGATTAACACATAATCACAAACTTAACCAAGCAATTTATGAAGATCTGGACGAACAAAATATGAATATCAACGAAGAACAGAAGAACTTACATGAGGGAATAGTCAACCTTAAGAAGAACTTCGTGAGTGAAAAGATCTCCGAGAATGTGTAAAAATTTTGAAAAGTGAAAAGTGAAAAATTAATTTTACTTTTGAGTTTATATATAGGCCAAGAGTGGGCCTGAGAAGACTGGGCCTAAAGTTTTGGGCCCAATGGACTTAAAAGTGTTTAAACCAACGTTTTCCAAAATAAATAATATTACAGAAAGTAAAAAGAAAAGGAACTGAAAACAGAAACGTGAATCAAAGTTTTAACTAAACGAACAAGTGTAGTATACATTTATAATTCGATCAGATTGCTTATCGGGGTTTCAAAGATAATTTAATTTAAATCCATGTTTGTGTAGTTGTCCAATTTAACCGTTCAGCCTTACACCAAAAAGTTGTGTTTTAAATACAAGTAAACTGTCGTAGATTTAGGCGAAAAGCACTCAGAAGTTAAGAACCATTCGACAAAAGGTTGAGATACTCAAGATATTTGTGAATCCTTCCATGGTACAAAGTGGTATGGAATGGTTACCAGCCTTGACAGTGCAACATATGAAGCTAACATTAAGATAACCTGTATCAAATTTGTTGAAAACAGTTTAACGCATTGGTTTAATTGTGCAAGTCTATGACTGAGCTTCTATGAAGCCTTTTTAAGATATTAGAATTCTGCGACTTTCTATGGAACCCTTTAACGAGCTTTCTACCAACCGATCCCAGACCCGTTAGGACCTTAGGTGGCTAGATGATCAAGGCACCCCGTGTGTGTACTTACTCAAGTTCCAAAGGCCGCTTATGTGAATTCAAACACTTATTAACACACCAATAAAATATTTTAAACTTGATATAGGTGTCTCCCATCTGTTAGTGTATCACATGACTTCGTAGCAGAAATCCATTCTCAACCTTTGTTGCAATCAGCAAACTTGAGTCGTTTAATGGTTGGAAACTGTAGAGCTCTAGAACAGCAAACCACACAACTGAATTCAGTAATAAGGCGAAGGGCCACAAGACACTGGAATTTAAACTAAAAAACTGTGAACAATTAAACAGCAAGTGGCAAAAACCCGATCTAAGACTAAGAGTCATAAGCAAAAGATATCTTCATCTCGAATTTAAAATTCTAACTAAGTTACCCTAAATTATTATTATTATTATTTTTTTTTTTTTTTATTTTTTTTTTTTTTGAAAAAAGGAAAAACGTTGGTTAATCTAAGTTTCGAAGTCCAATACGATGAAGAAGCGATTCAAAGCGGGTTTTGTCAAAAGCTTTAGTGAAGAGATCGGCTAAGTTGTTTTCGGAAGAGACACGAAGGATGTCGATCAATTTCTTTTCATAATAGTCTCGGATAAAGTGGTGTTTAAAATCTATATGACGGGTTTTACTATGTTTAACAGGATTTTTAATAACAGAAACGGCAGCCTCATTATCTATATTAATAGGAGTAGAGGTATAGAATAAACCGTAATCCAGCATCTGTTGTTGAATCCAAATGACCTGTGAGACAAAGCTACCCGCAGCTATGTATTCGGCTTCGCAGGATGAGACGGAAACAGTTGTCTGTTTCTTGCATTGCCATGACACGAGACGTCCTCCCAAAAATTGACAACCACCGGAGGTTGACTTTCGATCGATGTTGCATCCACCCAAATCGGAGTCGGTGAATGCTTCGAGAAAGAGGTCGCTTCCTTTGGGATACCAGAGACCCAGCCGCGGTCGGCCTTTGAGGTAGCGAAGAATCCTCTTTACAGCAGAATGATGAGACATTTTAGGACACGCTTGAAACCTAGCACATAAACAGACAACAAACATTATATCAGGTCGAGATGCAGTAAGATACATTAAAGATCCTATAATGCCGCGATAAACAGTGGGATCCACGTCAGGATCGTTTTGTGCGTTTGGTTCCAGATTGTGCTGCTGTGAAATGGGAGTAGCAATGGATTTGGCATCGGTCATGTTGAACTTCTTTAGCACTTCAGTGACATAGTTTGATTGATGAACGAACATCCCGTCGGGTAGTTGTTCGACTTGTAAGCCGAGAAATAGCTTCAGTTCACCCATGGCACTCATCTCGAATTTGTCTTTCATGAGCTTTTCAAAATCCTTACACATCTGATTATCAGTGGAACCGAAGATAATATCATCCACGTAGACTTGAACTAATAGTTTAGCCTTGGGTGAGTCCTTGATGAATAGGGTGCTATCGATACGACCTCTCTTGAAACCGGATTCTAAGAGAAAATTGGATAATGTTCCATACCACAGACGAGGGGCTTGGTGAAGACCGTATAGAGCTTTGTTGAGCTTGTAAACCTTATCAGGGTGTTGTGGATCTTCGAAGCCAGGGGGTTGCTGAACATAGACGGTGTCATCGATTTTACCGTATAGGAAGGCACTTTTAACATCAAGTTGGTAAACGGTAAGTCCCATGTGAGATGCATAGGCTAAGAAGAGACGAACAACCTCGAGACGAACGACTGGGGCAAAGACATCCTGAAAATCTAATCCTTCTTCCTGGTAAAAGCCTTGTACCACTAAACGAGCTTTGTTGCGAGTAATAATTCCACGGTCATCTCGTTTGCATCGGAAAACCCATTTGGTGCCTATGGCGTAGGCGTCATCGGGGAGAATCACGAGTACCCAAACCCCTAGTTTTTCAAATTGAGCCAATTCTTCTTGACATGCATGTACCCAGTTAGCATCCTTAAGGGCCATGTGAATGTTGGCAGGGACGTCTTGGGAAACGAAGCAGAGATAGCGACAATTATTGAAGTCCTCGGATGTTGTAGCAAAAGCGTACATGCCTTGTAGTTCCTCGAATTGCGATCGAGTTTGAACGGGGGCATTAAGATCGCCAATAACGTTGTCCAAAGAATGGACTTTATGAATTCGAGACACACCGTGCGGTTCTGCCGCATCGGTCGGAGCTGTTGCAGGATGTGGTTCTTCCACAGTTTCTTGATCATCGGTTAGTTCTTCGGTGACGAGTGGTTCTGCCACTTCGTCTTGATCATCTGCTTGGTCATCGGTGACAGCAGGTTCAGTAACGATTTCTTGAATGACATGGGTACGAGGAAAAACTGAATCGTCATCATCAGAAGAGAAACTCGGGTTCTCTGTTCCTGTACAAGTCACACTCGGAGAAAGGTTAAAAGATTTAAATAATGCATCATAGTCGAAAGCTATATCTGGACCATTTTGTTTTTCAAACGTGTAGCTAGTTATTTCCAAGTTAAAAACAATTTCCACGGTTCGTGAAAGTTTTAAGTAAACTCTTTTGTTAGCGCAACCCTCTACATATCCAAGAAAGTATCCCTGGACAGCTTTGGGTGCGAACTTGGTGAGGTAATTCGTTTTTAAAACGGTGCAGGGAGCCCCAAAGGGTTCCAGACCAGCAAGATTCGGCTTACGACCATTAAGCAATTCATAACTTGTTTTATCAAACCGTTTCACCGTTAACACTCGATTAAGGACGTAGCAAGCTGTATTCACGGCCTCCCCCCAAAATGTGACAGGGAGAAGTGAATCAACTAACATAGTGCGTGCAGCCTCTATCAAGGTTCTGTTTTTCCGTTCAGCGACTCCATTTTGTTGTGGTTCGTATGGTGCGCTGTGTTGTTGAACTATCCCATTTGCTAAGCAGTAGAAGGTCATCGTGGAATTTTTGAATTCTGTCCCGTTATCGCTGCGTAGGTGCTTGACATTTGCTTTGTAGACATTTTTGATCATGTCAAAGAAGTGGATTAGCGTGCCAGCAGTTTCGCTCTTAGTAGCTAGAAAGTAAACCCACGAATAGCGAGTGTAATCGTCGGTGATCACTAGACAATAATATTTTCCTCCGAAGCTTCTTTGGGCAATGGGACCGAAAAGATCAGTGTGCATTAGCTCGAATGGTGTCTCGATTGTGTTGATGGCCTTGGACTTGTGATGTTGCTTGTGTTGCTTTCCGAGTTTACAAGGAATGCATTTATCTTCATACTCAAAGCGTTTGAGTGGAATGCCATTGACTAACCCTTTCTTTGTGATCTCATTCATTTTCCGAAAATGTAAGTGTGCCATCTTTCTGTGCCAAATCATGGCCTCTTCACTAGTTGACTTTGACATAGACATGTTGAGTCGACGGTGAGTTCAGTGTTGTTCATATCCATAATGTATGTGTTTTTCGTTCTTGGGGCACGCATCAGTATCAGTTCCTCTGGGATATCAATCTCTGACTTAAGAATCAAAACTTCCTTCTTGGTAAAGTGCACGGGATTATCGTTGTCGCAGATTTGAGAGACACTCAGCAAATTGTGCTCTAGCTGCTTAACATAAAATACATCCTTCAGTGTGATTTTACCATTTGTAACTGATCCAATTCCAGTTATCTCTCCACCTTTATCTCCTGCAAAATTTACTCGTCCTTTCTTTCCTGATTCGAAGTTATTGAGCAGCTCTCTTTCTCCTGTCATGTGCCTGGAACAGCCACTGTCAACGTACCAGTTGTTGACGAGTCGGTGACTCGGTTCCTGCACAGTAAATGTAAATCATTAGTTCTCATGGGGAACCCAGGCCATAACAGACCTGGATTGTCCATTTTCAGTCACATAAGTGACCCGTTTGTAAACTCCCTTGTTTTGATGAGAAACGTGAGATGTGTGTCGTGAGGAGAAATGACTGTTAGAGTTGTATGGAACTCTATGACTCATTTGTGATGAATTAAAATGGTTGGATGGTGAGTGATGATAACGTGGCTCATAGTGAGTTCGTGGAGGAGGATGGTGATAGTTTTGGTGATAATTGTTGTGATGGTATCGTGGAGGAGTTTGGAAACTTTGTTCAGAATTGTGTTGACGAAAGGATGGAACGAATGGTTGTTGAGGCCGTTGATGAGGACGTTGGTTAAAGTTTCCTGTGCTCGGTTTAGTATACCCCGAAGGTCTTGAATATGTATTAGGACGCTCATGTTGCGGATTTCGAAGAATGTGAACGGGTTTTGTGGGAGTGAACTTAGGTTTTGGTGTGGGCGTGACTTTAACTTGAGGTTCCTTTCGTTTGTTTGTACATACCGAGGCCACGTGTCCCCTTTCACGACATTTGAAGCAGTTTAATGATTCCATTTTGTTCTGTGGAGTTGGTTCAGAATCCGAAGATATATCATTTGATGGAATCTTTTCGGGTTGCTTTTCTTGAGATGGTGCAGATTCCTGGCCTTTGCTATTTGATGATTCACTTTCATCATTCGTTGGAGGTTGGGTTCTAAAGAAACTAAAGTCATTGTTGTATGGAGGTGGAGTTTCGTTATAACCTAAACCTGTGGTTGTACCAGAAGTGCGTTGACGACTTATCATGGAGTTCAAGGTGACAGAAGAGGTGCGGAATTGTTCCATCTTACTCTCCTGTTCAGTTAATTTGATTTGACAAGCATGTAACTCTTGAACTTTCATGGCAAAATTTTTCTTTTCGTTTTCAAGACTGTCGTACAACATGGCGACTTTTTGTGTTAAAAGACCTACATCTGCTAGAAGTTGAACTCTTGTTTTTTCAGTTTGTTTAAATTTTCTTATGTAGTCATCTTTTAAGAAAACCTGTATTGAAACTTCCTTTTCAAGTTTGGTTTTCTGTGTTTCCAAACTTGATACTGAAGTGAACAATTTGTCATGTTCAAGAGTTAAGACAATAAAAGATTTGCACAATTCTTTAACAGATGCAAGGTCAAGAAGTACCTTAGACTTCTCGGTTTGAAGACCAGCCATTTTTGCAACAAAATTGTCGTTAGATACGTCCACCGTACAATTGCATAGTGTTTTCTCGTCCTTAGTGTCTTAAACATCCTGATCGTCTTCATTTGAGCTTGTGTCGTTATCAGAACTGGAACTTGTGTCATTATCGGAACCTGAGTCACTGGTTTCACTGTGAATCTCTTCAACAGAAGCCATGAGTGCTTGATTGGTACAGATTGTCCAGTCGTATGTGTGATCATCGTGTTGGACGATCATTGCCTGTGAGGCTAAGCTACGCTGTGGTTGAGAGGCTTGTGAAGGACCGCTTTTGTCTTGATTTGAAGTACGTTCAACTTTAGGCTGTTGACACTCTCTTGCGAAATGACCAGGTTGTTGACAATTGTAACACCGTACCTTAGATTTATCGAAGCCTGCCTTTCCTGTTCTTAAACTTCGTCCTGTTCTTGCCATGAATCTCTTTATTCTATTAGTAATCATAGCGGTTTGCCATTGTAAATCCATTTCTTCAAGGTCATCCTGATCAACTTGACTGAAATCCTCATCCCATAGCCCTGGATCGGCAATTTTTCCTTGTACCTGATTTCCATAGGCAGTCAAAAAGCAAGATAATATTTCGAGACTTTCCTCTGCAGATTTAACACTCATTGGCATTTTCTGATGTGTGGCAGGAACAGCTGGTGTTGCAGTGGTAGGTCGAGTGCCAGAATGTGTTTCCAAGGGCGGTGGATCCTTATCCGTAAAGAAAGCAGTTGCGTTTTCGGAGGTGTTTGATTCTGAGGTTTGCCCGTAGGGAGTTTGATCTGTAATCATGTTTGTTGTGAAACGGGTCAATTCATAACCTCTGAATCGTTCTAGCAGTGCTTCTAAAGTTAAGACTTCGCCGGTGTTTTTGTCAATTTCATCTTTTATAAGGTTTACGTAAACCTCCCAACGCTTAGGAAGCGCATCCAAGAATCGCTCAATTTTTTCATTTGCTACATCGATTTTATATCTAGCGAGTTCTGCAAGAAGATTGAAGTATCTGGTAACAGTATCTTCAAAAGGTTCATTAACTCCTGATGTGAAAGTATTGAATTGTCGTTTAAGGATATTCGCTCGACTCTTTTGCTGAGCAGGGGTTCCGGCATATTGTTTTTCAATCGCTTTCCATAGATCATGGGAAGTTTTCTTATTATTCTCCAGATTCTTGTAAAGATGTTGCATGTCAACTGGCAAAGCCATCTTTAGACTTGCTATTGCTCTGTTTTCAGAATCATATTCTCGTCGATATTCAGGTGACATTTTATTGACGGGAATTTTTGCAGTTACATTGTCTATAGTTTGACGCGGATGTTCATAGACTTCTTGAATGCATACCCACATTTGCACATCATTGTAACGACAGAATTGTTCAAATAGTTCAGCCCATTCAAAATATTGTGATGAGTTAAGTAACTTTGGAGGTACGTTAACGGATTGTTTAGAATCCATTGCAGCGAAGAAGTGCGCGAAGATGTCACGAAGATGTTATGCAGCGAATAAGTATACGAAGATGGGTCACGAAGATGTTGTTCAACGAAGATGTTGTTCGACGAAGATGGGTGTCAATCACGAAGATGTTGTTCGTAGACTTAAGTTATCCAGAAACGAAGAAATTCCAACGAAGATGTTCACGAAGAAGTATCCACGAAAATCCACGAAGAAGTATCCACGAAAATCCACGAAGAAGTGTTCACGAAAATCCACGAAGAAGTATCCACGAAGATCCACGAAGAAGTATCCACGAAGATCCACGAAGAAGTATCCACTAAGATCCACGAAGAAGTGTTCACGAAAATCCACGAAGATGTTTTCACGAAGATGTCTCCACGAATCAAATCCACGAACTAAGTCCACTTGTTAAATCCATGAACTAAGCCCACGAAGTAAATGCACGAACTAAGCCCACGAAGTAAATCCACGAAGACGTCTAGAAACCCTAATCGCCGCCGAAGATGTCCAGAAACCCTAATAAACACAAACTGCCGCTGAAAAATTACTAAGAACCCTAAATTTCCAGAATCGATTAAAACCTGAATTTAACCCTGAACCAAATCTCGATAGAGAGCAAACAAAGCGTTTGCTCTGATACCAATTGTAGGTCCCAGTGGTCCGATCTACAGGATTAAACTATACTAACTACGAGGCGGAATCTCGTAATCAATAAACACACAGGTTATAAACGAAAGCAATAAACGCATAAACACAATTACCGAATTCTAATGCTTCTGATTATCAATCGCTGTTACAATCCAAAAGCATAAACACGAATTCTCTATCAAAACCAACAACCCTAAACTGATCTGAACACCTCTATTTATAGAGTAACATGTCCAGCCAGTTTGGGCTTGGGCTCTATTGGGCCTCACAGACATGCAAGTCCGTGAGCAGCCCACTAAGCTATCTATACACAGGCTAATACAATACTACGTAATCAAAACATAATAGAACATCCAGTCATTGCAATTCTTGCACTAACAGTTTTAGAGAGAGTTTTGAGAGAGAATGGTACTATGTGTTTTTGTGTGTGTGTTTTAGATTAAAGAAAATGAAAATGAAAAGAAAATAGGTAGAGTGTAGTAAAGAGGGTCTTGGGAGACTGAGAAATCAGTAATGGAGTGTTACAAATCGTGTGTGATTGGTTTAAGTTTGTGTAAAAACGAGGCAAGGACTAAAAATGTAAATAATTTGAAATCTGGCAAGAGGTGCTGCGCACCGTGCACTAGGTGCTGGGCACCGTGCATTAATCAGATTTTTATCTGATTTTTGTTTTTACGTTATTGCTTCGTTGGACCTTTTGTTAATTGAAAGTTCTTAATTATGATACGTTATGAACTTAGGAAAGTTCAATAGGTGTTTTCTTGGTATTAGGACTTATATAATTGATTCCGGGAGTTATTCCGACACTGGTTCCGACAAAATAAAGACACAACATGTACGAGCTAGAGAATTATGAACACTACAAAAAGAGTAACTGGAGATTCGAACAGATTAAGTAACTGAGAATCACCTGAATTTTTGACGGTTGTCACATCATCCCCGGGTTGAAAGAAATTTCGTCCCGAAATTTGACTCGTCACATCAGGTAGAAGTATCTTTGAACAAATGCGGATACTTTTGAAGTATCTGGTCTTCACGTTCCCATGTGAATTCGTGACCACGTCGGGAGTTCCAACGAACTTTGACAATAGGAACACGGCTTTGTCTGAGTTGCTTGACCTCTCGGTCTACAACTTCAAGCGGTTCCTCGATGAAATTGAGTGTTGTCGATCTTGACCTCGTCGAGCGGAATGACGATGGTCTCATCGGATAGGCACATTTTCAAGTGCGAGACATGGAACGCGTTATGAACATTGGAAAGAACTGGCGGGAGTTGGAGTCGATAAGCTACTGGACAAATACGCTCGATGACTTCAAACGGTCCAGTGTACCTGGGGCTTAGCTTACCGCGTTTCCCGAAGCGAACTACCCCTTTCCATGGCGATACTGTGACGTCCCGTCAATTTGGAGTACTTATGTACCGTTATTATTTATATTTTATTCGCAATTGTTTTGACCCTTGTATTTCGCTTTGTTTTACTCACGGTTTATCGATGAGAATCGGGTTTTATGTGACTATTTTGATTCGTCCCTTGAGACGTAAGTTGATTTTTACCTAAGTGCCAAATAGTTAGTATGCTCATGAAAATAAGTTAGGAGGTTACGCCCAAATTGTCGGTTAACGTATTCTTTATCTTCGAGTAACAGTGCTTTTACACTTGTTTATTTTCTACCAAAATCGTGCGTGTCTTGAATCCAAACTTAAAAGTTATCATTTAAATGAATCATAATACCAATAAAATCATGTAATGAACTTTCCTAAGTTCATTTGTAAAACAATCGGAAACCCTAAGCTAATGCATATACGTAACGACAACACGAACAAAAAAAAAACGAAGAAATCCAGGAACCTGACCGAGCGCGCCGCGGTGAGCTGGCCGCGCCGCGGTCATGGTCCTGGACAGGTTGTTTTTGTTGAAGTGTGAGTCACCAAATACGTGTTTAACTCTTGAAACACTTGTCCAACAGATGTCAAAACTCTTCTATCACAGATTTTGACTCACTATTACCTCATGCAAGTCCCTTTTCATTTCATTTCATACACACACATAACATCTCATTTCTCTCTCTCTACTTGAAGCTAACACACAAACACACACATTTTCCTTCAAACTTCCTTCTTGTGGCTGTGATTTCCAGCTTTTAACCCACGAATTTCACCATTATAAATCAATAATTTCGTCATGGAAAGTAAGGTTTAGTCATCCTTTTGGAAGCTTTCACTTATCTCTAACATTTTGGGTCAAAAAATCACCACCCAAACATCAAGAAATTCCATCAAAACGTGTTTGATCTTCACACCTTCATTTTCATTGAGGTATAATAACCCTTCCTCACTGTTTTTAATATGATTTACTTAATGCATGTATCATCTAGTACATAGATTTGAGTTTTATAAAAGTTTGATGGTAAATAATCCTTGAAATCAAGTTTTACAAATATGTACATGGATCTTTGATTTAAATGGTGAAAAGCTTTACAAAATGGTTATTTGAAAGTGTTTTGATGATTCCATAACTTGCATGTTTAAACTTATTACATCAAAAGATGATTTTTCCAACAAAAAAAACGATATTGTAAAAATTGATGTTTCTGCAGTCGTGACCGCGCCACGGTGCCTCCACCGCTAGGCGGTCGTGGTAAAGTTACGACCGCGGCGCAGTCACTCCACCGCGAGGCGGTCGTTGTCCAGATTTTGGAAATTTTGTAAATCCGTTAAATTTGCACCTTAAACTTGTTATATTATGAACCATTATTAACGGTGAGTGTATTGTGTTTTAGAGGAGGGTTTTTCCTCAGCACCACGCCACCGAGGTCTTTGATTCCGGATTCTATTCTTGTCAAATCTTGCGGGTGCTAACGGTATAAATTGCTATCCTTGAGAATCTTTCATTTTCATTATCCATCGTTATTCGGTTTTAGCCTTGAAAACGGTTAGGAGTAAATATTAGGCCAACACTTAATGTATTATCGGATTTGGATTGAGAATGGGCGAAATATGTTAAAATGTAATTTAACCGAAAGTATTGTATTAAACTTATTATTGTATTATGTACTATGAATAAGGTTTAAGATGAAATTGTTGTTAAGCGGGAAAGTGTATGAATTTTGGACAAATAATTTTTGATGCGGAAGCGCTGCCGGATTGTCCATTCACGACTTTACGACCATAAACACTCGTATGAGTAAACTTATATATAAAAGTAACTTATTATACAATAACATCGTCTTTGGACTCGAAGACGCCAACGAAATCCTAAATGTCATAACATTATTTAAAACGGACATTTTCAACCTCTTTGCGATATATTAAAACTTCGTCACTTTGTAATCCTCGTTTTAATTCAACGAAATATGTTTTTAAGACAAACTTTATAAATGGTTTTTGAAAAGTATTTTACTCTAAAATATTTTGGTATGAAAAGACTCCCAAATTATTCAAGGTGTCAAATTGACTTTTAAATTGATTTTGACTTTAATAAGTCAACATAATTGACATTTGACTTTCATAAGTCAACATCTGTGACTTTGACTTTTATAAAGTCAACATTCCTTACGTTTGACTTTGACCAAGTCAACATTGTTTCCGTTGACCTTGGTCGATCTACTGAAACTTGATAACGATATTCTATTAACCGTACTCCTAGTAATCATTTTCGATTCGGATTATCATCCTTTTCCAGTTGACGATTATGACGTGGAATGCCGATATCTCTCCGGACGGTCCTGTTTGACGCGGAACATCGCCTTCTAAATACGTCACCTCATTTAAACTTATTAATATTTGGAATATCTTATTTAACTTAATCTTAACCGACAAGGCTAAACCGGACCTAGACTTATAGAGATACTGAGACTATGTTGTTTATTGTTTTAAGGCACTTAGGCGGTGGAGTTGTAACTCTGTGTTGGTGTACCCGATATTTGTTTGCTGAAGCTTTATCAGTGAGTTATTCGTAGCCCTTGTCTTACTATTTTTGGGCTGTAAAGCGTATTTTAAAACTGTCTGCGTATGCAGAATGTTATTAATCATCTTGTAGTGTATTTTAAAACTGTCCGCGAATGCGGAATGATATTGATTATCTTGTTTACCCAGTGATTTAGGTCTGCCTTAGATTAAGTATCATTAGGCTCGAGGAGCCTCCCCTTATACACTTGATTAAGCTTTTGCCCGCGGTTTCATATATACAGATCTGTTTGGGTTTGACCGAACCCTCATCGCTCGCTAGGACGTACCTAGGAGTAGGTGTTATGGCCGTATTTCATAATTGGTTGCCTTTGGATTGATACCCCTTAGGATAGGGGTTAATTTACGTGGTCAGGTTCAGTGTATGATAGTCTAGGCATGGTACCTCTCACTATTGGATTGTATAACAAGATATGATGTTTGAAATTATAATGTTTATTGAAACTTGTCGATGGGTCACTTTTTACTTAAAATTGCGAATAATTCACCAACATGTTGTTGATGTCGTTTTAACGCTTTGCAGGAAATTAAGGATTTCCATTGATCATGCCATAGTTTATTTCCGGATCGCTTGCTTTTGGGAAATTTGGATTTGAATTGTTTATTGTAATTTCCATGACGATCCGTTGTTTATTTCTTTTGGAATTGTATTTGTACTTGGCGTCTTATCGCCTTTGACGTTATGATGTATTTGTAACATTTGGCATGATCTATTTAATTTGATGTTTTGTTTATCGGTTATATTGTTGTAATCTTGACTCTTGATATTATAACTGGAACATTCCGTGTTTCCGCTATAAGCGGGGTGTGACAGATACCTTAAGAAGCACACGATCGCCGACCTGGAACTCAAGGGGTTTTCTTCGGTTATCGGCGTAGCTCTTCTGCCGAGTACGGGACGTCTTCAGTCGTTCTCTGATAGTAGTGATCTTCTCGATGGTTTCCTGAACAATGTCGAGCCTTGTGAGCTGTCGATCGCCGGCTTCAAGCCAACAGAGCGGCAACCGGCACTTACGTCCATATAAGGCCTCGAACGGGGCACACTTAATGCTAGCGTGGTAGCTGTTGTTGTACGAAAACTCGACCAATGGAAGATGAGTATCCCAATTTCCTCCAAAGTCAACTACGCATGCTCTAAGCATATCCTCAAGCGTTTGGATCGTCCTTTCGCTTTGACCGTGGTCCGAGGGTGGTAAGATGTGCTAAGATCTAGTCGCGTCCCGAGAGATTTCTGAAGCGCGTTCCAAAAGCGGGACGTGAACCGACTATCCCTGTCAGAAATGATGGAGAGAGGTGTCCCGTGGCGAGAGATGATCTCGTTGATGTAGATTTGCGCGAACTTCTCCATTGAGTGGGTTTCTCGTACTGGCAAGAAATGAGCAAACTTTGTCAAACGGTCCACAATTACCCAAATTGTGTCGTTACCCTTTGCCGTCCGGGGTAACTTGGTAATGAAATCCATTGATATTTGCTCCCACTTCCACATAGGAATCTCCGGTTGCTGCAGAAGTCCTGAAGGTTTCTGATATTCCGCCTTAACCTTGGAGCAAGTGAGACACTTGGCTACGTACAAGGCGATATCTTTCTTCATGCCCGGCCACCAGTAATACTCTCTAAGATCCTTGTACAACTTGTCGGATCCTGGGTGGATAGAGTATCGGGAACGGTGGCCTTCATCCAGAATTAACTTCCGAAGATCCTCGGACTTCGGAATCCATGCTCGGCCCTTGAAGTAGTGAATCCCGTCGGATTTGTGTTCGAACTCCTTCTCATGATTGTGCAAGGTCTCTCCCTTTAGGTTCTCGGGCTTCAACGCTTCTCGCTGAACCTCGGCGATTTGCGTTTGAAGGTTAGTCTGAATTTGGATACCTAATGCTCTAACCCGAGATGGTTTCACCCTTTCCTTCCGACTCAGGGCGTCTGCTACTACGTTTGCTTTACCCGGGTGGTATTTGATCTCGCAATCGTAGTCACTCAGCAGTTCGATCCATCTCCTTTGTCTCATGTTGAGCATATTCTGGTCTAGGATGTGCTGAAGACTCTTGTGATCCGTGAACACCGTGCACTTAGTCCAATACAAGTAATGTCTCCAGATCTTTAGTGCAAAGACGACTGCTCCCAGCTCTAAGTCGTGAGTTGTCTTGAAGCGTAGGCGATGACTTTGTCTTTCTGCATAAGGACACACCCAAGTCCTTGGTGGGATGCATCGCAGAATACAACGAAGTTATCCGTACCTTCTGGTAGCGACAAAATCGGTGCGTGACAAAGCTGGTGCTTGAGTTTCTGGAAGGATTCCTCTTCCTTCGTACCCCAAAAAAAATCCTTATCCTTCTGAGTGAGCTCGGTGAGTGGCTTAGCGATCTTCGAGAAATTCTCGATGAACCTTCGATAGTAGCCGACCAACCCTAGGAATTGACGAATTTCCGTAGGAGTCGTCGGGGCTTGCCATTTCTCGATCGCTTCTATCTTAGCCGGATCCACATGGATCCCATCTTGGTTGACCACATGACCAAGGAAGTGTACTTCCCGGAGCCAGAATTCACACTTAGAGAATTTGGCGTACAATTTCTGTTCTCGGAGGAGTTCTAAAATGAGTTTCAAGTGTTTCGCGTGATCCTCCTTGTTTCTCGAGTAGATAAGAATGTCATCAATGAACACGATCACGAATTTGTCTAGGTAAGGTCTACACACTCGGTTCATTAAGTCCATGAACACGGCTGGTGCGTTGGTTAGACCGAATGGCATGACTAAGAATTCGTAATGACCGTAACGGGTACGAAAAGCGGTCTTTGGAATGTCGGTCTCACTGACACGAACCTGATGATAACCCGAACAGAGGTCGATTTTCGAGAAATAAGTTGCACCCTGCAACTGGTCGAAAAGGTCATCGATCCTCGGGAGTGGGTATCGGTTCTTGACGGTCAGCTTGTTCAGTTCGCGGTAGTCGATGCACATACGAAAGGATCCGTCTTTCTTTTTAACGAAGAGTATAGGGGCTCCCCAGGGGGACGAGCTAGGACGAATAAGACCATGATCCAAGAGTTCCTGAAGCTGCTTAGACAACTCTTTCATCTCCGGTGGGGCTAGACGGTACGGTGTCCTAGCGACCGGGGCTGCACCAGGTATGGGGTCTATCCGGAATTCCACTTGTCGATGCGGAGGTAGCCCGGGAAAATCTTCGGGAAAGACTTCAGGGTGATCCTTGACTACTGGGATATCTTGAATACGGAGCTCCTTGGGTTTACGTTCAACAACGTGAGCAAGAAATGTGTCACAGTCCTTCTCGAGGTACTTACGCATTTTAATGGACGACACGAGACGGAGTGATCGTCCGGGTTTGTCTCCTTGAACAACTAAAGTTTCGGTGTCAGAAAGAGGAATGCGGATGAGTTTGTCAAAACAGACGATCTCGGCTCGGAAACGAGAGAGCCAGTCCATTCCGACGATGACATCAAAGCTTTTCAGCTCGATAGGGATTAAATCAATAGGGAAAGTTTTATCGGACAGGCATATGGAGCATACTATGATTATATCCTTAGCTTCGAACTCCTGACCGTTAGCGTACTCTATGGTGAAGCTATCCTTAAGAACCTTAGATCCTAAGTTAATAAGGGGTCTAAATTCTAAGGACACAAAGCTTCTTTCGGCACCAGAATCGAACAAAACGGATGCATAATGATTATTAACAGGGAACGTACCGTTCACCGCGTTTGGGTCCTGTCGAGCCTCTTCAGCTGTGAGTGCGAATGCAAGTCCTCGACCTCGCCCGCCTTGGTTAGGTTGGGCGTTTCGGAGTCTCGGGCAAACATTTCGGAGGTGCTGGTCACTTCCGCACTCGAAGCATACCGGCTTCGGACCTGGAGCTGCCAACTTTTCCGTGCAGTACTTAGCAAAGTGCCCTTCCTTCTGGCACCTCAGACACACGGGACAGTTACCGTGGTGGTGGAAATTGCACTTGTTGCACTTGGGGTTCGTCCCCGTGTATCGATTCCCAGCTGGTGGAGGTGGCGGTGGCGGTGCTACGGCTTCTATGGCAAGGTTGCCGGTGGTCTTCTTCTTCTTGTTCCTATCACTCCGCCTTGGAGTCTGGTCAGACTTCCTTTTCTCACCCGACTCCTTCTTGGGTGAGGCAGGAGTGGTGAGTAGGTCGCTCGTGAGGCGGTGAGCTAGGATAATGGCACTCTGGAGGGTCTGGGGTTCCTTAGTGAGAACCATTCCTCTGATTTCGGGAACAAGACCGGAAATGTACAGGTCGATCTTGCTTTCCTCGGGAGTTACTAACCTTGGGACCAGTCGAGCCAACTCGTGGAATCGGGCAGTGTACCCTTCGATGTCGTTTCCGACCATCTGATGATCCTAGAGCTCGGCCTCGAGCTTCTTGATTTCCCCTTTGGGGCAGTACTCCTCAATCAGGAGGGTCTTGAATTATTCCCAGGTGAGAGCATTAGCGGTCTCGCGTCCCCTATTGCGGACCACATTGTTCCACCAAGTCAGTGCCTTACCGTGCAATACGCAGGAGGCGTACTGCACTTTCATGGCTTCAGCACATCCACTGATGTGCAACACCGACTCGATGCTCTCGAACCAGGATACCAGGCCTACGGCACCAGATGTGCCATGGAACTCCTTAGGCTTGCAGGCCATGAAGCTCTTGTAGGTGCAGGCTGGTGGGTTTGGGGGTTGCTGTTGGTTCTGGTGGTTGTTCTGTTGCTGCTGTTGTTGCTGCTGTTGTTGTTGATGTTGTTGCTGTTGCTGTTGTTGTTGCTGCTGTTGCTGTTGTTGCTGCTGGTGGTTGTTGACGTTAGCATTGATTCCCGCAGTGATCTGGGCGATCATATTGGGCATCGCTGCTTGCAATTGTTCGGCCACTTGCTCAGGAATGATTGCGGCGTTGGTACGGGGTGCCATGATTCTACAACAGATAACAGATTCAGTTTAGAAACGCATGATTAGAGTACGATAAGAATTTAATTCAATGAACAAGTTAACAATCACGCAAGAGTGAGGTAATAGAACAGATAGCACACGCACGACAAAGTTTCAAGAGATTCACACGACAAGGATTCATACGTAAGAAAATGATTCAACATAGTACAAGATTCACAAGACAAGGTAATAATAGATAATAATAAATGGAACTTCATTCATTAATATAAAAGTTGAGTACAAGGTTCAAAATAGGAGAAGTACAGTACAATACATAAGGAAATAAAGAAAATGGCGCGAAGCTGTGTACATTTGAAAATTACAACTCGGCCTATAGTACATAATAAAGGAAATAAACTAACGGCGTCTCTCGAAGAACATCTTGGCAGCAATAACCGCCAACAAGGTCCCCATGACCAAGCAAACTCCTACCAAGCGTTGCACCGTACGGTCCGTGGCCTGAACCACAGAAAGGTGACGCAACGCTTGTTCCGACAACCTCTGCGCGGCGTCGGAGACCTCGCAAAGGAGCAGCCCTTTTTGCTGGGCTTCCTCTGAAAGTCCCCTAACCTCGCGGTGGAGGTGCAGGAAGGCGGCAGGAGGGGTAGTTGTGGGGTAGGCGGCATCCTCTGCCTGGCTGCCTCAGCGTCTCGAGCCCGCTGCATCTCCTCTCGCTCGAGCTGACGCTCCCACGAGTAGTGATCCAACATCGAGGTGCGCGGAGCCTCGGGAGGTGGGTGCCCGAATGGGTAATGGGGTGGCGCAGGCCTGGACGGGCCGTCCTGCTGCGCTGCCATCCTATCGGGTAGCCGTCCCGGAAGGATTACCTGCTTACGTGCCGTCGTGACGACACGTGGTCCACGACGCTGTGGTGGCGCGGCAACGGGGGCCGGTGGAGGTGGTAAAACCGACCTCGGGCTTGACCCAATGTTGCTGGACACAGCCATGGAGGTATCCTCCGTGGGGTCCGTGGTCTGGTGTCGGAGACTTTCCGAGGCGGTACGGCCCTCGGATCGCTCATGTGACGACGCGACTCTCGGTTGGGATCGTGACTGAGATCGTGAGGGAGATCGCGAACATGATGATTGAGACATGACGGATCTGCGACGTAAAGAGTTTCGTAAGTACATGAACAAGATAATGCTAAAGGAAAATAAGTAAGGAATGCAGGTCAGGGTCGATCACGTGAGGTTGGGAATAGTAAGACCGGGAATTTTCGACTCAAAACCGTTTATCTTTAGTAATTACGTTTCGTCCTTGCATAAGTCATTTTGAACTAGGCAGGGGTGATCAGGCCATGCGTAGTTAAAAACAATCATGCAATCGCAAAATTAATTCTCTAAAGTTTTGAACCCATAATGATTTTCCGAAAAGCCTTGGTTATAGTTTGGTTTCAAAAACTTTTCGGAAATTTCTAAAACCGTTTTCACTATAACCTGTGCTCTGATACCAAGTCTGTCACACCCCGCTAAAGCGGAAACACGGAATGTGAGAGCTGGAATATCATTACACGGTCATAAGCAAATATAAACGATTCAAGTCATTCCAATTAAAATAAAGTAGTTCAAGTTTCAACATTCAAAAACAACCAAGTAGTTCATGATTTAACTTAAAGTACAAATACAATGTCTCCAAAACAAATTCCCAAAATATAAAGGTCTTTTCCCAAACGCGCCTCACGTAACCATGATGACCCTTCCTTGCCGTGCACTCCGTACACTTACATTAATTTCCTGCAACATAAGATAAAGTGTCAACTACATAAAGTAGTGAGTGAGTTACAGTTTAGAGTTTCGAGAAAAGTTTCCAAAAATAGAAAGTACATGAAAGTAGTGACGTCGTAAGTAAAAAGAACGGAACAACGTTAGAACATACACGTGAATAGTAAAAGGTTTGAACGTACACACGTAAGTTAAATAAATAAAATAAAACTCGTATAATTAAAGTTGCAGCGGAATTCAGGCGCTAAAAAGGTACATGCGTAGGGAGTATGTGTTTAACTAAATAGTAACTCGTATCAATCGCTTGGCATAATATGGTATTTTTATAGTTTTTAAACAACTTTTAACCACAAATACATAGATCTAAACATTATTTAGTTAAAAATCGCTTTTGTATAAAAAGAGTTATAAATCTTTATAAAAACTCATTTTTATGGTTTAGATCTTGCATGCAATTAGTAAAAACAGTAAATAAAGGTAGGAGAAAGATTTCTACCGGATGAAAATGAATGGATGATGTTTTAGACGGATTTAGAGCTCCAAAATCGGTAGAAAGAGCTTGAAACCAAAAACACTTTGCTCCTCCTTGATTGCTTTGATGTTTAAACGTTTTTGATGGTTGATTTATGGTGGATTTGTGGCTGTATTTCCTGGATTTGATGGTGGTTTTAGAGAGAGTTTTGAGAGAGAATGGTACTATGTGCTTTTGTGTGTGTGTTTTAGATTAAAGAAAATGAAAATGAAAAGAAAATAGGTAGAGTTTAGTAAAGAGGGTCTTGGGAGACTGAGAAATCAGTAATGGAGTGTTACAAATCGTGTGTGATTGGTTTAAGTTTGTGTAAAAACGAGGCAAGGAATAAAAATGTAAATAATTTGAAATCTAGCAAGAGGTGCTGCGCACCGTGCATTAATCAGAGTTTTATCTGATTTTTGTTTTTACGTTATTGCTTCGTTGGACCTTTTGTTAATTAAAAGTTTTTAATTATGATACGTTATGAACTTAGGAAAGTTCAATAGGTGTTTTCTTGGTATTAGGACTTATATAATTGATTCCGGGAGTTATTCCGACACTGGTTCCGACAAAATAAAGACACAACATGTACGAGCTAGAGAATTATGAACACTACAAAAAGAGTAACTGGAGATTCGAACCGATTAAGTAACTGAGAATCACCTGAATTTTTGACGGTTGTCACATATATATATTCGTATATGAATAAATTTAAAAGATTTATTATATGAACATTATTTTAGTCAAATTAAAACATTTGACAAAAAGAGATGATAAACTCGTTTAGTTTAATTCTTATATATGTTTCCACATTTTAATTTAAAATATGTTTCCACATTTTAATTTAGAATATGTTGAATTTTGTTATTTGCAAACATGTGATCAATAGTTTGAAAACAGTGAAAAATAACAAGTGCAAGAAAAAAAGCAAATGAATCTATTATTTCTTATAATCTAAGGGAATTAAACAATTGTTGTGTAAGTTATCCTAAATAGTGGAACGTTGTGCATTTGAAACTCATAACTCTTTAGTTGCCCTATGTTTTAATATTTGAGTTTAAGTTACCATAATGGAGAGTTTTACTATATATGTTACAAACCCTTGGTTTTTTAGTTTCCACGGTTTAGTGCTCCATCATATTTGTTATGTAACTCCCACCTAGGTTTCATTGGCCTTTAAGAACATGTATTTATTGGTTTTTGTTGGGTTGCAGGTCCAGACCTATAAATAATGGCTTTGTATCTGTGGGGGTGGTATTCCCCTTGAAAAATGATCCAGACGTTGGCAGCTATGCAAATTAGTATTGACAAGTTGGTTGGCATGCCTTTTACCGATGGCCTAGAAGACCAAGTTTTCACTGTTTTGGCAACAGTTGATCGTCTATATACTCAATCGGGTTTGTGATACAAGAGATGTGGAGAGTGCAGCAAAGAGTTAGTTGTAAATGATGGTTTGTTTTTTTGTGATCTTTGCAATGACTTTTGCAAGTACCCTATGATAAGGTTGTTGTTTTGAGTTGTTTTCTGTAGGGACTATGGTATTAACCTACCCAATTCCTGCCTTTTGTAATGTTTTTTTTCGTTGTTGCAGGTATAGGGTCCATGTGCATGTTGTTGATGAGACAAATGATACAATATTTACCATTTTCAATTCTGTGGCGGAGAAGGTGTTTGATAGTTGTGCCACCAAACTGGTGAATCGATTGGGCATTGGCAATGATGGTTTCCCTCTGGAGTTATTCAGTTTGGGTGGGCGGACTTTTGCATTTAAGATTAGACTCCCAAATTACTTCACTCGGGACCTAGACTTCCACCATTACAGGGTTGTTGGTATGTATGAAATCCACATGCCCCCGAATTATTGCATTCGTTCTCTGCGCAGGAAGAAGGTATGTGTCCTTATTGGCTACTCATATTTTAAATATGTCTAGAAATGTGTTTCCCTTACTTTGTATCCTTTTCTGTTGCCCCCATCGTAGCTCAAACAACTTGCGAATTTCTATCACGTGGATCCACTGTTTCTGGTGGACAATGGTGAGGATGCTCCTCCAAAATCGGTTGGTTCTGTTGAAAGTGTTGGGGTCGGTTTCCAAAGGTGGTGACGTCGCGGACATTTATGCCCCTTCAAAGATAAGGGCATGAGTGTCACAACCCACGAAAATCCAGGTTCACACCAACTCGACTTTTTTTAAACGTTCTACAAAACTAATATATGTTTCAATTATGTAGGACCGGTGGGTCACCCCATGCATAAATAACGCTTAATAACTACGTCTAAAACATATATGGATACCGGAATTAGGTATACGGGATTTACTTTACGTGAAAATATACATTTTTACATCCATATTTCTAGTCCAACATGAAAGGCATAAAACTCTAACTTTGAATTCACCACCTTTGCATGAATTGTTGCATGCATATATTATAAGTTACCAAACTTGCATAAATCACCCACTAGACATCAAAACATGCCTAAACACCCTAGACTTTGCAAAAACTACAAAAGTCCCCTCCCCCATGGGATTCTCTTGAATTTGATGGTCACATGGGTAAATAGAAGTCTACTATTGAACTAAATTGCCCATGCCAATCAATGACATCAAACTAGGGTTGAAACATGAACAAACCTAGGTTAAATCCTAACCCAAAATCCACTCTATAAATAGAGAGTTCTTGCATTCATTCTTACTTTCTCAAAACTCAAAACCACCTCCCTAACTCTCTCTAGAAATCGGTCAAGGAAGAAGCTATAGGTATACAACTAAAGTCATATTGTCAAAAATACATGGCAGCGGGATTTAGGATCACATAGTAATAATTAAATCGGATAAAGAATTAACTTGAATTAGAAGCAAGCGAAAGTCGTAGATCTAAGTGTAAGATCTAATCTACGGTTACGTACGTGACACCTTCTTTTAGCAACAGACTAGTATGCTAGTACACGTTTAATTGCTTTAAACAACAATTGTCTTAGCAGCAACTCTTTATTACAAAAACACAAATAAAAACAAAACCCTTTTTTTTTATTCCAAAATAAAGATCGGCTAAGGTTTAAAACCTTTAGTCGACATTTTATTTAATTTGTAGTAATTAGGGTTTAGGGTTTATCTTCTATTTATAGGTTTTCAAATCTAAGAGTTTGAGTTATATTACAATAAGGAAACCTCCTTATTTACATAATAAACCCTCTATTTAATAAATATTTACACTTAACCATTAAGTAATATTTAATAAATAAATTAAACTTGTAGTCGTGTCTAAATGTCGATGTGTGCGCTCCCGTAGTCTCACACATTTACGGACACACATTTGTTAAAACTATTCAAATACCAACAGCTCGCACTTTTGAATAATTTTCAAACAAAACGTGATAATATTGATTAATGTCTAGCAACATATCAATGCTCCCATAAATGTACGAGTAAGTTTCTCCAAAACTCACTTGTGAGTCTAAATTCGGTTCATATCCTTTTGTTACAGATACTTAGTTAAAATCTTTTGATGGATCAAAATCATTCCATTTTAACTACTGTTTCTCATTTCGCGAATCACTTAAAGATTACCAAATACTATCGAGACACATATGGATTTATTTGGGTTCGACCGAACATACATCTTATGTATTTATGAGTGGGCCAGTTAGTATCTAACTTCAGTTTTCACTGAGGGAACAAATCCTATCTTGACTACAATTGGTAGTCATCGTATTTCGCAACATTACCAAAAATAGCCTTTATAACACCCTGATTCAGGAGTGCGTTTGACCAGATTCAAATAATGCACTACGTACATGATTCCCAACTTGCATCTCAAGTCAAAGGACATTAAACCTTATGAATTATACTTAATGACAAGGATCCATAAGTACTAATTCATGTGGGATAATCTCGTGTTCATCTCAATGTACATTATCCGGGTTAGTGAGCCAAGCTGACTACTCAGACATTGTCTTAATTTAATCATATTCCCATATGATTAATCGACAATGGATATTTAGAATTAACATTTAAAAATTATATTTAAATATAAATCAAGGATTAAAACATCAAAAATTGGATAACAATTATAAAAGAAATGAAATCACATATCCTCAATATTATCCATTCTTAATAAAATTGTTTTTACTACATCCATATGTCCAAATACTATATTAATCACATATTACATGAAACAACTAGATAAACGAATTCCTATACCCTAAACCAAGTGAGTTAGGTTCGTCTTTACCAGAGCCTTGGTGAAAGGATTAGCTAAGTTGTCATCTGTGTGAACTTTGAGTACTTGAATTTCACCATGTTCGACTCTTTCATGAATATAGTGAATTTTCTTCTGAAAGTGTTTAGCTCCCTTTTGAACCCTCGAGTTCATTGGCTATGATCATTGCACCAGTTTTGTTGCAATATCTATCCAAAGGAGTCTTGGTTGTGGGAACAATACCAAGTCCAGAAATAAATTTCCAGATCCAAACAACTTCCATTTGCATCTCTGGAATATGCAATATACTCAGATTCTGTTGTAGAGATGGTTATTTCTGAAATCCGGCATCACAATATCCAATATTAGCCTCGGGATTTCCACCATACATAAGAACCATATCTTTAGTAGCCCTAAGGTACTTCAATATGTTCTTTACCGTAATCCAGTATCTTTCGCCTGGATTCTGTTAAATCTTGTTAACAATGTTCTATGCAAAAGCCACATCAGGCCTTGTGCATCTCATCACATACAAAATATATCCTTTTGCCTAAGCATAAGGTATCCTTTGCATGCGCTCCATTTCTTGAGGTGTAAGAGCACTATCCTTGATGTTGAGATTAAGTCTATCTTTCATTGATAAATTTCCATGTTTGGAATTTTCTATACTAAGTGCTTAAGTATATCATCAATGTAAGCTTTTTGACTTAACTCAATTTAACCGCTTAGATCTATCTCTCAAGATCTTGATTCCCAAATCAATACTGCTTCTCCTAAGTCTTTCATGGCAAAACATTATCCAATATGAGATTTAACATCTTCAAGCATTGGAACACTGTTTCCCATTAGCTATATGTCATCTACATATAAGACTAAGAAAGTAACATTACTCCCACTGAATTTTTGATACACACATGGCTTATCGAAATTCTGAACAAAATCAACCTTTTGATTTCTTCATCAAATCTTTTATTTCAACTTCTTGATACTTGCTTAAGTCCATAAATGAACTTCTTTAGCTTGCATACTTGTGTGAATGTAATGGATCAATAAAACCTTATGCTGATTCATATAGACGTCACCGTCTATATAACCATTTAGAAAGGCTGTCTTGACATCCATTTTCCATATCTCATAGTCATAGAACGCCGCTATGGCTAAGAGAATTCTAATAGCTCTTATGTCTGCCATTGGGGAAAAGGTTTCCTCATAATCTATCCCATAGAACTGAGTAAATCCTTTTGCCACGAGACGAGCTTTATAGATGTGTATTTCCCCATCCATGTATGTTCTTTATCTTTAAAAAGAAACATCTGCAATCGATAGTCTTGGCATTTACCAAATTCCAAACTTCGTTGTCATTCATGGATTGAATCTCCAAATTCGCAGTTTGAAGTCATTTCTCAGCGTCTGGACCTGATAATAACTTTCAAGTTTCAAGGTTCATTAAGATCCCCTTATACGTCACCATCCTCTAGATTAACGTTTAAGTTCAACCTAGAAGGTGTACGTATAGTCCTTTCGGACCTACGAATTGGAGCATCAACAATTTGTTGTTGAGACTGAACTTGTGGCTCAATCAAAACTTGAGTCGGAGTAGATTGAGCCATAACCTGAGGCTCAACTCTATCCCCCCGAATTGTTGATCACCAGTGTGAGTAGAAGGTGATCTATCTCCCTCTTGAACCTTGTCAAGTCCTACAACCCTCCCACTGTTTCCTTGTCCGATAAGCCGTGTTTCAAAAAACTCGGAATATCGTGCAACTTGAACAGTTTGTTGGAATCATATTGAGAATGCATAAAGTAGACTCTAGAGCATAATCCCAAAAGATAATGGCAGAATATTAAGGTTCATCATTGATCATACCCTGCCAAGGAAGGTTCGATTTCTCCTCTCCGATACACCATTGTGTTGTGGAGTATAAGAAGGAGTAAGCAATTGGACAATTCCACATGCTTTGAGATCATCCTTAATCTTTAGGCTTAAGTACTCACCACCACAATCCGATCAAAGGATCTTGATGGTTTTGCCGAGTTGATTTTCTACTTTCGTTTTGAAACACTTTGAATGTTTCAACCACCTTATGTTTATGTTTAATCAAGTTAAACATAACCATAACTGTTGAAATTATCCGTAAATGTAACAAACTAATTAGCACCTTTCTTTGACACATGTCTAAAGGGATCACATACATCAGTATGTATGATTCCTAAAAGATCAGTTGCCCTTTTCGTCTCATACGGAAAAGGTTTCCTTGTCATTTTTCCCGACACACACAAGATTCGCATTTATCAATAAAATATCATTTGACTTTAAAAGCTGTGAAACCTTTTAATGCAATACCTGTATATGTGCACAATACAACAATGTCATAGATAGGTTGAGTCCAAGTTGGACTTAACGCATTTAGTGCTAATAATAAATATAGAATTATAATTTAAAGAAGAATGAGCGTGCAAATCTATTTCATATATGTCATTAATATCAATCATATTAATATAATAACATTATGTTTGAAACAGAAATACCATATTCATTATTCTGAAAAACATAAACTGAAACATTCCCCCTAACATAAGTAAGTGCATAATAACAATTGTCTAATACAATTATTATGCCATAGGGTAAATGTAAGTGTTAACTTCTAATGGCTTTCATAACTACACGTTTGACATAGCCTACGTATAGTTATAGAGATCCATTCTTCAGTTTCTTCTTTGCTCTAAATCCTTCTAAGGAATCACAAATATGAGTACCACAGCCAATATCAGATACTCAGGTATTTGGTTTTAGAGAAAAAACATAATTCTATAAGTGAAGATACCCGAAGATCCGGCGTTGCCGACTCTCTTCTTATCTTGCACCTCGGCTAGAGTAGAACAATTCCTCTTTCAATGCCTAATCACTTAACAGTGATCTCAACCATCATCCTTAGTAGGATGTTCTCTTTTCGCTAGAGGGGTTAGCTTAGGATTGTGAATATAAACAATTGCTTGTTTATTTGTTCCATCTTGTTTAGCTTTGCCCTTAGCTTGCGGTTGTCTTTTCTTAACTGAATCATACCACCACTGACCGCTAGGATCTGGTCGGTAACCGATTAGGAAGGAATTTCTCACACTCTACGAGCATCATATGAAGTTCTTGAGAATTTTTAGCCATACCATGCATATTGTTGTTAGGTGTAAATTCACCAACACCTTGTGAAAGGCAATTTAGAACAACAATAGTTTGATGATAGGGTAATTCATCCTTTCCAAATGATTAACTTAGCTTGTTATGTTGTCAACGTGTGACAACCGTCTAAAATTCAGGTGATTCTCAGTTAACTTATCGGTTCGAATCTCTAGTTACTTTTTATCGTGTTCATGTTGTTCTAGTTCGTACTTGTTGAGTCTTTATTTTGTCAGAACCAGTGTCGGAATAACTCCCGGAATCGAATTATATAAGTCCTAATACCAAGAAAACACCTAATGAACTTTCCTAAGTTCATAATGTATCATAATTAAGAACTTTCAGTTAACGAAAAGGTCCAACGAAGCAAAACGTAAAAACGAAAAATCAGAAAAATACTGAAAAAGTGGACCAGTGCGCCGCACAGGCTGTCAGTGCGACGCACTGCCTGGCAGAATTCAAATTTTTGAGTTTTTAATACTTATCTCGTTTTTATCAAACTTAATACCAATCAATCTCGGGTTTTTACCATTATTACTGCTTTTTGCAGTATCCCAACCCCTCTCATTATCACCCTCCCTATTTCCCTTTTCATTTTCATTTTCTAAAAACAAAAACACACACACACACTAACATTTCTCTCATCCTCCCCATTTTCTCTCAAAGACCATCACAAATACAGTGATTTCCAGCCTCTTAATCCACCAAAATCAACCATCTAAATCGCCCAAACATCCAAACAAGCAAGAAGGTGCACGTCTAATTCGGTTTCAAGCTTTTTCTACCGATTTGGGAGCTCTAAATCCGTCTAAAACATCATCCATCCATTTTCATCCGGTATATTTCTCTTATTTTACTGTTTTCATCTAAATAAATACTTGCATGGACGATCCATGGGCTAAAAACAAGTTTTTATAAAGATTTGAAACATTTTATGGACAAAAACGATTTTTAACTAAATAATACTTAGATCTACGTTTTGGTGGTTAAAAGTTGTTTAGAAACTGTAAAAATACTATATTATAAAGTATCTACTGATTGCATGTCGAAATCTTTGGGTAACAAATCGTTTTGGGCAAGAAAAACACAAAAACGGGAAAAGATAGCAGGCAGTGCGCAGCACCCCTGCTCAGTGCGGCGCACCGGGCTTCTGTCTTTTCCGAAAATCGTCGTTTTTGTCGTTTAAAACTTATGTACGTATTCTGGATTTTTGTTAATAACGTTATGGGACTGAGATGATTAGAATAATAACAGTGGTAACTTGTATTGAGCTCTTTGGCCTAAATGGACTTGTTTAAATAAGATTATGTGTTTATATGTGTTTTGCGATCGGGAAATGGCTTTAGGTTTTGGACATGAAATTTGGGCGCGGAAGCGCTGCCCAAATTTCGTTAGAAAACTTAAAGCATTTCAGCAACCAAAACATGTCTATCATACTAATAATAACATTAACTGTAGACTTTTCGGACTAAATATAACGTTAACCGCTTCGGACCATTTTTGGAACAATATTAACCTTAACACTTAAAGTTAACTAAAAATTGTCTATTATATTATATAAAGTAACATAATGAGATAATAACTTTTGGACAACCTTGGTATCCTTAGGCATTCCGTGATTCCCGGCTCTTATTTCCGACCGATTTCCGAGTTCTCTATCTTCGCAAACCGTGAGTTACAACCCCACTTTGTTTTACTATTGTACTTTAAAACATTTATTTGGGGGAAACATAAGATTGTATGCTATGTAACTTTCGAAACTAATTGCGATCCGTTGAAACTTTTGAAACTTTGAAACTTTATTGAAACTTTGGAAACTTGTGTGAAGCTTTGAAACGTTTTTGAAACTTATGAAACTCGTAAACTTTGGAAACTAGTATGAAACTTGGAAACTCTTTGAAACTGGGAAACTTTGGAAACTTGGAAACTTGGAAACTTGTGAAACTATTATGCGTATATGTGTTGTTACTCCTTAATTGGCTAACTAAATTTAGGATACTTGTTAGAGAACCAATCCTTGATGAAAATATAAACCCGTAAGTGCTTACTGCTATTTTTAGAAACAGAACTCAGTTGCCCCGTTTTTGGTTCGGAAACTTTATACACTATTAGCAATAGTCGTTAGTATTATGAGTATCGATACTTAGGAGAGGTCACTCCTTGCTCAGGGTTAGCGACCCAAGTACATATTACTAAGATTCAGTTGGAAACTCAATGAAACATTTTGGGGCTAGATCCTGACCAGACAATCGGTTTAGTGTAAACTTACTATTTATATTATGCCAAGTGATTGATACGAGTACTAATTTAGTTAAGCACATATTACCTACGCATATACTTTTTAGCGATGGATTTCGCTTCAACTTTTATTATACGAGTTTTATTTTTACTTACGTGTGTACGAAACTCCTTACTATTTATTTATATGTTCTAGCGTCGCTCCGTTCCTTTTTACTTATGACGTAATTACATATATTTCTACTTTTGGAAACTTTTATCGAACTCTAAACTGTAACTCACTCACTACGTTATGTAGTTGACACTTTATCTTATGTTTCAGGAAATTAGTGTAAGTGTCGAGATGCATGGCAAGGAAGGGTCGATTTGGTCACGTGAGGCGAACGTTGGGAAAGACCCTGTTGTTATTTTGGGAATTATTTTGGAAACTTGTATTTGTACTTGAATTAAACTTTGAACTGCTTGGTTGTTTTGAATCATGAACTATTTTTGTTTTAAATGAAATGACTTGAATCGTTTAATTTGCTTATAACCGTGTAATGATATTCCAGCTCTCACATTCCGTGTTTCCGCTATAGCGGGGTGTGACAGACTTGGTATCAGAGCACAGGTTATAGTGAAAACGGTTTTAAAATTTTTAAAAAAGTTTTCGAAACCAAACTATAACCAAGGCTTTTCGGAAAATCATTATGGGTTCAAAACTTTAGAGAATTAATTTCGCGATTGCATGATTGTTTTTAACTACGCATGGCCTGATCACCCATGCCTAGTTCAAAATGAATTATGCAAGGACGAAACGTAATTACTAATGTTAAACGGTTTTGAGTCGAAAAATTTCCGGTCTTACTATTCCCAACCTCACGTGATTGACCCTTACCTGCATTTCCTTACCTATTTTCCTTTAACATTATCTTGTCCATGTACTTACGAGACTCTTTGCGTCGCAGATCCATCATGTCTCAATCGTCACGCTCACGATCCCCCTCCCGATCCCAGTCCCGGTCCCAGCAAAGAGCCGCGTCGTCACACGAGCCATCCGAGGGCCATACCTCCTCGGAGAGCCTCCGTCACCAGACTACGGACCCCACGGAGGATACCTCCATGGCTGTGTCAAGCAGCATCGGGTCTAGCCCGAGGTCGGTGTTACCATCACCTCCACCGGCCCCCGTTGCCGCACCACCACAGCGTCGTGGTCCTCGTGTCGTTATGACGACACGTAAGAAGGTAGTCCTTCCGGGTCGACTACCCGACAGGATGGCGGCGCAGCAGGACGGCCCGTCCAGGCTTGCACCACCCCATCTTCCATTCGGGCACCCACCTCCCGAGGCTCCACGCACCTCGATGTTGGATCATTATTCGTGGGAGCGACAGCTCGAGCGAGAAGAGATGCAGCGGGCCCGAGACGCTGAAGCAGCTAGGCAGAGGATGCCGCATACCCCACAGCTTCCCCCTCCTGCCGCTTTCCTGCACCTCCACCGCGAGGTAAGGGGACTTTCAGAGGAAGCCCAACAATAAGGGCTGCTCCTTTGTGAGGTCTACGATGCAACGCAGCGGTTTTCGGAACAAGCGTTGCGACACCTTTCTGTGGTTCAGGCCACAGCCCGTACAGTGCAACGCTTGGTGGGAGTTTTCCTGGTCATGGGGACCCTGTTGGCGGTTATTGCTGCCAAGATGTTCTTGGAGAGACGCCGCTAGTTCATTTCTTTTGCTTATGTACTGTAGGCCGAGTTGTAATTTTCAATGTACAGAGCTTCGAGCCATTTCTATTATTTCCTTATTGTATTGTATTGTACTCCATTCTCTATTTTGAACCTTGTACTAAACCTTGTTATCATTAACGAATGAAGTTCTATCTTTTATTATCTATTACTGTTATTGTCTTGTGAATCTCTTGGATCCTTGTCGTGCGTGTACTATCTGCTCTATTATATTACTCTTGCGTGTTGTTAACTGTTCATTGGATTATTTTCTTATCATACTCTAATCGTGCGTTTCTAAACTGAATATGTTGTCTGTTGTAGAATCATGGCACCCCGTACCAACGCCAGTATCATTGCTGAGCAAGTCGCTGAGCAGTTGAGCGCAGCGATGCCCAACATGATTGCCCAGATCACTGTTGGGATCAATGCTAATGTCAACAACCATCACCAGCAACAGCAACAGCAGCAACAGCAACAGCAGCAACAACAACAGAACAACCACCATAATCAGAACCAACACCCAAACCCACCTGCTTGCACCTACAAGAGCTTCATGGCTTGTAAGCCAAAGGAGTTCCATGGCACGACTGGTGCCGTAGGACTGGTGTCCTGGTTTGAGAGCATCGAGTCGGTGCTGCACATAAGCGGATGTGCCGAAGCTGTTAAGGTGCAGTACGCCTCCTGCCTGCTGCACGATAAGGCACTAACTTGGTGGAACAACGTGGTCCGCAACAGAGGACGTGAGACCGTCTATGCTCTCACCTGGGAACAATTCAAGAACCTCTTGATAGAGGAGTACTGCCCTAAAGGGGAAATCAAAAAGCTCGAGGCCGAGCTCTGGGATCATGAGATGGTCGGAAACGACATCGAGGGGTACACTACCCGATTCCATGAGTTGGCTCGACTGGTCCCAAGGCTAGTGACTCCTGAAGAGAACAAGATCGACCGTTATGTCTCCGGTCTTGTTCCTGAAATCAGAGGAATGGTTATCACAGCGGAACCCCAGACCCTCCAGAGTGCCATTATCCTAGCTCACCGCCTCACAAGTAACTTGCTCACCACTCTCGCAGCTTCCAAGAAAGAGTCGGGTGAGAAAAGGAAATATGATCAGACCCCCAGGCGGAGTGATAGGAACAAGAAGAAGAAGACCACCCGCAACCTCGCCATAGCAGCTGTAGCACCGCCACTGCCACCTCCACCAGCTGGAACTCGGTACACGGGGACGAACCCCAAGTGCAATAAGTGCAATTTCCACCACCTCGGTAACTGCCCTGTGTGTTTGAGATGCCAGAAGGAAGGGCATTTTGCTAAGTATTGCCCGGACAGGGTGGCAGCTCCAGGTCAGAAGCCGGTGTGCTTCGAGTGCGGAAGTGACCAACACTTCCGGAACGCTTGTCCAAGACTCCGAAACGCCCAACCAAACCAAGGAGGGCGAGGTCGAGGACGTGCATTCGCACTCACAGCTGAGGAAGCTCGACAGGATCCGAATGTGGTGAACGCTACGTTTCCTGTTAATAATCACTATGCATCCGTTTTGTTCGATTCAGGAGCTGAAAGAAGCTTTGTATCCTTAGAATTTAGACCCCTCATTAACTTAGGATCTAAGGTTCTTAAGGATAGCTTCACCATAGAGTACGCTAACGGTCGGGAGTTCGAAGCTAAGGATATAATCGTAGGATGTTCCATATGCCTGTCCGATAAAACTTTCCCTATTGATTTAATTCCAATCGAGCTGAAAAAGCTTTGATGTGATCGTCGGAATGGACTGGCTCTCTCATTTTCGGGCCGAGGTCGTCTGTTTCGACAAACTTATCTGCATCCCTCTTTCTGACACTAAAACTCTAGTTGTTCAAGGAGACAAACCCGGACGACCACTCCGTATCGTGTCGTCCATGAAAATGCGCAAGTACCTCGAGAAGGACTGTGACGCGTTTCTTGCTCACGTCGTCGAACGTAAACCCAAGGAGATCCGTATTCAAGATATTCCAGTAGTCAAAGATCACCCTAAAGTCTTTCCCGAAGATTTACCCGGGCTACCTCCGCATCGGAAAGTGTAATTCCGGATAGAACTCGTTCCTGGTGCAACACCGGTCGCTAGGACACCGTATCGTCTAGCCCCACCGGAAATGCAAGAGTTGTCTAAACAGCTTCAGGAACTCTTGGATCATGGTCTTATTCGTCCAAGCTCGTCCCCCTGGGGAGCCCCAATACTCTTCGTTAAAAAGAAAGACGGATCCTTTCGTATGTGCATCGACTACCGCGAACTGAACAAGCTGACCGTCAAGAACCGATACCCACTCCCGAGGATCGATGACCTTTTCGACCAGTTGCAGGGTGCAACTTATTTCTCGAAAATCGACCTCCGTTCGGGTTATCATCAGGTTCGCGTCAGTGAGACCGACATCCCAAAAACTGCTTTTCGTACTCGTTACGGTCATTACGAATTCCTTGTCATGCCATTCGGTTTAACCAACGCACCATCGGTGTTCATGGACTTGATGAACTGTGTAGACCTTATTTGGACAAATTCGTGATCGTGTTCATTGACGACATCCTTATCTACTCGAGAAACAAAGAGGATCACGCAAAACACCTGAAACTCATCTTAGAACTCCTCCGAGATCAGAAACTGTACGCCAAATTCTCTAAGTGTGAATTTTGGCTCCGGGAAGTACATTTCTGTGACAACCGTCAAAATTTCAGGTGATTTTTCAGTTACTTAATCGGTTCGAACTTTAGTTCTCTTTTATCGTGTTCGTGTTGTTTGGGTTCATACTATTTGTACCTATTATTGTCGGAACCAATGTCGGAATCAAAAATGTAAATCCTAACACCAAATAAACAATACAAGAACTTGACTAAGTTCATAACGGTAACTAAAATGATTCTAGTCCTTAACTAATTAACGGAAAACAACAAAACGTCAAAAAGCTGGATTTTGGAATTCAGCCGGCGGCTGAATATAACCAGCCGGCGGCTGAATCCTGCTGTCCAGCTGGATGATGACTCATTTCTGCATGTTTCACGATTGGGCAACGATTTTCACTCGAATTTAGACAATATTTACTGCTTTTAGCTTCCCAAGAGCAGTCTCAAACATCACTTTAACATTACTTTCATTTTGTTTGAATCAAAACACACAACACACACACTCTCTAAACTCTTTCTATTTTCTCTCAAGAACACAACCCCAAAACAGAAATATTACACCATTTTCAGTCCATTTTCTTCCATAAAATCATTCACAAATCGTCCTAGGGGTTAAGGGTATACAAGGAAAAGCTTTAAATCGGGTTTTTCAAGGAGTTTTGGAGCTAAAATCTCGGTCAAACCATCACCTTGCTATTTTCCTTCGGTATAACATCTTCTTTTCACTATTTTTACATAAATAACCGATTGCATGTGTAATCTATAAACTGAAAATGAGTTTTCTTAACAATCTAAAACGTTTTCTAGCTTAAAAACGAGTTTTTATGAAAGATCTTCATATGTAACCTATAAATCTAAAAGAAAATGGTGTTTTTACTTTAAAATACATATATATGAGTTATATCAGTTTGCATGTCGAATCTAACGGTTAAACAAGCTTAAAATCGTAAAATGGAACAACTTTGAAACTGGCCGAAGCCATTTGGCCGGCGGCTGAAGGATTTCAGCCGACGGCTAAATGTCAGCCGGCGGCTGTTTTCCTCCAGCCGCCGCCAGAATGGCCCTGTTCGCTATTTTTGTCGTTTTAAAGGTCGTAAACTTGATTTTAAGCTAAAATAATTAATCACAGAACACATACATCATGTTAAGCTACTGTTTTGACTTATACATTGTTTAAAAAGGGATTTTGGACTTGAAACTTGTGTATTGTTGGTTTAAACGTTATTATATGTATTTTGAAGCGGGAAAGTGTTTTGAAAATGGATATAATTTTTATTGCGCGGAAGCGCTGCCCAATTTTCACCGTAAATTACATTTCAAATTCAGAAACTTAATAACTTCGAGACTTACACACATTAACTTGGAACTTTGACACTTTTGAACATAATTGGACATTTCGGACTATAAAACGTTCACGATCACATAAACCTTCCAAAACATTCCGTAATAATCTTTGGGACAGAATCTAAGTATTATAAATTGAGACTTAAAAATGTTAAATTGGAACTTAACATAACCCAAATTATAATAATATAACTTACACAACTTTCCGGTGTTTTAGGTCGTTGAGATTCCCGACGCATTCCGCTTCTTTTGTGCTAGTTCATACCTCTTATCTCCGCAAACCGTGAGTTACAACCCCTTGTTTTATATACTTTACATGAATTTTGGGGGAAACATAAGATTAATTGTACTTGAAAACTTTATGAAAACAAATTACAATTTATCGACTTTGACTTTTAACATGTTGAACTTTGACTTTGACTCGATGAACTTTGACTTTTGAACTTATAAACTATTTGACTTTTGGAACGTACTTAGACATATTTTGAACGTATTTTGGAACGTACTTAGCCATATTTTGAACGTATTTTGGAACGTACTTAGCCATATTTTGAACGTATTTTGGAACGTACTTAGACTTATTTTGAACGACTATTTGAACTCTTATGCGTAAAATGTTTTACTTTACTTGGACTTATTGGCTCGCTCTCTTTTGACTAAACTAGTTATTGATGCTTGTATACGTACCAACCCTTGATGGAACTATAACACGACCTTAAGTGATGGACGTACGACTCTCTCTCTTTTAAAAACAAAATTTACTTAGTGCCCGACTATTTTTGACTTAGACTTTCGCACTATTAACTACTTAGCCGTATAGTAATTATGGGTATCGATACTTAGGAAAGAACCGTTCCTTGCTTAGATGGCAGTCTAAGTACATATTACTAAGTTCTGAATAACTTTCCGTTTGAGAGGCGGGAAGTTGGGGCCGTACACGGTTGGATAATCGGATTAGTGTGAACACTTAAGTTATAGATGCCAAGAGGTTGATACAAGAAAATCTAATTAGTTACTTACGCATAAACTTATAAACTTTTAGCGATTGATATACGCTTCTACTATTTGACTAAATTTGACTTTATTTGGTCTTTACAAACTTAGGGCACCGGTTCGCCCATTACTTGGACTTTATAAGTGTATAAATTTTTAAGCGACTTTTCTCCGCTAATCTCCTTCTTGGAAACTTTTACTTTTATATACTTTACCTATTTCTTTGCCGACTACTTAAACTGTAACTCACTCACTACTTTCGTAGTTGACACTTTATCTTATGTTTCAGGAAATTAGTGTAAGCATGATGTGCATGGCATGGACGGGTCGAGGCGGTTGTGTGAGAACCTTTTTGGGAAAAGACGTGGCCATTTATTTTGGGAATTTTTAATGAAACTTTTAATTATGTATCGATGTACTAAATTGATGTGACTTGGTCGTTTTTTTTTGAACTTGTAAACACTTTTATTTTTAATTAATGACTTGATTACCGTTATGTTTTATATGACCTGTGTAAAGATTTTCCAGCTCTTCACATTCCGTGTTTCCGCTTTAGCGGGGTGTGACAGACTTGGTATCAGAGCACAGGTTATAGAGAAAAACGGTTTTAAAAATTTTTCAAAAGTTTTCGAAACCAAACTATAACCAAGACTTTTCGGAAAATCATTTATGGGTCTAAACTTTAGAGAATTAATTTCGTGATTTGCATGATTATAATTTAACTACGCATGGCCTGATCACCCATGCCTAGTTCAATATGGATTATGCAAAGACGGAACGTAATTACTATTGTTAACGGTTTTGAGTCAAAATTCCCGGTACTGTCTTTTCCCGATTCTCACGCGACTGACCCGTACATGCATTTCATTACACATTTCCTTTATCATTTCCTTGTGTCTTCTAGTACTCACGAAACTCATTGTTCACAGATTCGTCATGTCTCACTCTTCGCGATCGCGTTCACCGTCACACTCCCAGTCTCGCTCCTTACCTAGAGCCGCGTCGCCTTCCGAGGGCCGTACCGCTTCAGAGAGCCAACGACACCAGACCACTGATCCTACGGAGGACACCTCCATGGCGATCTCGAGCAGCATCGGGTCCAGCCCGAGGGCTGTGCTACCGCCCCCTCCACCGGTACCCGTTGCCGCCACACTTCACTACCGGGGCCCGCGCACCAGAATGACCGCGCGAAAGCGGGTCATCCTCCCGGGCCGACTGCCAGACAGGATGGCTGCCCGTCAGGAGGGACCGTCCCAGCCTGCCCCGTCACACCTACCCTTTGGTCACCCTCCAGAGGTGCCACGTACTAGTGTCATGGACCACTACTCCTGGGAGAGACAGTTCGAGCGCGAAGAGATGCAGCGCGCCAGAGACGCCGAGGCCGCGAGGCAGAGGATGCCTCCTACCCTTCAACCTCCCCCACCGGCCGCATTCCTTCACTTGCATCGCGAAGTGCGGGGATTGGCTCAGGAGACCCAGAACCAGGGACACCTCATCAGTGAGGTTACCGACTCCGCAGAACGGTTGTCGGAGCAGGCGTTGCGATTCATCGCATCGACCCGAGCTACGGCCCGCACTGTGCAGCGCCTCATTGGTATGTGCCTGGTGATGGGCACGTTGATTGTGGTTATGGCAGCTAAGATGTTTCTGGACAGACGCCATTAGTTATTTCTTCATTGTATTGTACTTAGTCTAGTCGTAATTTTCCCTCTGTACACGACATAGACTTCATTATCTTCTTTTATGTATTGTGACAATATTTTCTCAGTTCAGCACTTGTACCAACTTTATTATTATTAATGGAATTCCTGTCTTTTGTCTTTGTGCTTGTCGTATTTTGTGAATCTTGTGCTTGTTACGATCATTATAATTCTATCTCTTTAATCCTAATCTTGCGTGTACTACTTGAGCAGTCATTTTAATCCCGTGCTATAACTATCTATGGTCACTTAAATTATATTCTTATCACATTCCATTCGTGCGTTCTAAACTAAATCTGTTCTTCTGATTGTAGAATCATGGCTCCTCGCACTAATGCTAGCATCATTGCCGAGCAAGTTGCTGAACAGCTGCACGCGGCTATGCCCAACATGATCGCTCAGATCACCGCCGGAATCAACGCCAACGTCAACAATCACCATCAGCAGCAGCAACAGCAGCAGCAGCAACAGCAACAGCAACAGCAGAACAATCAAAACCAGAACCAGAACCAGAACCAACACCCGAACCCTCCTCCATGCAACTACAAGAGCTTTATGGCGTGTAAGACTAAAGAATTCCACGGCACATCTGGTGCTGTAGGTTTGGTCCAGTGGTTCGAGAGCATCGAATCGGTCTTACACATCAGCCGATGTGCTGAGGCGAACAAGGTGGAGTACGCGTCCTGCGTATTCCATGGTCGAGCTCTGTCATGGTGGAACACTGTAGTCCAAACCCGAGGACGTGACAATGCCTATGCCCTTCCCTGGAACACCTTCAAGAACTTGCTCATCGAAGAATACTGCCCAAGAGGGGAAATTAAGAAGCTCGAGGCTGAGCTGTGGGACCACAAGATGGTCGGGAATGACATTGAGAAGTACACTACCCGGTTCCACGAACTCGCCCGACTGGTTCCAAGGCTGGTAACCCCTGAGGAGAACCGGATCGACCTGTACATCTCTGGTCTAGTTCCGGAAATCCGAGGTATGGTCATGGCAGCCGAGCCTCAGACCCTCCAGAGTGCAATCATCCTGGCCCACCGTCTTACCAGCAACCTCCTCACCGCTCCTGGATCCTCCAAAAAGGAGTCAGGTGAGAAGAGGAAGGCTGAGTCCACCCCAAGGAGAAGTGACCGCAACAAGAAGAAGACCCGAAACTATGCCCTGACTGCTTCACCTGCACCTGCACCGGCACCAGCACCGCCAGCTAAATCTGGGTCTTACACCGGGACACACCCAAAGTGCAACAAGTGCAACCTCCATCATCTCGGGAACTGCCCATTATGCCTCAAGTGCCAAAAGGCGGGACACTTTGCCAAGTACTGCCCTGACAAGACGACTGCTCCAGCCCTGAAACGGTCATGCTATGAGTGCGGGAGCGACCAGCATCTCCGCAATACCTGCCCTAAGCTCAATCGGACTCCACAGAATCAAGGAGGGCAAGGTAGGGGTCGCGCTTTCGGACTAACGGCTGAGGAAGCACGTCAGGACCCCAACGCAGTTACTGGTACGTTTTCCCTCAACAATCATTTTGCTTCCGTGCTATTCGACTCAGGAGCCGAAAGAAGTTTCATTTCCTTAGAATTTAGACCCCTCATAGAATTAGAATCTAAAGTTCTTAAGGATAGTTTTACCGTTGAATATGCTAACGGCCAAGAATTTGAAGCTAAGGACATAATCCTAGGATGTTCACTATGCCTATCTGACAAAACCTTCCCCATTGATCTAATTCCTATCGAGCTTTCAAGTTTTGACATTATTGTTGGGATGGACTGGCTATCTCGCTTTCGAGCGGAAATCATTTGCTTCGATAAGCTTATTCGTATCCCTCTTTCGGAAAAAGAGACTCTCGTCGTTCAGGGAGACAAGCCTGGACGACAACTCCGCATCGTATCTTCCATCAAAATGCGCAAGTACCTTCAGAGGGACTATGACGCATTCCTTGCCCATGTCGTCGAGCGTAAACCTTCTGAGACTCGACTCCAAGATATTCCCGTGGTCAAGGATCATCCCGAAGTCTTTCCCGAGGATCTGCCAGGGCTGCCACCTAAACGACAAGTGGAATTCCGAATAGACCTCATTCCTGGCGCAGCACCGGTTGCCAAGACACCGTACCGTCTGGCACCACCCGAAATGCTAGAACTGTCGAAACAGTTACAGGAACTCCTAGACCATGGTCTTATTCGTCCAAGTTCGTCCCCCTGGGGAGCCCCAATCCTCTTCGTCAAAAAGAAAGACGGATCCTTCCGTATGTGCATTGACTATCGAGAGCTGAACAAGCTGACTGTCAAGAACCGATACCCTCTCCCGAGGATAGACGACCTCTTTGATCAGTTGCAGGGTGCAACTTACTTCTCCAAGATCGACCTCCGTTCAGGTTATCACCAAGTTCGTGTCAGTGAGTCCGACATTCCGAAAACCGCATTTCGCACTCGATACGGCCATTACGAATTCCTTGTCATGCCTTTTGGTCTGACCAACGCACCAGCTGTGTTCATGGACTTGATGAACAGAGTGTGTAGGCCATACTTAGACAAGTCCGTGATCGTATTCATAGACGACATTCTCATCTACTCAAGGAACAAGGAAGATCATGCGAAACACCTCAAGCTCATCTTAGAACTCCTCCGAGAACAGAAATTGTACGCCAAATTCTCGAAGTGTGAATTCTGGCTCCGAGAGGTACACTTCCTTGGTCATGTGGTCAACCAAGAGGGGATTCATGTAGATCCAGCCAAAATCGAAGCGATCGAGAAATGGCAAGCTCCGACAACCCCGACAGAAATCCGTCAGTTCCTAGGATTAGCGGGCTACTACAGAAGATTCATCGAGAATTTCTCGAAAATCGGAAAACCTCTCACCGAGCTCACTCAAAAAGATAAGGACTTTATCTGGGGAAAAGATCAGGAGGATTCTTTTCAGAAACTCAAGTACCAATTATGTCACGCACCGATCTTGTCTCTGCCAGAGGGCACGGACAACTTTATAGTGTTTTGCGATGCCTCCCACCAAGGACTTGGGTGCGTTCTAATGCAGAAGGACAAGGTCATCGCTTACGCTTCCAGGCAACTGAAGATCCACGAGCAAAACTACACCACGCACGACTTAGAATTGGGGGCCGTAGTGTTTGCTTTGAAGATCTGGAGGCACTACTTATATGGTACTAAGTGTACGGTCTATACTGATCACAAGAGCCTCCAGCACATTTTAGATCAGAAAATGCTCAACATGAGGCAACGAAGATGGATAGAATTGCTGAGTGACTACGATTGCGAGATCAAATACCACCCAGGTAAAGCAAACGTAGTAGCAGATGCCCTGAGTAGGAAGGAAAGGGTAAAGCCATCTCGAGTTCGAGCATTGGGTATTCAAGTTCAGACGAGCCTTCGCACACAGATTGCAAACGCGCAACAAGAGGCGTTAAAGCCCGAGAACATTAAGGCCGAAACGCTCCATAATCACGAGAAAGAATTCGAACGCAAGTCGGACAGAATTTATTATTTCAAAGGTCGAGCATGGATTCCAAGATCTGAGGAACTCCGCAAACTCATTTTGGACGAGGGCCACCGATCTAGATATTCCATCCACCCGGGATCCGACAAGTTGTACAAGGACCTCCGAGAATACTACTGGTGGCCGGGCATGAAGAAAGATATCGCCTTGTATGTAGCCAAGTGCCTCACTTGCTCCAAGGTCAAGGCGGAATATCAAAAGCCTTCAGGATTACTCCAACAACCGGAAATTCCCATGTGGAAGTGGGAGTAAATTTCTATGGACTTCGTCACCAAGTTACCCCGTACGGCTAAGGGTAACGACACGATTTGGGTAATCGTGGACCGTCTGACCAAATCCGCTCATTTCTTGCCAATTCGAGAAAATCATTCGATGGAGAAGCTCGCTCAAGTCTACATCAACGAGATCGTCTCTCGTCATGGAACCCCGCTCTCCATTATCTCCGATAGGGACAGTCGATTCACCTCCCGTTTCTGGAACGTTCTTCAGAAATCATTAGGTACTCAATTAGACCTCAGTACGGCGTATCACCCTCAGACTGACGGCCAGAGCGAAAGGACGATCCAAACACTTGAGGATATGCTGAGAGCATGTGTAGTAGACTTCGGAGGAAGTTGGGACACTCACCTCCCCTTGGTCGAGTTCTCCTATAATAACAGCTACCATGCCAGCATCAAGTGCGCGCCATTCGAGGCTCTCTATGGGCGTAAGTGCCGGTCACCGCTATGCTGGCTAGAGGTTGGCGACCGACAACTTACGAGACTCGATATCGTCCAGGCGACCATCGACAAGATCACCACTATTCGTGAACGACTGAAGACGTCCCGTACTCGACAAAAGAGCTACGCTGACAACCGAAGGAAGCCCCTCGAGTTCCAAGTTGGCAACCGAGTACTCCTCAAAGTATCGCCCTGGAAAGGGGTAGTCCGCTTCGGTAAGCGCGGTAAACTGAGTCCAAGGTACACCGGTCCATTTGAAGTCATTGAACGTATCGGTCCCGTTGCTTATCGTCTCCAACTCCCTCAGGCTCTCGCGAATGTTCATAACGTGTTCCATGTCTCACACTTGAAAAAGTGTCTGTCTGATGAGACCATCGTCATTCCTCTTGACGAGGTCAAAATCGACAGCAAGCTAAACTTCATCGAGGAACCGCTCGAAGTTGTCGACCGCGAGGTCAAACAACTTAGGCAGAGCCGTATTCCGATAATCAAGGTTCGGTGGAATTCTCGACGTGGTCACGAATTCACATGGGAGCGTGAAGTCCAATTCCGTCAGAAGTATCCACATCTTTTCGAGAACTCTTCTTCATGATGGGACGCACTAAATTTCGGGACGAAATTTCTTTCAACCCGGGGAGAATGTGACAACCGTCAAAATTTCAGGTGATTTTTCAGTTACTTAATCGGTTCGAACTTTAGTTCTCTTTTATCGTGTTCGTGTTGTTCGGGTTCGTACTATTTGTACCTATTATTGTCGGAACCAATGTCGGAATCAAAAATGTAAATCCTAACACCAAATAAACAATACAAGAACTTGACTAAGTTCATAACGGTAACTAAAATGATTCTAGTCCTTAACTAATTAACGGAAAACAACAAAACGTCAAAAAGCTGGATTTTGGAATTCAGCCGGCGGCTGAATATAACCAGCCGGCGGCTGAATCCTGCTGTCCAGCTGGATGATGACTCATTTCTGCATGTTTTTCGATTGGGCAACGGATTTAAACGGGATTGGACCTTAGTTACTGCCATTTTGGCTTCCCAAGGGCAGTAACATCCCCCCTTAATCACACTTTTACTTTCATTTTGTTTGAATCAAACTCACACACACAAAACACACACCTTACTAACTCTCTCTCATTTCTCTCTTCAAGAACACACACCAAAACAGAAACTATAACACCATTTTCAGTCCATAAACATCAAAATATCCACCATCTAACCCATCAAATCGTTCTAGGGGTTAAGGGTATACAAGGAAAAGCTTTAAATCGGGTTTTTCAAGGAGTTTTGGAGCTAAAATCTCGGTCAAACCATCACCTTGCTATTTTCCTTCGGTATAACATCTTCTTTTCACTATTTTTACATAAATAACCGATTGCATGTGTAATCTATAAACTGAAAATGAGTTTTCTTAACAATCTAAAACGTTTTCTAGCTTAAAAACGAGTTTTTATGAAAGATCTTCATATGTAACCTATAAATCTAAAAGAAAATGGTGTTTTTACTTTAAAATACATATATATGAGTTATATCAGTTTGCATGTCGAATCTAACGGTTAAACAAGCTAAAAATCGTAAAATGGAACAACTTTGAAACTGGCCGAAGCCATTTGGCCGGCGGCTGAAGGATTTCAGCCGACGGCTAAATGTCAGCCGGCGGCTGTTTTCCTCCAGCCGCCGCCAGAATGGCCCTGTTCGCTATTTTTGTCGTTTTAAAGGTCGTAAAATTGATTTTAAGCTAAAATAATTAATCACAGAACACATACATCATGTTAAGCTACTGTTTTGACTTATACATTGTTTAAAAAGGGATTTTGGACTTGAAACTTGTGTATTGTTGGTTTAAACGTTATTATATGTATTTTGAAGCGGGAAAGTGTTTTGAAAATGGATATAATTTTTATTGCGCGGAAGCGCTGCCCAATTTTCACCGTAAATTACATTTCAAATTCAGAAACTTAATAACTTCGAGACTTACACACATTAACTTGGAACTTTGACACTTTTAAACATAATTGGACATTTCGGACTATAAAACGTTCACGATCACATAAACCTTCCAGAACATTCCGTAATAATCTTTGGGACAGAATCTAAGTATTATAAATTGAGACTTAAAAATGTTAAATTGGAACTTAACATAACCCAAATTATAATAATATAACTTACACAACTTTCCGGTGTTTTAGGTCGTTGAGATTCCCGACGCATTCCGCTTCTTTTGTGCTAGTTCATACCTCTTATCTCCGCAAACCGTGAGTTACAACCCCTTGTTTTATATACTTTACATGAATTTTGGGGGAAACATAAGATTAATTGTACTTGAAAACTTTATGAAAACAAATTACAATTTATCGACTTTGACTTTTAACATGTTGAACTTTGACTTTGACTCGATGAACTTTGACTTTTGAACTTATAAACTATTTGACTTTTGGAACGTACTTAGACATATTTTGAACGTATTTTGGAACGTACTTAGCCATATTTTGAACGTATTTTGGAACGTACTTAGCCATATTTTGAACGTATTTTGGAACGTACTTAGACTTATTTTGAACGACTATTTGAACTCTTATGCGTAAAATGTTTTACTTTACTTGGACTTATTGGCTCGCTCTCTTTTGACTAAACTAGTTATTGATGCTTGTATACGTACCAACCCTTGATGGAACTATAACACGACCTTAAGTGATGGACGTACGACTCTCTCTCTTTTAAAAACAAAATTTACTTAGTGCCCGACTATTTTTGACTTAGACTTTCGCACTATTAACTACTTAGCCGTATAGTAATTATGGGTATCGATACTTAGGAAAGAACCGTTCCTTGCTTAGATGGCAGTCTAAGTACATATTACTAAGTTCTGAATAACTTTCCGTTTGAGAGGCGGGAAGTTGGGGCCGTACACGGTTGGATAATCGGATTAGTGTGAACACTTAAGTTATAGATGCCAAGAGGTTGATACAAGAAAATCTAATTAGTTACTTACGCATAAACTTATAAACTTTTAGCGATTGATATACGGTTCTACTATTTGACTAAATTTGACTTTATTTGGTCTTTACAAACTTAGGGCACCGGTTCGCCCATTACTTGGACTTTATAAGTATATAAATTTTTAAGCGACTTTTCTCCGCTAATCTCCTTCTTGGAAACTTTTACTTTTATATACTTTACCTATTATGCCGACTACTTAAACTGTAACTCACTCACTACCTTCGTAGTTGACACTTTATCTTATGTTTCAGGAAATTAGTGTAAGCATGATGTGCATGGCATGGACGGGTCGAGGCGGTTGTGTGAGAACCTTTTTGGGAAAAGACGTGGCCATTTATTTTGGGAATTTTTAATGAAACTTTTAATTATGTATCGATGTACTAAATTGATGTGACTTGGTCGTTTTGTGAACTTGTAAACACTTTTATTTTTAATTAATGACTTGATTACCGTTATGTTTTATATGACCTGTGTAAAGATTTTCCAGCTCTTCACATTCCGTGTTTCCGCTTTAGCGGGGTGTGACAATTTCCTTGGTCATGTGGTCAACCAATAAGGGATCCATGTAGATCCGGCTAAGATAGAAGCGATCGAGAAATGGCAAGCCCCGACGACTCCTACGGAAATTCACCAATTCCTAGGGTTGGCCGGCTATTATCGAAGGTTCATCGAGAATTTCTCGAAGATCGCTAAGCCACTCACCGAGCTCACTCAGAAGGACAAGGATTTTGTTTGGAGTACGAAGCAAGAGGAATCCTTCCAGAAACTCAAGCACCAGCTTTGCCACGCACCAATTTTGTCTCTACCGGAGGGTACGGATAACTTCGTAGTATTTTGCGATGCATCCCATCAAGGACTTGGGTGTGTCCTTATGCAGAAGGATAAAGTCATCACCTACGCTTCAAGGCAACTCAAAGTGCACGAGCAGAGCTACACTACTCACGACCTAGAGCTGGGAGCCGTCGTATTCGCACTAAAGATTTGGAGACACTATTTGTATGGGACTAAGTGCACGGTCTTCACGGATCATAAGAGTCTTCAGCACATTCTAGACCAGAAGATGCTCAACATGAGACAGGGGAGATGGATCGAACTGCTGAGCGACTACGATTGCGAGATCAAGTACGACCCGGGTAAGACAAACTTAGTAGCAGACGCCCTGAGTCGGAAGGAAAGGGTGAGACCATCTCGGGTTAGAGCATTAGGTATCCAGATTCAGACGAATCTTCAAACGCAAATCGCCGAGGCTCAGCGAGAAGTGTTGAAGCTCGAGAACTTAAAGGGAGAAACGTTGCACAATCACGAGACGGAGTTCGAACTCAATTCCGATGGGATCCATTACTTCAAGGGCCGAGCATGGATTCCGAAGTCCGAGGATCTTCGAAAGCTAATCTTGGATGAGGGCCACCGTTCCCGATACTCCATCCACCCTGGATCCGACAAGTTGTACAAGGACCTTAGGGAATATTATTGGTGGCCGGGCATGAAGAAGGATATCGCATTGTACGTGGCCAAGTGCCTTACTTGCTCCAAGGTCAAGGCAGAATATCAGAAACCCTCAGGACTACTGCAGCAACCGGAGATTCCTATGTGGAAGTGGGAACAAATCTCCATGGATTTCATTACAAAGCTGCCCCGGACGGCAAAAGGAAACGACACAATTTGGGTAATTGTGGACCGATTGACGAAGTCTGCACATTTCTTGCCAGTACGAGAAGCTCACTCAATGGAGAAGTTCGAGCAAATCTACATCAACGAGATCATCTCCCGCCACGGAACCCCTCTCTCCATCATTTCTGACAGGGATAGTCGATTCACGTCCCCCTTTTCGAACGTGCTTCAGAAATCTCTCGGGACGCGACTAGACCTTAGCACCGCTTACCACCCTCAGACCGACGGTCAAAGCGAGAGAACGATCCAAACACTTGAAGATATGCTTAGGGCTTGCGTAGTTGACTTCGGAGGAAGTTGGGATACTCACCTTCCCTTGGTCGAGTTTTCTTACAACAACAGCTACCACGCTAGCATCAAGTGTGCTCCGTTCGAGGCCTTATATGGACGTAAGTGTCGGTCGCCGCTTTGTTGGTTAGAAGCTGGTGATCGACAACTCACAAGGCTCGACATCGTTCAGGAAACCATCGACAAGATCACTACTATCAGGGAGCGACTGAAGACGTCCCGTACTCGACAGAAGAGCTACGCCTATAACCGAAGGAAACCCCTCGAGTTCCAAGTGGGCGATCGGGTGCTTCTTAACGTATCGCCATGGAAAGGGGTAGTTCGCTTCGGGAAACGCGGCAAGCTAAGCCCAAGGTACACCGGACCGTTTGAAGTTATCGAGCGTATTGGCCCAGTAGCATATCGACTCCAACTCCCGCAAGTTCTTTCCAATGTTCATAACGTGTTCCATGTCTCGCACTTGAAGAAGTGCTTATCTGACGAGACCATCGTCATTCCGCTCGACGAGGTCAAGATCGACAATAAGCTCAATTTCATCGAGGAACCGCTTGAAGTTGTGGACCGCGAGGTCAAACAACTCAGACAAAGCCGTGTTCCTATTGTCAAGGTCCGTTGGAACTCCCGACGTGGTCACGAATTCACATGGGAACGTGAAGACCAAATACGTCAAAAGTATCCGCATTTGTTCAAAGATACTTCTACCTGATGGGACGAGTCAAATTTCGGGACGAAATTTCTTTCAACCCGGGGATGATGTGACAACCGTCTAAATTTCAGGTGATTCTCAGTTAACTTATCGGTTCGAATCTCTAGTTACTTTTTATCGTGTTCATGTTGTTCTAGTTCGTACTTGTTGAGTCTTTATCTTGTCAGAACCAGTGTCGGAATAACTCCCGGAATCGAATTATATAAGTCCTAATACCAAGAAAACACCTAATGAACTCTCCTAAGTTCATAACGTATCATAATTAAGAACTTTCAGTTAACGAAAGGGTCCAACGAAGCAAAACGTAAAAACGAAAAATCAGAAAAATACTGAAAAAGTGGACCAGTGCGCCGCACAGGCAGTCAGTGCGACGCACTGCCTGGCAGAATTCAAATTTTTGAGTTTTTAATACTTATCTCGTTTTTATCAAACTTAATACCAATCAATCTCGGGTTTTTACCATCATTACTGCTTTTTGCAGTATCCCAACCCCTCTCATTATCACCCTCCCTATTTCCCTTTTCATTTTCATTTTCTAAAAACAAAAACACACACACACACTAACATTTCTCTCATCCTCCCCATTTTCTCTCAAAGACCATCACAAATACAGTGATTTCCAGCCTCTTAATCCACCAAAATCAACCATCTAAATCGCCCAAACATCCAAACAAGCAAGAAGGTGCAAGTCTAATTCGCTTTCAAGCTTTTTCTACCGATTTGGGAGCTCTAAATCCGTTTAAAACATCATCCATCCATTTTCATCCGGTAGATTTCTCTTATTTTACTGTTTTCATCTAAATAAATACTTGCATGGACGATCCATGGGCTAAAAACAAGTTTTTATAAAGATTTGAAACATTTTATGGACAAAAACGATTTTTAACTAAATAATCCTTAGATCTACGTTTTGGTGGTTAAAAGTTGTTTAGAAACTGTAAAAATACTATATTATGAAGTATCTACTGATTGCATGTCGAAATCTTTGGGTAACAAATCGTTTTGGGCAAGAAAAACACAAAAACGGGAAAAGACAGCAGGCAGTGCGCAGCACCCCTGCTCAGTGCGGCGCATCGGGCTGCTGTCTTTCCCGAAAATCGTCGTTTTGGTCGTTTAAAACTTATGTACGTATTCTGGATTTTTGTTAATAACGTTATGGGACTGAGATGATTAAAATAATAACAGTGGTAACTTGTATTGAGCTCTTTGGACTAAATGGACTTGTTTAAATAAGATTATGTGTTTATATGTGTTTTGTGAGCGGGAAATGGCTTTAGGTTTTGGACATGAAATTTGGGCGCGGAAGCGCTGCCCAAATTTCGTTAGAAAACTTAAAGCATTTCAGCAACCAAAACATGTCTATCATACTAATAATAACATTAACTATAGACTTTTCGGACTAAATATAACGTTAACCGCTTCGGACCATTTTTGGAAAAATATAAACCTTAACACTTAAAGTTAACTAAAAATTGTCTATTATATTATATAAAGTAACATAATGAGATAATAACTTTTGGACAACCTTGGTATCCTTAGGCATTCCGTGATTCCCGGCTCTTATTTCCGACCGATTTCCGAGTTCTCTATCTTCGCAAACCGTGAGTTACAACCCCACTTTGTTTTACTATTGTACTTTTAAACATTTATTTGGGGGAAACATAAGATTGTATGCTATGTAACTTTCGAAACTAATTGCGATCCGTTGAAACTTTGAAACTTTATTGAAACTTTGAAAACTTGTGTGAAGCTTTGAAACGTGTTTGAAACTTATGAAACTCGTAAACTTTGGAAACTAGTATGAAACTTGGAAACTCTTTGAAACTGGGAAACTTTGAAAATTTGGAAACTTGTGAAACTATTATGCGTATATGTGTTGTTACTCCTTAATTGGCTAACTAAATTTAGGATACTTGTTAGAGAACCAATCCTTGATGAAAATATAAACCCGTAAGTGCTTACTGCTATTTTTAGAAACAGAACTCAGTTGCCCCGTTTTTGGTTTGGAAACTTTATACACTATTAGCAATAGCCGTTAGTATTATGAGTATCGATACTTAGGAGAGGTCACTCCTTTCTCAGGGTTAGCGACCCAAGTACATATTACTAAGATTCAGTTGGAAACTCAATGAAACATTTTGGGGCTAGATCCTGACCAGACAATCGGTTTAGTGTAAACTTACTATTTATATTATGCCAAGTGATTGATACGAGTACTAATTTAGTTAAGCACATATTACCTACGCATATACTTTTTAGCGATGGATTCCGCTTCAACTTTTATTATACGAGTTTTATTTTTACTTACGTGTGTACGAAACTCCTTACTATTTATTTATATGTTCTAGCGTCGCTCCGTTCCTTTTTACTTATGACATAATTACATATATTTCTACTTTTGGAAACTTTTATCGAACTCTAAATTGTAACTCACTCACTACGTTATGTAGTTGACACTTTATCTTATGTTTCAGGAAATTAGTGTAAGTGTCGAGATGCATGGCAAGGAAGGGTCGATTTGGTCACGTGAGGCGAACGTTGGGAAAGACCCTGTTGTTATTTTGGGAATTATTTTGGAAACTTGTATTTGTACTTGAATTAAACTTTGAACTGCTTGGTTGTTTTGAATCATGAACTATTTTTGTTTTAAATGAAATGACTTGAATCGTTTAATTTGCTTATAACCGTGTAATGATATTCCAGCTCTCACATTCCGTGTTTCCGCTATAGCGGGGTGTGACACAACGTGAGTCCATACTGACGTTCCAGCAACATGTTTTCACTAATGTAATTCTTGAATCAAGTCGTTCACTTCAAGACCGACTTGTTTCTAATACATAATGTGAAGCTTAACAATCATTATATCTGGCTACTTATCGTTGCTTGATAAGTTGCCCGAGTTATCTCATCATAAGCATTCGGCTCAAGAGATATCGGTTTATTAATGACTGTTAATTACTTCATCGCTCATAGAACGATTCTCAGCTGATGAAACCAATCATTAAAACTTGGTTCAGTAAGTATTTCACCTTTGAACATTGTTTTGATTTCTGACATAATCCCGCTTAAATCGGGATTTTGTGCCATTTCTACAAAACAGAAGAAAGTTCTCATTAGTACTTTCGACATAAGATTTCTTAACAAAACGTAAAACCCATGGTTTACTTTCTGTTAAGACTAGGACCCAATTGACATATTACCGTTCCATCAGTTGATCTGCTAGGAACTAAATAATACTCAAAAGGTAAGTGACGATCCGTAATTTCATTTACCGGTGCAACTCCTAGAAAATGGGACTTAATGTCATAATTCAATCCGAGCATCAAAATGGTGATCGTGACATTAATCATGTTTCGTCGCATCTTATCGCTATCGGCGTTTACAGTCTCACTGCATAACCCGATTTAAGTCATCCGAATGAAGACTGCAGATAGTCCACCACAGTCTCACTATGAGTGGTAATCCGCCTTGGATACACTTCACCTACGTCTCACGTAGAGTGACGAGCAAGTACAAGTTGTCTAGGCAATACGGATAGCAATTGACTTAAATTCCATGGGTGTTAAAAATATTCGTACGCAATTGTCATGCAACAATTTCGTAACGTAATTTAATTAAAAACAAAATGTTTTTATTTTACTGGTTATTTGTAACACCCCGACTAAAGCGGAATACACCTGAGGCATTACAATTGTTCTTAACTCGTGTTCCTCTATTAGGTTATAATAGACACATTTAATGGTTTAAATGAATGCATTAAAGATGAATAAATGTTTTACAGAAAAGTAACCGAAAAACTACAAAAGACTTAAATTATTCATTAATGTCATTAACTAGGTCCAAGCTCTTATGTTTTCTTCAAACAAACCTATCCATTTCCTGTATCATGTAAAAAGTAAACGTCAATACAAAAGTATTGGTGAATAAACAAGTTTAAGACACAGGTATAAAGTATTAAAAAGATTACGTAATAAATAATATAAATGAATATGTAAAATGTAGTATAAAAGAATGTATAATAAAAGAATGTATAAAGATTGTATATATTGTAAGAAAGTATAATATGTGTATAATGGCATAACACGCGTTTGTATCAAGTCTGATGTATATCATATGTGATCAAAGTCACATAGGGTCCGGTCGAGGGCCTCGACATTCACAGTAACACGTCGGAATGTCTAATAACGGCCAATAGATCTATCACGTTTCCCGTTTAGTATATACATATAATGAATGATTGATTGTTTGAATGTTTGATTTATCGTGTGTGCATCCCATAATGATTGTGTCACTTGATTCATTCCAATGTTTGCCATAATACAAAAATATAGTATCAAATATGAATATAAGTACATATAAACATAAATGACTTTACGAATGATTATAATAAGAATGACTTTTATGAATGAATACCAATATGAATGAATTACGATGAATATAATACAAAAAGTATACATATAAACATGATTATAAGTGAGTATATAAACATGAATATAAGTTTTAATATGAATATAAGTATGAATCTCAATATGAATATAAGTCTGAATATACACATAAATATAAGTATGAATATAAACGTAAATATGAATATGAATCACCATATTACTATAAGTATGAATATAGACATAAAATATAAATGTGAACATATATATGAATTAAACATAAAAGTATGAATATAAGTATGAATATGAATGTCATGATACAGCCCAAAGATTTATATAATAAAAAGGGCATCGAGTTTACTCAAATGATTAAATACGGAGGTAGATACGGATACTAGATTATGAATACGGAATACGTTGAAAGGAACACCAAACTTGCCTTTACAAATCTAGAAATAAGAATAAATATGAATAAGAATATATCATGAATTTAGAGTTTTCTAGATTAGAGTTTGAATAGACAAGATTAATAAGATGATGATGGTAAGCTTGAGTAACATAAAAGATAAACATGATTATGATGAAAAACAATAGAATTGGGAACTGTCACACCCCGCTTGGAAGCGGAAACGCGAGATGTTCCAGTTATAATATCAAAGTCAAGATTACAACAATATAACCGATAAACAAAACATCAAATTAAATTGATCATGCCAAATGTTACAAAATACATCAGTAAGTCAAGGCGATGAGACGCCAAGTACGAATACAATTCCAAAAGAAATCAACAAAAGGATCGTCATGGAAATTACAATAAACAATTCAAATTCAAATTTCCCCAAAGCAAGCGATCCAAAAATAAACTATGGCATGATCACGGAAATCCTCAATTTCCTGCAAAGCGTTAAAACGACATCAACAACATGTTGGTGAATTATTCGCAATTTATAAGTAAAAGTTGACCCATCGACAAGTTTCGGTAAATTCCAAAATCATATTTCAAATCATAACATAATCATCGTATTGTATCTTGTTTTCAACCCTAGTGAGGATACCATGCTTAGATTAGTCATACACCTCGATCCTTACCACACAATAAAGTCCCCTCTTCTAAGGTGAGTCAATCCAAAGGTAATCGAGTAATATACCGGTCATAACATCTACCCATAGGAGCATCCTACCGAGCGATGAGGGTTAGGTATAATAACCCATATAGCTATAAATATGAAACCGTTGGGCATAAAGCTTAACGAGTGTATTAGGGGTGCCACCAAGGCAATAAAGACTCCTAATCTAAAGCAGACCTATTCAACTAGGTAAACAAGATAATCAACAAAGTCCCGCATACAAGCAGACAATTTTATAAAATACGCTTTACAGCCCAAAAATATTTAAGACAAGGGCTACGAATAACTCACTGATAAAGCTTCAGCAAACAAAAATCGGGTACACCAAACACAGAGCTACCACTCCACCGCCTAAGTGCCTTAAACAATAAACAACATAGTCTCAGTATCCATATAAGTCTAGGTCCGGTTTAGCCTTGTCGGTTAAGATTAAGTTTAATATAATATTCCAACGTTTAATAAATCGAATAAGGATGACGGATTAAGAAGACGATGTTCCGCGCCAGAAAAGGGCCGATCGGTAAGATATCGATCTTTCACGTCAACAGCGACCGTTGGAAGCAAATGATAACTCCGAGTCGAAAGGATTATTAATATAAATGTTCATTAAGTCGACCAAAAATTAAGATGTTGACTTATGAAAGTCAAGGGTCAATTTTGTTGACTTATTAAAGTCAAAATCAATTTAAAAGTCCAATTTGACACTTAGAATAAGTTGGAGTGTTTTCTTACCAAATGTTTTAAAGCAAAAGCCTTTCAAAACCATTTTATAAAATTGGCCGCAAAACATAATTTGATGACTTAAAACAATGATTAAATTGAGACGAAGTTTAAAGTATCGCAAAGGTTTAAAATGTCCATTTAAGTAATATTATGACATTCGAGATTGCGTTGGTGTCTTTGAGTCCAAAGACAATGTTTTTGTAGAATATGTTACTTTGGTATACAATTTATTTACATAAGTGTTTTAAGTCGTAAAAAGTTGTGAGATGAAATTTCGGCAGCGCTTCCGCGCCATAAAATATTAGTCCATTTATTCAATCACTTTCCCGCTTATCAACAATGCATTTTAAACCATTATACATAATACATAATACCATATTTAGCTTTACATAATACTTTGGTTACTTATATTTTAACATTTGTCCAACTTTAGTCCAAATCGATCAAACGCACGAGTGTTGGTCTAATAATTTATCCTAACCGATTTTCAAGGCTAAAACCGAATAATACACATATAATGAAATCACAAGATTCACAAGAGTAACAAGTTATACCACTAACTCCGCTTGATTTGACCAGAATTTGGAATGACAACTTCGGTGGTACAACGATGAGAATATCCGCCTCCGAAACACAAAACAAACGCCAACAATTAGCAAAACGAAGGATTTGAATGCACAAAATGTCACCATTATTACTGTTTTTACTCATCTCAGCCCCCATAATATTATTGACAAAAGTCCAGAACGTGAATCCAAGTTTTAAACGAGTAAAACGACACATTTTCGGGAGGTCAGCAGCCCGGTGCTGCGCACCTGAGCACAGGTGCGGCGCACCTAGCTGCTGCCTTCCTCCCGATTTGTGTTTTTCTTGCTAAAATCGTTTTGTAACTAAAAGATTTCGACATGCAACCAGTAGATAACTTATAAAACATCATTTTTATAGTTTCTAAATAACTTTTACCCACAAAAACATAGATCTAAGTAGTGTTTATATAAAAATCGTTTTTGTAAACCAAGTGGTATAAATCCTTACAAAAACTCATTTTTATGGCTTAGATCTTACATGCAATTAATAAAAACAGTAAATAATGATAAGAAGGTGATTTCTACCGGATGTAAATGAATGGATGGCGTTTAGGACGGATTTAGAGCTCCGAAAGTGAAGAAATATGCTTGAAACCGAAAATGCTTTGCTCCTCCTTGTTTGCTTTGATGATCAAACGATTTTGATGGATGATTTATGTGTTTTTAGTGGCTGGAATCTCTGGTTTAGATGAAGGTTTGTAGAGAGAAAGTGGAGAGAAATGGGGAAGGTTAGTGTGTGTGTGTGTTTCTTGAATTACAAAAATGAAAAAGAAAAGAAATGAAAGGGAAGGGTAATGATACCCTTTGGGACTGCTAAAATGACAGAAATCAGAGCACATGCTCGTTTGTTGATTGGTTGGCTTATTACAAAAACGAGGCAAGGACCAAAAGTGTAAAATTTTGAATTCTGGCAAAGAGGTGCTGCGCACCTATGCCCTGGTGCTGCGCACCGGGTGATTTCCAGCACTTTCTGATTTTCGTTTTCGCGATCGTTAAGGAGTTTCGTTCGTCGAAAGTTCCCGATTCTTTTTGCGTTGAACTTAGGGAAGTTCACGCTTTGATTTACTTTATATTAGGTTCATTTAATATTAAAATTTCACTTTTGTTTTCGAGATTCGCACGATTTCGGTAAAAGGGCACGCAAGAGTAAAAGTGCGATAACTCGTGGATAAAGGATCCGATAACCGACAAATTTGGCATAAACCTTCTACTTATATTTATGAGGATACTAACTAATTGGCACTTAGATAAAATAATATTAACACGTCCCGAGGGACAAATCAGTAAATACGAGAACCCGATAATCAATAACAGTAAATCGTGAGCAAAACAAAGCGTAACACAAGGGTCGAAATCAATTGCGAATAAAATATTAAAATACTAACGGTAACTGAAGTACCTCAAATAGACGGGACGTCACAGCCTCCCCCAGTTAAAAGAATTTTGTCCTCGAAATTACTATTGAGCATCGCTACTAGTAAAGAGGTGGGGATATTTCCGCTGCATTTCATCTTCCCGTTCCCACGTAAACTCAGCTCCATACTTAGAGTTCCATCGGACCTTAACAATAGGAATCCGACTCCGCCGCAAACGCTTGACCTCTCGGTCAATGATTTCTACCGGCTCCTCTATTACGTGAAGCGATTCATCTAAACTCAGTTTCTCCAAAGGCACGATTAATGACTCGTCAGCAAGACACTTCTTGAGATGCGATACATGAAACACGTTGTGCACACCGCTCAACTCAGGTGGCAACTCAATACGGTAAGCCACTGGTCCAACACGAGACAAAATCTTAAACGGACCCGTAAAACGTGGACTTAACTTGCTGCGCTTCTCAAAACGAAATACGCCCTTCCAAGGAGAAACCTTCATATCGCCAACCTTGAATTCCAAGGGCTTACGACGTAAATCCGCGTACTTCTTCTGGCGATCTCTCGCGGCTACTAGACGATCCTTGATCCTAAAGATCTTATCAGTCGTCTCCTGGATCAACTCGGGACCCGTAATCTGACTATCACCAATCTCAGCCCAACAGAGTGGAGACCTACACTTACGACCGTAAAGAGCTTCGAAAGGCGCGCAATTAATACTGGAGTGGTAACTATTGTTGTACGAAAACTCGACCAACGGTAAATGTCTATCCCAACTCCCGCCAAAATCTAAAACACACGCGCGTAGCATATCTTCCAACGTCTGAATCGTGCGCTCACTCTGTCCATCGGTCTGAGGGTGATAAGCCGTACTCATATCCAATCGCGTGCCTAAAGCTCGCTGTAGCGTCTGCCAGAACCTCGAAGTAAAACGCGCGTCGCGATCAGAAATAACGGATACAGGAATTCCATGCCTGGCCACGATCTCATCAATATATAGATAACTTCTCTATTCGGTAATCTTCTCGAATAGGCAGAAAATGAGCTGACTTAGTCAGTCGATCAACAATGACCCAAATAGCATCATAACCTCCTGAAGATCTAGGAAGCTTTGTCACAAAATCCATCGTAATATTTTCCCACTTCCACTGTGGGATTTCCGGCTGCTGAAGAAGGCCAGAAGGCTTCTGATTCTGAGCCTTAACCTTAGAACAGGTCAAACACTTGCCCACATACTCGGCAATCGCCCTCTTCATGCCAGGCCACCAGTAAAAATCCTTTAAGTCGTGGTACATCTTATCCGCTCCGGGATGAACAGAATAATTAGACTTGTGACCCTCATCTAATATTAACTGCCTAAGGCTGACGGGAACCCAAATACGATCTAAGAAATACATAACCCCGTCGTCTTTCGGCTCCAACTGACGTGCCAAACTAAATAATCCTTCGTCCTTCAGACGATCCTCGGTGAGAGCCTCCTGCTGTGCCTGAATAATACGAGTCTTCAAACTCGACTGAATAGAAACCATCATAGCTCGAACTCTCACCGGCTTAACCGATTCCTTGCGACTTAACGCATCGGCTACTACATTAGCCTTTCCCGGATGATAACGAATCTCACAATCATAATCGTTAAGCAGTTCCACCCATCGGCGTTGCCTCATATTCAGCATCTTTTGGTCAAAGATGTGCTGCAACGACTTATGATCGGTGAACACCGTACACTTAGTACCGTACAGATAATGGCGCCAAATCTTCAAAGCAAAAACCACCGCGCCTAATTCCAAATCATGGGTCGTGTAGTTCTTCTCATGAATCTTTAACTGACGAGAGGCATAGGCAATGACCTTTCCATTCTGCATCAGCACGCACCCGAGTCCCTTATGCGAAGCATCGCAATATACAACAAAATTTTCGGTACCCTCGGGGAGACTCAAGATAGGAGCATCACACAACCGCTTCTTCAATAACTGAAAAGCTTCTTCCTGCTCGGCACCCCAAATAAACTCCTCGTTCTTCTGGGTCAACTTCGTCATAGGCGAGGCTATCTTCGAAAAATTCTCGATAAAGCGACGGTAATAACCTGCTAGACCCAGAAATGAACGGATATCGGTGGGCGTCTTAGGAGCAACCCAATCTCTGACGGTTTTAATCTTGGCAGGGTCAACGTGGATACCTTCCTTGCTAACCACATGGCCAAGAAATTGGACCTCAGTTAACCAAAACTCACACTTCGAGAACTTAGCGTAGAGCTGCTCCTTCCTGAGCAACTCCAACACTATTCTCAAGTGTTCCTCGTGTTCCTCACGGCTACGAGAATAAACAAGAATATCGTCGATGAATACTATCACGAACTTATCGAGGTAAGGACGGCATATACGGTTCATCATTTCCATAAACGCTGCAGGCGCATTCGTGAGACCGAATGGCATAACTAAAAACTCATAATGACCGTAACGCGTCCTAAAAGCAGTCTTCGGAACATCCTCCTCCTGCACCCTCAATTGGTGATATCCGGACCGTAAGTCAATCTTAGAAAAGAAGCATGAACCTTGAAGCTGATCAAACAAGTCATCTATACGGGGTAAAGGATAGCGGTTCTTCACTGTCAGCTTATTCAGCTCTCGGTAATCTATACACAATCTCATCGAACCATCCTTCTTCTTTACAAAGAGTACCGGCGCGCCCCACGGAGAGAAACTTGGCCTAACAAAACCTTTGTCTACTAACTCCTGGATCTGCTTAGAAAGCTCTAACATCTCCGAAGGTGCTAACCGATAAGGAGCCTTTGCCACTGGCGCTGCTCCGGGAACTAAGTCGATCCTAAACTCTACCTCACGTCTAGGCGGTAAACCAGGTAAGTCCTCTGGGAACACATCCGGAAAATCACACACTACTGGCTTCTCCTCCAGCTTCTCAGTGTTATCCTTCTTCACAAGATGTGCAAGAAAGAGTGAACAGTCCCGTTTGATGTACTCCCGGACTTTCATACACGAGACGATCTAGGCGCTTCCCTGCCTTATTCCCTTGGACTAATAGCGGCTCTCCATGCGGTAACGGAATACGGATCATCTTCTCAAAACATACGATCTCCGCACGATGCGTTCTAGCCAATCCATGCCGATAATCACGTCGAAACTTCCTAATCTAATCGGAAT
>CAJVGC010000508.1:30849866-30990487 GCA_910822075.1 Senecio squalidus
ACGAGGCATAGGCAATGACCTTTCCGTTCTGCATCAGCACGCACCCGAGTCCCTTATGCGAAGCATCGCAATATACAACAAAATTTTCGGTACCCTCGGGGAGACTCAAGATAGGAGCATCACACAACCGCTTCTTCAATAACTGAAAAGCTTCTTCCTGCTCGGCACCCCAAATAAACTCCTCGTTCTTCTGGGTCAACTTCGTCATAGGCGAGGCTATCTTCGAAAAATTCTCGATAAAGCGACGGTAATAACCTGCTAGACCCAGAAATGAACGGATATCGGTGGGCGTCTTAGGAGCAACCCAATCTCTGACGGTTTTAATCTTGGCAGGGTCAACGTGGATACCTTCCTTGCTAACCACATGGCCAAGAAATTGGACCTCAGTTAACCAAAACTCACACTTCGAGAACTTAGCGTAGAGCTGCTCCTTCCTGAGCAACTCCAACACTATTCTCAAGTGTTCCTCGTGTTCCGCACGGCTACGAGAATAAACAAGAATATCGTCGATGAATACTATCACGAACTTATCGAGGTAAGGACGGCATATACGGTTCATCATTTCCATAAACGCTGCAGGCGCATTCGTGAGACCGAATGGCATAACTAAAAATTCATAATGGCCGTAACGCGTCCTAAAAGCAGTCTTCGGAACATCCTCCTCCTGCACCCTCAATTGGTGATATCCGGACCGTAAATCAATCTTAGAAAAGAAACATGAGCCTTGAAGCTGATCAAACAAGTCATCTATACGGGGTAAAGGATAGCGGTTCTTCACTGTCAGCTTATTCAGCTCTCGGTAATCTATACACAATCTCATCGAACCATCCTTCTTCTTTACAAAGAGTACCGGCGCGCCCCACGGAGAGAAACTTGGCCTAACAAAACCTTGTCTACTAACTCCTGGATCTGCTTAGAAAGCTCTAACATCTCCGAAGGTGCTAACCGATAAGGAGCCTTTGCCACTGGCGCTGCTCCGGGAACTAAGTCGATCCTAAACTCTACCTCCCGTCTAGGCGGTAAACCAGGTAAGTCCTCTGGGAACACATCCGGAAAATCACACACTACTGGCTTCTCCTCCAGCTTCTCAGTGTTATCCTTCTTCACAAGATGTGCAAGAAAGAGTGAACAGTCCCGTTTGATGTACTCCCGGACTTTCATACACGAGACGATCTTAAGGCGCTTCCCTGCCTTATTCCCTTGGACTAATAGCGGCTCTCCATGCGGTAACGGAATACGGATCATCTTCTCAAAACATACGATCTCCGCACGATGCGTTTCTAGCCAATCCATGCCGATAATCACGTCGAAACTTCCTAATCTAATCGGAATTAAGTCGATAGGAAAAGAGTGGTCGTCGAAACTAACACTACAGTCGGAAAGTAACTCAGTCGCATGCAGAAACTCACCATCAGCCAATTCTATCTCAAAGGAAGGTACTAATGGTATAGACTTAGAGGCAATCATAGTCCTAAACTCATCAGATATAAAACTTCTATCCGCACCAGAATCAAATAAAATAAACGCAGGTCGACCACAGACAAGAAACGTACCCGTAACGACGTGTGGATCCTGCTGAGCCTCCTTGGCTCCCACAACAAACGCCCTGCCTCGAGGAGCATTACCAGCTGCAGCTAACTTAGGACATCTGTCCTTATGATGATCGGGAGAACCACATTCATAACACTTACCCCTCATGGTCTTGCAGAACCTATCAGTGTGGCCCAGCTTCTTACACTTTTTGCATTCCCAGCAAGCAATCTCTCTGGAGTGGTGATTACCACACCGATCACATTTCGGATGCCTGTTCTGGGGACCTGGAGCCACTGCAGCGAATGCCTGTACCCTCTGAGGAGCATCCTGCCTCCTCGACTTCTTCCTCGAGTCATCATAACGGTTTCCACCACCCCGTTTTGTTCCGGAGTTTTGCTTCACTATCATCGGGGGTAACTCACCATCTCGGACCGCATTCTGAGTCAAGGTAATCGCGATCTCAACCGCGCTCTGAAACGTGCTCGGTTTGCTGGATAGGACACTCTTACGGATTGCTGGGGGTAGTCCGTGAGTGTAGCGACCGATACGTTTGAGCTCCGGTCGAACCAAGTGGGGAACTAGTTGGGACAAAGCGTGAAAACGCGTTGTGTACCCCTGAATGTCTGACCCAACCATGGTCAAATTCCACAATTCATCTTCCAACTTCTGAATCTCGGATTCAGGTACATACTCAATAATCATTAACTCCTTCAATTGCTCCCAAGTCATGGTCTTAATCTCCGCTCGGCCTCGCACATTCACGACCGAGTTCCACCATGTCAGAGCCGTTCCTTGAAATACAAACGTAGCAAATCGGACTCTATCTTTGTCCGCACAATCGATAGCATCGAAAATAGATTCTAGTTTCTCCATCCACTGAAGCGTGCCAGTCGCTCCCTCATTGCCGCGGTACTCCGGGGCCTTGCAGCTCATAAAGGTCTTCATTGTGCATTCAGCACGACGAGCTGAGCCCTCGGCTCCACCGGAAACTGTCTTGGGTCCACCAGACCCAGTTACAACAACGTCATCACCCTCAACAACCGGCTCAGGGCCCTCATTATTAACAACCGGCTCGGGATTTCCAGAGCCCGTACCACCACCAGTTCCTTGGGTTGTGCCCTCCTTCAGCTGAGCTACAAGCTCGGGCATCATTGCCGTTAACTGCTGAGCAATCATCTGAGCCATGTCAGGATTCGATTCATTTTCCACGTTGCTCCTTCTCGCATTCGACGTATTCGCTCTCGCAGTCTGACTCGCGGTATTAGCCCTCGCGTTCGCAGTAGTACGTCTAGCAGAACTTCGTGTCGCAACTCTCCTCTTAGGCGCCATCGTCCTAAAATAAAAGGAAAGAAATTCGATCAGCAAATGTGTGCAAAAACAAGGCCAAACGCCACAAAATCAACGCGAAATAAACACGTATGAAAATAGTGCACACATTGCAATCAGAGAAAATCGATTCAAAAAGCCTATGGTCATAGTCCAAGTGATTTACTCAGTTAAAATCACTCGGTTCGCTATAACCTTTGGCTCTGATACCAACTTCTGTCACACCCCGCTTGGAAGCGGAAACGCGAGATGTTCCAGTTATAATATCAAAGTCAAGATTACAACAATATAACCGATAAACAAAACATCAAATTAAATTGATCATGCCAAATGTTACAAAATACATCAGTAAGTCAAGGCGATGAGACGCCAAGTACGAATACAATTCCAAAAGAAATCAACAAAAGGATCGTCATGGAAATTACAATAAACAATTCAAATTCAAATTTCCCCAAAGCAAGCGATCCAAAAATAAACTATGGCATGATCACGGAAATCCTCAATTTCCTGCAAAGCGTTAAAACGACATCAACAACATGTTGGTGAATTATTCGCAATTTATAAGTAAAAGTTGACCCATCGACAAGTTTCGGTAAATTCCAAAATCATATTTCAAATCATAACATAATCATCGTATTGTATCTTGTTTTCAACCCTAGTGAGGATACCATGCTTAGATTAGTCATACACCTCGATCCTTACCACACAATAAAGTCCCCTCTTCTAAGGTGAGTCAATCCAAAGGTAATCGAATAATATACCGGTCATAACATCTACCCATAGGAGCATCCTACCGAGCGATGAGGGTTAGGTATAATAACCCATATAGCTATAAATATGAAACCGTTGGGCATAAAGCTTAACGAGTGTATTAGGGGTGCCACCAAGGCAATAAAGACTCCTAATCTAAAGCAGACCTATTCAACTAGGTAAACAAGATAATCAACAAAGTCCCGCATACAAGCAGACAATTTTATAAAATACGCTTTACAGCCCAAAAATATTTAAGACAAGGGCTACGAATAACTCACTGATAAAGCTTCAGCAAACAAAAATCGGGTACACCAAACACAGAGCTACCACTCCACCGCCTAAGTGCCTTAAACAATAAACAACATAGTCTCAGTATCCATATAAGTCTAGGTCCGGTTTAGCCTTGTCGGTTAAGATTAAGTTTAATATAATATTCCAACGTTTAATACATCGAATGAGGATGACGGATTAAGAAGACGATGTTCCGCGCCAGAAAAGGGCCGATCGGTAAGATATCGATCTTTCACGTCAACAGCGACCGTTTGAAGCAAATGATAACTCCGAGTCGAAAGGATTATTAATATAAATGTTCATTAAGTCGACCAAAAATTAAGATGTTGACTTATGAAAGTCAAGGGTCAATTTTGTTGACTTATTAAAGTCAAAATCAATTTAAAAGTCCAATTTGACACTTAGAATAAGTTGGAGTGTTTTCTTACCAAATGTTTTAAAGCAAAAGCCTTTCAAAACCATTTTATAAAATTGGCCGCAAAACATAATTTGATGACTTAAAACAATGATTAAATTGAGACGAAGTTTAAAGTATCGCAAAGGTTTAAAATGTCCATTTAAGTAATATTATGACATTCGAGATTGCGTTGGTGTCTTTGAGTCCAAAGACAATGTTTTTGTAGAATATGTTACTTTGGTATACAATTTATTTACATAAGTGTTTTAAGTCGTAAAAAGTTGTGAGATGAAATTTCGGCAGCGCTTCCGCGCCATAAAATATTAGTCCATTTATTCAATCACTTTCCCGCTTATCAACAATGCATTTTAAACCATTATACATAATACATAATACCATATTTAGCTTTACATAATACTTTGGTGACTTATATTTTAACATTTGTCCAACTTTAGTCCAAATCGATCAAACGCACGAGTGTTGGTCTAATAATTTATCCTAACCGATTTTCAAGGCTAAAACCGAATAATACACATATAATGAAATCACAAGATTCACAAGAGTAACAAGTTATACCACTAACTCCGCTTGATTTGACCAGAATTTGGAATGACAACTTCGGTGGTACAACGATGAGAATATCCGCCTCCGAAACACAAAACAAACGCCAACAATTAGCAAAACGAAGGATTTGAATGCACAAAATGTCACCATTATTACTGTTTTTACTCATCTCAGCCCCCATAATATTATTGACAAAAGTCCAGAACGTGAATCCAAGTTTTAAACGAGTAAAACGACACATTTTCGGGAGGTCAGCAGCCCGGTGCTGCGCACCTGAGCACAGGTGCGGCGCACCTAGCTGCTGCCTTCCTCCCGATTTGTGTTTTTCTTGCTAAAATCGTTTTGTAACTAAAAGATTTCGACATGCAACCAGTAGATAACTTATAAAACATCATTTTTATAGTTTCTAAATAACTTTTACCCACAAAAACATAGATCTAAGTAGTGTTTATATAAAAATCGTTTTTGTAAACCAAGTGGTATAAATCCTTACAAAAACTCATTTTTATGGCTTAGATCTTACATGCAATTAATAAAAACAGTAAATAATGATAAGAAGGTGATTTCTACCGGATGTAAATGAATGGATGGCGTTTAGGACGGATTTAGAGCTCCGAAAGTGAAGAAATATGCTTGAAACCGAAAATGCTTTGCTCCTCCTTGTTTGCTTTGATGATCAAACGATTTTGATGGATGATTTATGTGTTTTTAGTGGCTGGAATCTCTGGTTTAGATGAAGGTTTGTAGAGAGAAAGTGGAGAGAAATGGGGAAGGTTAGTGTGTGTGTGTGTTTCTTGAATTACAAAAATGAAAAGGAAAAGAAATGAAAGGGAAGGGTAATGATACCCTTTGGGACTGCTAAAATGACAGAAATCAGAGCACATGCTCGTTTGTTGATTGGTTGGCTTATTACAAAAACGAGGCAAGGACCAAAAGTGTAAAATTTTGAATTCTGGCAAAGAGGTGCTGCGCACCGGGTGATTTCCAGCACTTTCTGATTTTCGTTTTCGCGATCGTTAAGGAGTTTCGTTCGTCGAAAGTTCCCGATTCTTTTTGCGTTGAACTTAGGGAAGTTCACGCTTTGATTTACTTTATATTAGGTTCATTTAATATTAAAATTTCACTTTTTTTTTCGAGATTCGCACGATTTCGGTAAAAGGGCACGCAAGAGTAAAAGTGCGATAACTCGTGGATAAAGGATCCGATAACCGACAAATTTGGCATAAACCTTCTAACTTATATTTATGAGGATACTAACTAATTGGCACTTAGATAAAATAATATTAACACGTCCCGAGGGACAAATCAGTAAATACGAGAACCCGATAATCAATAACAGTAAATCGTGAGCAAAACAAAGCGTAACACAAGGGTCGAAATCAATTGCGAATAAAATATTAAAATACTAACGGTAACTGAAGTACCTCAAATAGACGGGACGTCACAGGAACCTTTACAAGCGATTATGGGAGGCTTGAAGTTTTGATTATGGAGCTTTGTGTTGGTTGGATTTTTGACAAGAAGACACCAATTTATAGAGTTTGATATGTGATAAAGAAAGGTCAAAATGTAACTCCCCTAATAATTAACTCCAAATTAATTATTGTAGGTTACAAAAAGAAATGGTTAAAGAGGTGTTTAAAGCCATAAAGAAGAAATGTGTGACGTCCCGTCAATTTGAAGTACTTATGTTACCGTTATTATTTATATATTATTCGCAATTGTTTTGACCCTTGTATTTCGCTTTGTTTTACTCACGATTTATTATTGAGAATCGGGTTTTATGTGATTATTTTGATTCGTCCCTTGTGACGTAAGTCGATTTTTATCTAAGTGCCTTATAGTTAGTATGCTCATGGAAATAAGTTAGGAAGTTTATGCCAAATTTGTCGGTTAACGTATTCCTATTCTTAAGAAATCGTGCTTTGCTCGTGTTTATGTTATTACCGAGAAGTATGTATTTCCATTTTGGAATTTAAATTGAATCATATAATGAATTACAATACCAAAAATACCTATAATGAACTTGTCTAAGTTCATATGTAAAACAATCGAGAACTCTAAACAACGAACGTGCGTAACCATAACTTATAACGAAAAATGAAATTTTGCTGTTGGCAGACTGAGTTGCTCCGCAACTCATTCTCTTGCGCCGCAAGAGAGTGCAGATCAGCAACTTGGGTTTTTCAAACTTTTGCAATTTCTCACTTGTGGGCCTAAACAATTGATTCCGGGTTTCTACTTGCCCAAAGGCTTTTTGAGTCCAGAAACAAGTGACTAACACCCCTTGATTCATCCCCATTTCATTTCATAATTCACACACATATCTTACACTTCTCTCTCTCTCTTCTTTGAAGAACACACACACAAACACAAACACATTTCTTCTCCCTTTTTCTTCTTGTGGCTGTAAATCCAGAATATAAACCACAATTATCATCACTAAAAATGACTAATTTCATAATGGAGAGCAAGGTTTGAGCATCCACTTGGAGGGTTACTTGGGTTATAACGTTTTCGGGTCGAAATCACCGTCTCACACCAAGATCTTCATCACATCTAGCTTGATCTTCAAATCTTCACTTTATTTGGGGTAAAATAACTTAAACTTTCTGTATTTTATAACTTTTATTCATTGCATGTAACATCTAACTAAAGAAAATGAGTTTTTATAAAAGTTGATGGTAAAATATGTATGAAAATCAAGTTTTTATAAAAATGTGTATGGATCTTGATTAAATGATGATAAAAGCTTTACAAAATGGTTATTTGAAAGTGTTTTTGAACATATTATGACTTGCATGTCCAAATCTACCATCAAAAGCCGATTTACTAAACACGAAAAACATTTTCGGTGGGAATCTGCACATGAGTTGCGCCGCAACTCTCCCAGTTGCGCCGCAACTGGGGAACAGATCACTCATTTTCGTTTTGTTTCACTATTAAACGTAACCGTAAGCTTGTATTCGTAAGATCTGGTATTAACGGATGGTGTATTGTGTTTTGGAGTTAGAAATCTCATCACCACACCATCAAAGGATTTTGTCTCGGGTTCTTAACTAGCTAAATTGCGGTTGCTATCGGTAAGAATTGACCTTCTTCCTAATTTCTCATTTTTCATATGTTCGGTTTTAGCCTTGAAAAATGGTTAGGAATAAATATTAGACCAACACATGTTATATTATCGGATTTGGACAACTTTGGACTAAAATACGTTAAAATGTGAATTTAACCATAAGTAACGTATTTAACTTATATCATATTATATATTATGAAAGACTTATTTACTCTTGAAAATACAATTGTTATCAAGCGGGAAAGTGTATAAATTTTGGATAAATAAATTTTGATGCGGAAGCGCTGCCGAAATTCATTTCACGTCTTTTACGACTATATAACACTTATATGAGTAAACTTGTGCATAAAAGTAATATATTACATTATAACATCGTCTTTGGACTCAAAGACGCTAACATATTTATAAAAGTCATAATATTACCTAAAATGAATGTTTTAAACTCTTTTAACAAACAAACCTTCGTTTCATAACGCGTCGTAATCTAAAATCATCAAATGGCGTTTTTACGACAAACTCTTGCTAAAATGATTTTGAAAGTTATATTACTCTTATATTTTGAAAAGTAAGACTTCAAATTATCCAAAGTGACAAATTGGACTTTTAAATTGATTTTGACTTTTATAAGTCAACATAATTGACATTTGACTTTCATAAGTCAACATCTGTGACTTTGACTTTTATAAAGTCAACATCCCCTACGTTTGACTTTGACCAAGTCAACATTGTTTCCGTTGACCTTGGTCGATCTATTGAAACTTGATAACAATATTCTATTAATCGATACTCCTAGTAATCATTTTCGATTCGGATTATCATCCTTTTCCAGTTGACGATTATGACGTGGAATGCCGATATCTCTCCGGACGGTCCTGTTTGACGCGGAACATCGCCCTCTAAATACGTCACCTCATTTAAATTTATTAATAATTGGATTATCTTATTTAACTTAATCTTAACCGACAAGGCTAAACCGGACCTAGACTTATAGAGATACTGAGACTATGTTGTTTATTGTTTTAAGGCACTTAGGCGGTGGAGTTGTAACTCTGTGTTGGTGTACCCGATATTTGTTTGCTGAAGCTTATCTGTGAGTTATTCGTAGCCCTTGTCTTACTATTTTTGGGCTGTAAAGCGTATTTTAAAACTGTGTGCGTATGCGGAATATTATTAATCATCTTATTGTGTATTTTAAACTGTCTGCGTATGCGGAATATTATTACTTATCTTCTTGTGTATTTTAAAACTGTCTGCGTATGCGGAATATTATTAATCATCTTAATGTGTATTTTAAAACTGTCTGCGTATGCGGAATGTTATTGATTATCTTGTTTACCTAGTAGAATAGGTCTGCCTTAGATTGGGTGTCTTATACAGTCGTTAAGCTTCGTGCCCAACGGTTACATATATATAGCTATATGGGTTATATCGCCTGACCCTCATCCCTCAGTAGGTATCTATGTGTGGATGTTATGACCGTACTTGATTAAACTGGTTGCCTTTGGTTGACACTGCCTTAGGAATTGCGTCTTTAGGACTGGCAAGGTTCGATGTATAACTAATCTAAGCATGGTATCCTCACTAGGGTTGAAAACAAGATATGGTTTGAAATGAAAAGATTTGAGATATGGTATTTGAAATTATGATGTTTATTGAAACTTGTCGATGGGTCACTTTTATTTTAAATTGCGAATAATTCACCAACATGTTGTTGATGTCGTTTTAACGCTTTGCAGGAATTTAAGGATTTCCGTTGATCATGCCATAGTTTATTTTCGGATCGCTTGCTTTTGGGAATTTGAATTTATATTGTTTATTGTAATTCCCATGACGATCCGTCTGCTTATTTCTTTTGGAATTGTATTCGTACTTCGCGTCTCATCGCCTTGACTTATTGATGTAATTTGTAACATTTGGCATGATCAATTTAATTTGATGTTTTGTTTATCGGTTATATTGTTGTAATCTTGACTTTGATATTATAACTGGAACATCTCGCGTTTCCGCTTCCAAGCGGGGTGTGACAGAAGTTGGTATCAGAGCCAAAGGTTATAGCGAACCGGGTGATTTAAACTGAGTAAATCACTTGGACTATGACCACAGGCTTTTTAAATCGATTTTTACTCTGATTGCATTGTGTGCACTATTTTTCATACGTGTTTAACTTCGCGTTGTGTTTTGGCGTTTGGCCTTGTTTTTGTGTTGCACACATTTGCTGATCGAGTCTTTTCCTCTTTTATTTTAGGACGATGGAGCCTACGAGGAGAGTTGCGACACGAAGTTCCGCGCGACGTGCTACTGCGAATGCGAGAGCGAATACCGCGAATTCGAACGCGAGGGCTAATACCGCGAATTCGAACGCGAGAAATAATGCTTCGAACGCGAGAGCTAATGCGTCCAATGCGAGAAGGAACAATGTGGAGAATGATACAAATCCTGACATGGCACAGATGATTGCTCAACAGATAGCGGCAATGATGCCCGAGCTTATAGCTCAACTGAGGGAGGGCACAGCCCAAGGAACTAGTGGTGGTTCGGGTTCTGGAAATCCCGAGCCGGTTGTCAACAATGAGGGTCCTGAGCCGGTTGTTAATAATGAGGGACCCGAAGTCGTGATTACTGGATCAGGTAGAGCAGAGGGCTCAGCTCGACGCGCTGGGTGCACGCTGAAGACCTTTATGAGCTGTAAGGCCCCAGAGTACAGAGGCAATGAGGGAGCGACTGGAACGCTCCAGTGGATGGAAAAGATGGAATCTATTTTCGATGCTATTGACTGTGCGGACAAAGATCGAGTCCGATTTGCTGCGTTTGTATTTCAAGGAACGGCTCTGACGTGGTGGAATTCAATTGTGAATGTGCGAGGCCGAGCTGAGATCAGCAAGATGACTTGGGAGCAACTAAAGGAATTGATGATTATTGAGTATGTTCCTGAATCTGAGATTCAAAAGTTGGAAGATGAGTTATGGAACTTGACCATGGTTGGGTCAGACATCCAAGGGTACACTTCGCGTTTTCACGCTCTGTCCCAGCTAGTGCCGCACTTGGTCCGACCGGAGCTTAAGCGTATAGGTCGCTACACTCACGGATTACCCCCATCAATTCGTAAGAGTGTACTATCCAGCAAACCGAGCACCTTTCAGAGCGCGGTGGAAATTGCGATTACTTTGACTCAGAATGCGGTTCGGGATGGTGAGTTACCCCCGATGATTGTTAAGCTAAACTCCGAAGGGAAACGGGGTGGTGAAGACCGTTATGGGGATTCGCAGAAGAGACCTAGGAGGCAGGATACTCCTCAAGATGTGCAAGCATATGCAGTAGTGGCTCCGAATGTCAGAGGTGGGCCTCCACAGTGTGATCAGTGTGGTAGTCACCACGCTAGGGAGTTGGCTTGTTGGAAATGCGATAAATGTAAGAAACTTGGTCACACAGGGAGGTATTGTAAGACCATGAAGGGAAAATGTTATGAATGTGGATCTCCAGAGCATCTTAAGGCCAACTGTCCCGAGTTAGCTCCAGCCGGTACATATACTTCTCCTATCTAAGTTCAACATGCAGTTATCCTATTTGATATTTGATGCTTAGTCTTATTATCGTTGGGTTGCACACTTTTCTTTTCACTTCCTTGTATTTCCATTTTCCTTTTTACGCCTCTGTTGCGTTGGAACCGAAGGGAGCTCCTATCTGCAAAGAAGTCGACGAGACGAGGTTGTCCTACGAGTGCGATTACGCGGGATTCAACCCCAGATTTTAATCTGTCATTTTGATTCGACTTAGTAATCATTGGTGCGATACCAAAGTGTATTCCAGATTCTTCAAAAATTATTTCATGAACTTTTAGACCTTAGTGGATTAATTCCGAAATTGCATGGTTCATTATGAACTACGCGTAATTTGGCCAACTACGCCTAGTTTTGAATAAATTATGCAAGACCGGAACGTAATTCCTATTGTTAACAAGTTTTCGAGTCAATATCTCTCAATTCTACTGATCTCCAATTTTATTTCATCTCTCGAAGAGTTTCTTATCGGATGCGTTTAGGATTATGATTCTTTGTACGTCTTACCGATTGTGTTAGTTCCGATGACCATTCTTTTCCTATCGACTTGATTCCGATCGCCTTAGGCAGATTCGACGTTATTATGAGCATGGGTTGGTTGCCGACGCACCGTGCAGAGATTATATGATTCGAGAAGAATATCTGCATACCGTTATCGCTAGAGAGACTGTTGTTAGATCAGGAGGCCCTCACCGAGGATTATATATTATTTGGATTATCTTGGATCGGCTGACTAAGACAGCACATTTCCTGCCTATTCGAGAAGATTACCGAATAGAGAAACCTTTTAGATCGCTTATTGACGAGATTTTTCCGTCATTTCTGATCGTGACGCGCGTGCTTTAGACTTGGCGGAAGTTGGGATCGACATATTCTACTAGCGATGCTCATTAGTAATTTCGAGGACGAAATTCTTTTAACTGAGGGAGGCTGTGACGTCCCGTCAATTTGAAGTACTTATGTTACCGTTATTATTTATATATTATTCGCAATTGTTTTGACCCTTGTATTTCGCTTTGTTTTACTCACGATTTATTATTGAGAATCGGGTTTTATGTGATTATTTTGATTCGTCCCTTGTGACGTAAGTCGATTTTTATCTAAGTGCCTTATAGTTAGTATGCTCATGGAAATAAGTTAGGAAGTTTATGCCAAATTTGTCGGTTAACGTATTCCTATTCTTAAGAAATCGTGCTTTGCTCGTGTTTATGTTATTACCGAGAAGTATGTATTTCCATTTTGGAATTTAAATTGAATCATATAATGAATTACAATACCAAAAATACCTATAATGAACTTGTCTAAGTTCATATGTAAAACAATCGAGAACTCTAAACAACGAACGTGCGTAACCATAACTTATAACGAAAAATGAAATTTTGCTGTTGGCAGACTGAGTTGCTCCGCAACTCATTCTCTTGCGCCGCAAGAGAGTGCAGATCAGCAACTTGGGTTTTTCAAACTTTTGCAATTTCTCACTTGTGGGCCTAAACAATTGATTCCGGGTTTCTACTTGCCCAAAGGCTTTTTGAGTCCAGAAACAAGTGACTAACACCCCTTGATTCATCCCCATTTCATTTCATAATTCACACACATATCTTACACTTCTCTCTCTCTCTTCTTTGAAGAACACACACACAAACACAAACACATTTCTTCTCCCTTTTTCTTCTTGTGGCTGTAAATCCAGAATATAAACCACAATTATCATCACTAAAAATGACTAATTTCATAATGGAGAGCAAGGTTTGAGCATCCACTTGGAGGGTTACTTGGGTTATAACGTTTTCGGGTCGAAATCACCGTCTCACACCAAGATCTTCATCACATCTAGCTTGATCTTCAAATCTTCACTTTATTTGGGGTAAAATAACTTAAACTTTCTGTATTTTATAACTTTTATTCATTGCATGTAACATCTAACTAAAGAAAATGAGTTTTTATAAAAGTTGATGGTAAAATATGTATGAAAATCAAGTTTTTATAAAAATGTGTATGGATCTTGATTAAATGATGATAAAAGCTTTACAAAATGGTTATTTGAAAGTGTTTTTGAACATATTATGACTTGCATGTCCAAATCTACCATCAAAAGCCGATTTACTAAACACGAAAAACATTTTCGGTGGGAATCTGCACATGAGTTGCGCCGCAACTCTCCCAGTTGCGCCGCAACTGGGGAACAGATCACTCATTTTCGTTTTGTTTCACTATTAAACGTAACCGTAAGCTTGTATTCGTAAGATCTGGTATTAACGGATGGTGTATTGTGTTTTGGAGTTAGAAATCTCATCACCACACCATCAAAGGATTTTGTCTCGGGTTCTTAACTAGCTAAATTGCGGTTGCTATCGGTAAGAATTGACCTTCTTCCTAATTTCTCATTTTTCATATGTTCGGTTTTAGCCTTGAAAAATGGTTAGGAATAAATATTAGACCAACACATGTTATATTATCGGATTTGGACAACTTTGGACTAAAATACGTTAAAATGTGAATTTAACCATAAGTAACGTATTTAACTTATATCATATTATATATTATGAAAGACTTATTTACTCTTGAAAATACAATTGTTATCAAGCGGGAAAGTGTATAAATTTTGGATAAATAAATTTTGATGCGGAAGCGCTGCCGAAATTCATTTCACGTCTTTTACGACTATATAACACTTATATGAGTAAACTTGTGCATAAAAGTAATATATTACATTATAACATCGTCTTTGGACTCAAAGACGCTAACATATTTATAAAAGTCATAATATTACCTAAAATGAATGTTTTAAACTCTTTTAACAAACAAACCTTCGTTTCATAACGCGTCGTAATCTAAAATCATCAAATGGCGTTTTTACGACAAACTCTTGCTAAAATGATTTTGAAAGTTATATTACTCTTATATTTTGAAAAGTAAGACTTCAAATTATCCAAAGTGACAAATTGGACTTTTAAATTGATTTTGACTTTTATAAGTCAACATAATTGACATTTGACTTTCATAAGTCAACATCTGTGACTTTGACTTTTATAAAGTCAACATCCCCTACGTTTGACTTTGACCAAGTCAACATTGTTTCCGTTGACCTTGGTCGATCTATTGAAACTTGATAACAATATTCTATTAATCGATACTCCTAGTAATCATTTTCGATTCGGATTATCATCCTTTTCCAGTTGACGATTATGACGTGGAATGCCGATATCTCTCCGGACGGTCCTGTTTGACGCGGAACATCGCCCTCTAAATACGTCACCTCATTTAAATTTATTAATAATTGGATTATCTTATTTAACTTAATCTTAACCGACAAGGCTAAACCGGACCTAGACTTATAGAGATACTGAGACTATGTTGTTTATTGTTTTAAGGCACTTAGGCGGTGGAGTTGTAACTCTGTGTTGGTGTACCCGATATTTGTTTGCTGAAGCTTATCTGTGAGTTATTCGTAGCCCTTGTCTTACTATTTTTGGGCTGTAAAGCGTATTTTAAAACTGTGTGCGTATGCGGAATATTATTAATCATCTTATTGTGTATTTTAAACTGTCTGCGTATGCGGAATATTATTACTTATCTTCTTGTGTATTTTAAAACTGTCTGCGTATGCGGAATATTATTAATCATCTTAATGTGTATTTTAAAACTGTCTGCGTATGCGGAATGTTATTGATTATCTTGTTTACCTAGTAGAATAGGTCTGCCTTAGATTGGGTGTCTTATACAGTCGTTAAGCTTCGTGCCCAACGGTTACATATATATAGCTATATGGGTTATATCGCCTGACCCTCATCCCTCAGTAGGTATCTATGTGTGGATGTTATGACCGTACTTGATTAAACTGGTTGCCTTTGGTTGACACTGCCTTAGGAATTGCGTCTTTAGGACTGGCAAGGTTCGATGTATAACTAATCTAAGCATGGTATCCTCACTAGGGTTGAAAACAAGATATGGTTTGAAATGAAAAGATTTGAGATATGGTATTTGAAATTATGATGTTTATTGAAACTTGTCGATGGGTCACTTTTATTTTAAATTGCGAATAATTCACCAACATGTTGTTGATGTCGTTTTAACGCTTTGCAGGAATTTAAGGATTTCCGTTGATCATGCCATAGTTTATTTTCGGATCGCTTGCTTTTGGGAATTTGAATTTATATTGTTTATTGTAATTCCCATGACGATCCGTCTGCTTATTTCTTTTGGAATTGTATTCGTACTTCGCGTCTCATCGCCTTGACTTATTGATGTAATTTGTAACATTTGGCATGATCAATTTAATTTGATGTTTTGTTTATCGGTTATATTGTTGTAATCTTGACTTTGATATTATAACTGGAACATCTCGCGTTTCCGCTTCCAAGCGGGGTGTGACAAAATGTGTAACTCATTTGACCAAACTTGAAGGCTAAGAACAAGGCTAAGAACAAGGCTAAGAACAAGGAAACATACATACATACATACATACATAGTTCCTTGCATGCATGTATTAATTAAACTACTTGTCTTTAACACATTACTAGAATTACTTGCATTTATATAAGTCCATGTGTATTAAACACATTTTAGTGTACATTAATGTACACATGCAAGATAACACATTAATAATGTTACAAGGTTTAAATAGAATTAAGATAACCCAAATATACATAACTCAAATCGAACTTTTATAAATCGTCAAATGTATACAATTACAAAGTCCGAATTAAAGTTACAAGTCAAGTATCGGGTCGGATTCGGGCACGGTGTTACATTATTAAACGTGTTTCTATGATTACCTAATTTATACAACTAATCGTAACATTGTCATCATTAAAACCCTTTCGATAGCTCTACGAGAGTACGACCAGGAAAGCATGTGAGGTGTAGCGAATGGTTCAACATTTCTTAATAGCACTGCCTCATTAGGAGTGTACCCCACTCCGCATAACTTTCCTAGACATCGTCCCCTATTGTAGGTGAGCCTAGTTGGGTAATAATACACTGAGCATGTACAATCTAGTTATAAATTACCAATCACACGCTTATTAAAACGATGGTTTTTAAGATATTTTGTAAATTTATATGTTCCGTCGCTGGACCAAATTACGGTATATAAACCCAACCAAATGCGTTATAGAACGTATAAAAGTGCCAAAATAAATTAATAACTCGTCATAATAATTCTTTAGTCTTATTATTAAATTTTGTTTCTTTCAAAAGACATTTGACAAACAATATTTATAATAAACAATTTAGAATTATTCTACGCAACTAATTGGGTAATGCCTAAAAAGTCTCTATGGTTATTGTTTACATATTGAATCACTCCCGTTTCAAAGGAAACGGACCACATACATCCGTCCAAATAAACAAGTTTGGATTGTATAAGCTATCAATATGTAAACAATTCGTATATCAAATAAGCCACACATAACTTTTTATCATACAAATCCTTTTGTGTAGCACATATTCAATTAACAATTAATAATATGTCACTAATTCAATTTACTTTTTAACAATATCAATATATCTAATTATGCTTACAAAGTTATGCATGTAACTTTATAAACATAATTTTGCATAAAAGTAAATAAGGTAATTAAACATCTAATTGCAAGGTAGATTGATTTCAAATTAACTTTTAATTTTGTAAAATCATACAATAAACCAACCCTAGATCCCCCTCAATTTTGATGTTTTAGATCCAAAATAATATTTACCTATGTTTTGGCTGATACCACTATAGGTATACAACTAAAGTCATATTGTCAAACAATACATGGCAGCGGAATTTAGGATCACATAGTAATAATTAAATCGGATAAAGAATTACCTTGAATTAGAAGCAAGCGAAAGTCGTAGATCTAAGTGTAAGATCTAATCTACGCTTACGTACGCGACACCTTCTTTTAGCAACAGACTAGTATGCTAGTACACGTTTAATTGCTTTAAACAACAATTGTCTTAGCAGCAACTCTTTATTACAAAAACCAAAATAAAAACAAAACCCTTTTTTTTTATTCCAAAATAACGATCGGCTAAGGTTTAAAACCTTTAGTCAACATTTTATTTAATTTGTAGTAATTAGGGTTTAGGGTTTATCTTCTATTTATAGGTTTTCAAATCTAAGAATTTGAGTTATATTACAATAAGGAAACCTTCTTATTTACATAATAAACCCTCTATTTAATAAATATTTACACTTAACCATTAAGTAATATTTAATAAATAAATTAAACTTGTAGTCGTGTCTAAATGTCGATGTGTGCGCTCCCGTAGTTTCACACATTTACGGACACACATTTGTTAAAACTATTCAAATACCAACAGAAGCAAGAAGAAATCACCACACACATTCCATACATCAAAACCCTAGTCTCATACTTTAATCATAAGGAAGAAAACAAAAATCCTTGCATTCATATAATCTAAGGTATGTTCTAAAAACCCTCTTCATACATCATATTTACATACTCATTTGTCATAAAACTTATACATTTTATACAAAAACTTGGCATAAACAAAGAAAAGTTAAGTTATTTTGTTAACCGGAAACTTACACCAACATGTTGACACTTTTTGACCATCTTACTCAAATATTTTGGATAAACCATTTTAAGCATAAGATACTTCTATGTTTTCTGAAGATTTCGACATAAAAATCGTAATTTTTGGATATGTTTAAGTATTTTAAAAAGATGTTACGCAACAATATACGTTTCAGCTACGCCCGCTGTCTACACGAATTGTTTTGAGAAATATGGGAAAAACGACCATTAAAACATAATAGGAGACCTTATCCATGTTAAAGATTACTCAAACGCGGTCGTTTCGATATAAGATACATTAAAAACGGATAAAAATTGAGTGAGATATGCTAACTTAAAGTTAGCATAGACTTTGAGAAAAACCCTAAAACCTACTATGACCTTTTACTGAATAACGAACATTAGGAATTGATTACAAATATGAGACCAAAGATATTTGAAAGGTAACTTAAAGACGGTCGTTTCGATATAAGATTCATAAGAATCGGTCAAGAAACGAGTAAGTTATGACTTTTTAAAGTTTCTATAAACCTTAAAGCACATGTTGAGTTTTTCTTTATAAAAACTAACTTTTTGAATAAACTTGATAGTATAATAATAACACAATACTAGGGAGCTTTGTATACAATAAATTCATTTCGATATTTCGTAGTGCCGAGTTGTTGGATTTACGATTTAAAGTCCTAGCTCCGCATGCGATTATAGAATGATCTTTGTTATATAATGGCCTGAACGGTGTTACTAAATTACTATTAAGTCGTAAATCGAACTTTTTTTTGCCCAAAATATTTATCAAAAGTGATCCACCAAGAATTCATTTTTTTTGAAAAGTGATGCATGAAAATCTTTTTTAAGCGAACTTATGTTAAAAAAAATCGTTTTTTTTGTAAAATGATACACAAAAAGTGTGAATTTTTTGAAAAATAATGCACAAAAAATCATCTTTTTACATGGTGCATCACTCTTTCGTGTATATAACATACTTTAAAAGTTATGTACAAAAATGATGATGCCATCGAAAAAAAATTCAAACTTCTTTTTTTCTCGAAATTTTAATTATTTTTTTTTTTTTGAAAAAGAAAATATTATTTTTCATTAACTAAAATAAAAAAAATAATTTTTTTTTAAATGCCACCTAAACATGCCACATGTCACTCACATATTTCTTTCTACACTTTTTATTTTCAAACCCTATATATATATATATATATATATATATATATATATATATATATATATATATATATATATAGCCTGCGCTATGCGGCGGCGACGATGAAGTTAATTTCGACAAAGAAGATTTGTTGATCAGTCCACGACTAAAGAAATGAAATTAAAGTTCGATGCATTGCGCTAATGGTTTCGGTTGTTTCTCAGTCGTCATGTGATATGAATATAGAAACATATATAATATAAAATTGTATTGGATTTATATTCAAAATGTAAAAAGTAAAATTACAAAATCCTAACAAAAGAATAACATTCAACCAACAATCTCAAGGAAATTTACACACAAATCACAAAATAAGAAAACATATAACATACAAATAACAAAAAAATAAAATACTAAAATTATAAAAGAAATGAAAACCGGTAATTTGAGAATGATGTGAAAAAAGTTAAGTAGAAACCGGTAGGAAACTTTTTTGAGGTAAATAAAAGTAAAGAATATTTTTGGTTGGTGTTGAATAAAGTGAGTATAAGATTGGTATTTATAAAAAAATTAAAGCTGGAAAAATTAAAAGTTTTAAATTTTTTTAAACTATTTGAATATTTAAAAAAAAATTCGAAATGAAGCTTGAAACTTTGGAGAAGAACTGGCTTGATATTCAAACCAAAGTGATGGTGAGGGATTTAAAGTCAAAAAGAGAGAAGAAGATTGAGGAGGAATTGATGAAAAGATAAGCAGAAAGGACTTATGAGAATGCTGATCTAAATTTTAAGAATCCAAGAGAAGAAGAAACAGAAGCTCCAGTTCTTCCTCCTGTGCAAACTGGTGAAGGTTCATCTTCAAAGGTTGCTGATCCAAGTCAGACTGTAACATTGAAGTCTCTTGTTGAGAAGCAGAGTCAAGATGTTCAATCAAAGACAAACGGGAAGCAAGAAGATGTTCCTTATGCTCAATATATGGAGAAGGAATCCTGGTTTGCTAAGTCCCCTCAACATAAAGATCAAGTTCCAGTTCAGCCTTCACAATCCATCATTCCTGCTTAACCTTCACAATCTACTTTACCTGAGGACTACAATGTTGATGACCCTGCAGAACTGCTATGATTGAAGAATATCTCAATGGATAGATGAAACTGCAGCTGATGGAGTAGATCTAGATCAGTATGGATTTCCTGTTGATGATGCTAATACTTCTGTTCAGAATGAGGGCATTGCTTCAGGAACAAGGATAAAGGATGTGTCCAAGGAGGAGTTGATGGCAGAGAGGGAAGAAATGATGAATCTAAAGAAAGGTATTTTTCCACCCATTGTTGGTTGGAGGTTTGATCACTACAGTGGAGCAATTGTTATAAAAAGAAAGACCATAAGTGGAATAATGACTCAATCCTTCAACACAACTGAACAACTAATGAAGAGATCAGTGGAAGATGTCAAACAATTATGTAAGCTGAAGATGGTAAATCATGCTGGTTATGCACATGGGTATGAGTATGAGAAATTTATTAATGAATGTGCCAAGACTGGGTTTGTCAATTTTGGTAAGAAGTTCATTGCCAAGAGGAAGAGAATGACAATGCACATTGCACCCTTGAAGAGAACTAAAGTTGTGCATCAAAGGGCAAAGATTATAAGATGGTGGGTAGATTATGTAAGTGATGAATGGGTGGTAGTCAGAGAAGATGGAGAAGAACAGAGGCCCTATGAAATGGCAGATATCAGAGAGCTCACTAATGAAGATTATATTAAATAGTTCAACCTTCCACTTGAGAAATGGAAACTAGATGACAAAGAAGGAAATATGGCATTAGAATGTGTTGCTTGGGAAATTGATAAAATCAAAAGAGGTGAAAGACAAGGAAGGTAGAATCTGCTGCTGAATTAGAAGATGGGAAGGGAGCTTAAACTAGCAAGATGAAGATTTTGGAAGCATCATCCAAGGGGAAGATTGTTGGAGCATACAAGTGTCATGGTGAAGCTTCCAAAGATCTGAGTCATAGTGTAGAGTAGTAGATTTTTAGTTCGGGTGATCATTGTTCATCACCCGAACTAAATAATAAAGTGTAATCTCAGGTGGACTTTAGGTCGGGTGAACTAACTCTTCACCAGAGTTAAGTTCAAGTTCACCCGAACTAAAGATAACCGAGTTGTAATTTTATAGTTCACCCGAAGTGTTTTTAAATAAACATAAGGGTGTTTGTTATGTGGTAATTAGGTAGAATAGCCTATAAATAGTGGCGAAAGCAATGCATAATGTGTGAGTTTGTAATATCATTTCCTGAAACTGACTTTCCCATCAATTAAGGGCTTTGAAATTAACTCTCTCAATTCGTTGATTCCTTGTTCTTATTCTGTTTAGCATTGATCAATAACTAGTTATTCCACGACTAGTTATTGAATCCATTCATAGATTGGGTGAACTTTGAGGATTTCAAGACCTGGCAATATGTAAACCAAATATTAAAGGATCGATCATCCCGCTAATTAGTTTAGTGGCCTAAAAGGGATCCTCATAACACAATATATTTGATTGAACCACCTTTGTACGAATAATATTTTAGTAAGAAATATATACTTGGGGAAAGTTAAAAGGAAGAATCACCTTAGTAAAGTGAAAATATGTTGGAGTGGGGTCTCTAATAGCCACTTACCGGGATGAACCTCCCTTCGGCATGAAGCTCATGCAGAGATGAATGTCCCATCAACATAAAACTCAGGCAGGGATGGATCTCTATTCAGCATGAAGCTCATGCAAGGATGAAACTCCCTCCGGCATGAAGCTCATGGTCAGATGAAGCTCGAGCGACATGAAGCTCTTGGTCGGATGAAGCTCAAGCGGCATGAAGCTCCTGATGGGACGTTAGATGTAGCTCCCTCCGACATGAAGCTCCTGGCCGAATGAATCTCGAGTGGCATGGATCTCATGGCAAGATGATGCTCAAGCGACATGAAGCTCTCAATGGGATGCAGCTCAATTAGGCCAGACTATTAGACCATGCTTTAGCCTAACGGGGGAATAACCATGGCGAGCCCTATTATTATGACTCACCCCTCATTATAAAGAGGGAGTATTCTCTATCCCTACTTTCTCTCTCTGTCTCTCCTCTTACTATCTACCCCTTCTCTAACTAGAGGGGTCTCATCTTACTATCTACCCCTTCTCTAACTAGAGGGGTCGTATGATCACAGACTCATGGCGTACAACATCTTCTCCACGGAGGAGGGTGTTATCTTTGAGGAATCGCCACCCGACGAGTTAAGAACCCTCGGGTCCAAGGATCATGGAACCCGATTCCAAATTTGGTATCGAGTCTTCTTCGAACAACTTTCTTGATGTTTGTAGCGGATCCAAGCTCGAAATGACGAAGAACGACATCTACACTAACATGATTTAGATTTGTTTCAACAATGATGCTTATTCACTCGATGTAATAATACAACTTAAATTTACCCCAATGCAAAGCACAGACACTTCAAATCCTATTTATATAACATTGCTTACATTTCCGAAACCATCCAAAAAGTTCGGATTTCGGGTTTACCCATCAAAGTCTATATTTGTTTTTTTACTATCTCTAAAACATCATCAACCAAAAGGGAAAAAAAAACAAAAAAAAAACATTAGACATAGGCGTGGAATAAAAGCCACTTTGATCTCCAAAAGTGTCTTCACTCTGAAATTGAAAACAAAAAGCTAGGCTTCGTCCCCGACATCGATTCTGCTGAAATCAATGGTAATCTTTTCACTCTTCCTCATCATATTGCATATATGCATATCTTACAGATGATGAGATTTACGAACTAGGGTTACGCTTAGTATCGCCTTTAGGATTAAGATTTATAAACAAATCATTTTGTGTTCTTGAACGATTTATTATCTACGTGTTCAATTATTATTAATGATTTTATATATAATGTTTACTGTTGATTCTGCACATCCGCTTGAGATGAATTCAGCTTAGTTTTTGTGGAGAAAAAGTGTTACTGTAGTGGATTCTGAATTTGTGTATTTGTTTGATCTAACATCTTCATCCCGAGGCGGACTTTTGGAGTACTTTCTTTATATGCAAATTTTAGGAACATAAAAATGGTTCAGGACGGTTATAGTAGACGATTGAAATGGATCACAATTTCACCAAGAAACTAATTAAGAGGGATATTTATTAGTCTGTTGTGTTTAATGCTAAATGCTCACTGTTGTATCTATACAAGATTTGTACCTGTTTTGTTAAACAATAATAAATACGGTTGTGGTGTGTTGGTGAAAAACCTGAACTGATTATGAAGCATAGGATGATGAAAATAGTCATCTTTTGTTGTCTGTGTCTCTGTGAGCAGCTGTTGAAACGTTTTGGTCAGTTAATTAATCGAAATCTGATTTGTGGAACAATACGAGTCTGTGGTCTAGTGATTTGAGCTTACCTGGTTCTAGTTATTTAGATCATATCAGCATTAGAACCTACCCATATTCAGAATTAATTTGAGTTCATATTTGCTTAGACAACGATATTTGGTTGTATTACAGGCTGACCCGGAACTAGAAGCTATCAGGCAAAAGAGAATGCAGGAGCTAATGGCTCAACATGGCGGTGGTGTAAGTGAATTCTTTTTAGAGTAAATTACATAGATCGTCCTTAAGGTTTATATGAAATTACGGTTATTGTCCCTAAGTTTAAAAAGTTGCATGGATTGTCCCAAAGTTTAGAGTAATTACGGATTTCGTCCCTAATTTGGACGTCCGTCTATTTCACCGTTAGGGTTCCCTCACGTGTTAAACACGTGAGGGGTATTTTAGTCATTTCGCCATCTTCTCCCCCAAAATCAAATAAACCCTAAAAACTAACCTTACACAAACACCCCTTCACAGATTCCTTTAAACACACATTTACACATTCCTTTAAACACACATTCACACATATTCAACCATCATACAACGACCTAACACCACCACCGTCATACAACCACAACAATCGCCATCTTCGTCGTCGCCGGCAGCATATTCGTCGCCGGCAGCACCATATTCGAATGCTGTTACCGTCATACAACCACAACAATCGCCGATTCTTTCTCCAGCAACCATCGAATCGCCGATTCTTTCTCCAGCAACCATCTAATCGCCGATTCTTCCTAACACCACACGCGCCACCATCAACCATCGAATGCTGTTACTAGTTAGTCATGACCGCCGATGGAGTTTGAATTTGTGTGGGTTCCACCACCGATTCTTTCTCCAGCAACGTGATTTGGGTTCCACCACTGGACTAAACTAACAGACTCAAGGACTGAATGTGTCAATTATACAAGACGAATACATTTCTCTATTTTAAGTATATAGCTGTAATTGAGAGATGAATTATTCATTCGATCGAAACACTTTCTTTCTCAAGAAACCCTAATTGTTCTCGGGAGTTTTTTGATCGAAAATATGTTAATCTCCTTGATTACAGATATAGAATCAGTTGAGTGATTGTTTGATTGTGAGGTTTTGTGATTAGTTTGTGGTGTAAGTGTTTTTGATTTGATTAATAAGTTTTTGAGCTGTTTTTTGGTTTGATTATTGTAAAATACTTAGGGGGTTAGAGAGGATTTTGTGTGGGATTTGGGTGTTTAGAGAGGATTTTGGTCAGGGTTTATGTGATTTCTGATGGATTTGTGTTGGTGTTCATCATCATCAGTGTGTGTTTGAAATGACCAAAATACCCCTCACGTGTTTAACACGTGAGGGAACACTAACGGCAATAATTAACGGACGTCCAAATTAGGGACGAAATCCGTAATTACTCTAAACTTTGGGACAATCCATGCAACTTTTTAAACTTAGGGACAATAACCGTAATTTCATATAAACCTTAGGGACGATCTATGTAATTTACTCTTCTTTTTATTAACGTTTTCTTTTAGTTTCTAATCTATTACCGTGGTATTTACGATGGAACTTGACTATAAACAGGGAAGTCAACAAAACCCTGAGCAGCAGAAAGCCCAGGAAGAAGCAAAAAGGTTGTTTTCCTTCTTGAAAGTAACATCAATTGCTTTATATTCTGTAATTTAAATACTTTCTTTTGAGCTCTTTTATAATTTAATATTCATCTTAATATAAATTGCCAATTAAAAATAAATATTAACTAATACATTTGTGATATTTTAAGTAATCTTCTCTTGTTTAAATTTTATGGATTGTTATTAAAGTAACATGAAAGATGCTTTAACAATAGAAATATTGTTGTCGTATTAGAGACTACAATTTTTGTTTTGTATCAATGGCAATTTTACAAGGGTAAATTATCAGTCCATTATTTGTGGGAATCTTGTTTACCAAGTTTGTAGTTGTGATTTGGTCTTGCTGATTTTAACTTGTTAATAACCCATCCAGCGAGGCAGATGAAAGAAGGCAAATGATGCTTAGTCAGATATTGTCAGCTCAAGCACGTGAAAGAAGTAAGTTGTTTTAAAATTTAAACTTCTTTTCATATTTTTATATCTAACTTCTTACACCTGACCTGTAATTTCTTTTATCTTGCTCACGTTTCTCAGTTGAAATCTTTCTTTTTGACCATTTAAGCTAGGAAGGATACTAGAAACATTAAGTGGCATGTAATTACATAGATGTATGAAATTTTCAGCTCAACTCTTGATAGTCAATTATGGTAATTCACCTAGATAGTCGATTGTGGGAATGGCCTTGTGAAAAGCTTTCAGCTAATCGTGTGGACCTCTCCTACTATATTTATTCGTTGGAGAAAGAAGAAGGAATGTGATATAACTGTTACTATGAATACACAACTACTCTTAAAATTAATTCAGTTAACTTATATGTGTATAGACTTCCAATACATAGATGTTTACCTAGTTCACTATGACTGCTTAGCAGTAGACTTTTGCGATTTCTTTAATCTTTACGGGTGCAGGTTAAAAAAGGATTTGCTGATTCTAAAACTAAACTTGGTGTTTATCAGGAAATTTAAATTGATATGGATATTATGTCTTTTTAACACCATTGTTTTTTTTATATTTTGTACATGTAGAGACTAAAGATTTATATTTATGTATTTACTTATATTTTAAATCCTAATCAACAGATCTAAATCAATTTGTTAGGTGGTATTGAAGGTTAGTAGTAAGAACGTTCTTTCACACTCCAACTTTGTTTTTAATTTTTTTCGGAGTGGGAGATCGGTAAAGTGTCGGATTTTCACACTTTAGCTTTCATTTTTTTAAGTCAACGATGATAATATGCTGGCGTGTAAAAAAAAGAAGTTGATTGATACATAAATATTTGTTTAGTTCTAATTTATCTCAAAAGGAAATTCAACTTGCTAGATTCAGAATTTCCAGTGAAAACCAGTCAATTTTATGGGTTACACTAGGGAGAAAAGGAAAAAAATATAGAACAATTACATGAGAATTGATTTGACAATATGTATTTGATACTAAGACATTTAGCCTATATAGAGTTATATTTACTTTTGCCGAGAATGGTTTGCTGTTTATTAATTGAGTTCATCATATCTTTATATATATATATATATATATATATATATATATATATATATACTATATATACTAGTGTAATTCATGAATGCCTTATTATTCAGGTATACGGTGTAATGTACTCGCTGAAGCTTTATCATTTAATTAAATGTCTCATCTTCCTTTTTGCAGTTGCTCGAATAGCGTTAGTAAAACCTGAGAAAGCCCGAGGAGTTGAAGATGTTATACTAAGGGCTGCCCAAATGGGTCAGATTGCTGAGAAGGTAGCTGTTTTCACCTAAATGCATGTTAGTTTTATCTCGTGGTCACCATCTCGACACATTTGTGAATGGGTTGATTCGAGTTATGTCTCGCTAATAGGTCAAACGGGTAAAGTGAAAAAAACTAGGTAAATAGGAAACTGGTTGAAAGAGTAGAAAGTCGCCCAAAGTGTATTTTTAATGCATGAAACATTCTACACCATTTTCATCAAAAAATATAATAACTTTGAAATAAAACATTCTGTTTTGCCAAAACAATCTTGAATTTTCTTTACCCTCTTTTGACGTTAATCAGCTTGATCCTTCATTTTTCCACCTCCAGGTTCATCATTGAGGTTTATTGATGCATGAGTTACTGAGTTATACAATTTAAGTTACCATCTTACCATATACCTACTCAAACTACCAATTCTGTAGATTTGTTCATTCGTGTATACTGTTAACAAAATGCAGGTTTCTGAAGAAAGGCTCATACAATTGTTGGAACAAATCAACACCCAAACAACCAAACAGACCAAAGTTACAGTAAGTTTAAATTTTGTTTTAGTTGCCATTCATTCACTTGTCGTATAACAATTTCCTTTTTTGTTTTGTTTATGTTTCGCTAACATTTAGTAAGCAACGTACTTTCACAAATGTACCACTTAATGCTACATACCTTTCTTGTACCATTTAAGTCATTGAACGGGTTAAATGTGTGCCATCCGGATATATAAACCTGTAAATTGTATCTCCCTGGTAATTGTTTCGTATATTATAAAGCATTGAAGCTCAAAGGGTGGAATACATTTTACAAGTTCAACGACTTAAATGGTACGTAAAAAACAGAAGTGCCATAAAACGGTATATTTGTAAGAGTACTTTGCTATTGCATGCCATTTTCCTATCTGGTTATTGCAAATCATTAACTATTTCAGACCAGTTAAAATAATATGAATAATCATTATTCAGCATTTTACCTGTCAAATTTTTTAAATTGTTGTGAAACTATATATATTCGAAACTAGCTATAAAGTTAATCTGCATACGTCCTCCATTCCACATAATATTATCCATTTGACCAAATCCATTCCACTTAAATAACACGTATTATGAATTTGCTTTTAGCAAAATGGTAAAGTTTGTAGAACGCAATAGCAAATATATTGTTTGAGAACAGTTTTTTATTTTTATACTTTGAGTTAAAATGGTAATTACCTTCTTAAAGAGCTGGAAATGTCAATAACATCAATGTTATAGTGACTTGTAATCTCTAGCACTAGAAAAGCTCAATAGTTAACTTATACTATTGTTGAAAAATACATCGTACCTCTTAAATCAATCGGTTCTTGATTATAATGGCATTAATTTTAGTTTGAACGAAAAAACTATTTAGCAGGTTACCATTGGTGATGGTACATATATAATTGAATACAGGCACAGGCACACCTATCAAATGATTAAAAAATTATATGATTTCCGCTTTTTCATCAATAATCTACTTTCTTTTTTCTTCCTTTTATGTTTCTCTTTGATTTCATATGTATTTTCTTTGTTTTGGTGAGAAGTCCATTAAACATGCACCAAAAGGGCAAGTTGGACCATTTACTAATGAACGATTCAGTTCAAGTTATCAAAAGAAAAAGTGTCCCTGGATCATTTATTTAAACTGGTGATATACTTTTGAAACATTCGACATTATAAAAGAAAAATGGATGATCATTTGTGTTATTAGGTGTTATCCCCTTAGAAAGACTAGTTAATAAACTAAACTTTTGGTCAAAAAGTTTTTGTTGACGTCAACCCAACTCATGCAAAAAAGTATGTGTTACTTGTACTCTTCATAATTTGTTGCCTGACCCGCCCAGTTTTTCATGGGGTTGGAATATGCTTGATAAGTTGTAATGAATTGGTAAAGCAAATGCATTGTGGAATTTCATTCACAACGCTCACTTTGAGGCCTGTGTTAAAAAAGTTAATTACTATGGTAAATACTCGATAGAAAGTTTAATTCTCGTTCTATACTGAAATATGACCACTATTCCCATGATTAAGTCTGAGTTTCTGCCAAAAATGGAAGGACTAACTATAATTGAAGCTGACTTTGTTTTGTATTTGTTGTTCTTCCTCAGATCCAGAGGCGTCGCAGTGTGCTTGAGGATGATGATTAGGCTTTTTCATGTAAAATTGGTGGTATGTTTCATGGTTATGGAAATTATTACTTACCCTTTTGGGGCAGTGTTTATTCGACTTTATTTTTGTGTGTGCTTAAACATAATGCGATTCTTTCGATATGAATTATGTGACTTATTTTTTATCAATGCATCTCATATTTCTATCAGTTTGGACTCCGATGTGGTGTTAGTTTCTAAAATATGTGGTGTTAGTTTCTAAAAATGGTTTGTGGTGTGTTTAGACTTTTGAGTAACCATGATGTGAATCACAGAGCAAATATGACATTATACCGGGATGTTTTGTGTTGACAATACAAGGACTAAAAGAGTTGTTATAACCCCATATTTCCAAAATGACAGCCATGACGGAACTTAGTAACAACAAAACGTTTCATAAAAGAAAAACTTGATGCCGCTTGATCCTAAAATGTGATGTATGATTAGATCTTAGTGAAATACAATTCTGATGAAGATCATTTATCAGTATGATACAAAATATTTTGAAATTAAGATCTATACTATAAACAAAATCTTAATTGCATGTGGAAACACAGCCAATTTCGAGATCTAGATTGGCCACGTCGATTGTGTTTCTGAGAAAAGAAAACGTAGCTAAATCTTATTGTATTTTACAACAATTATGACTTGTGTGTTCAATCCATTTCACTCCACCTAATAACATGGGAGACGAATAAATGCCACTACTAAGTTGCAACATAAATAAAAAGATTTTGATAACAACAATTTTACGGATTGTATTTAATAAACTATTATAAATTTGGTTTCTTTTGTATATTATCAAAATAGTATCCCGTGTATTCTGGAAATCTTAAATTTATTACAAATATACAATCAAATTATGTATATTTTTACGCTTTAGAAACATCTCACATGATGTCGTTATCAATACCTTTTTTTTCTTTATCTATCAAAATAGCAACTTCTATATTTTGAAAATCTCAAATTTATTACAAATATACAACCAAATTATATATACTCTTTAGAAACATCCCACGTGATATCGTTATCAATACCATTTTTTTCTTTACTTTTCCTTTTCTCTATTATAATAGAGACAAATATACTTTTATTTAGAGAAATGATACACGAGCCTAAAACATAGGCCTAAAAACAAGTCTTATCCATACATCAAAGCCTATTTAGATTGCACCAATTTTCTCTTTTCATATTAACCAATTATTTTTGGATAAACTACGAAAATAGCAAAAAATTTGGGGGTATTTTACAAAATGTCAAAAAATTTCAATTTTTTTTCAAAATGTCACATATCTCGCATATGCGAGCCTTACGAAAAGTTAAAAAAAATAAAAAAAATAAAAAGTATGCGACGCATATAAATACCAAATCAAAATCGGTCAAACACAAAAAACCCCAAATCGCCAATCGCATAACCCTTATTTCCTAATACATGAAACATCAATTTGAAGGCAATCAATCAACAGAAATAGTGATGTTTTGTTAGTTATAATTGCTATTTAGGACATACGAAATGCATTAGGGTTAGTTAATTGTGAGGTTTAGTTGATTTTAGGTTTAAAAAAATCCCCAAATGTGAATCGACCAGTTCGCATAATAAGAAACCAATATTATGCGAACTGGTCTATTTTTTTTCCAAATTATGCGAACCTGCAATTTTTTTTTTTTAAACAATATATTATACCTTAGATATATTAGAATTGTGGGTAATTCGCCAACGTAACTATAGTTACGCAAACAATATATACAAACTTTAACAATGACTATCCTTTGTTTTGTTGGTTTTGTAGTATGTTCCTGCGACAGTTACTATACGTGGTAAGCTCCATATAGGTGTAGATATTAGAAATAGGTTGGAGTTGGTAGATGCGCAGTTACAGCTTTTTAGGAGTACTTGTTTTGGTCCTTGCCTTGATTTTGTAGATAGGAACAAGGACCCTTTATTAGTTTCTTCAGACCTTAGAAACCCCAGAGGTCCCGTCTGATGAGGAGTTGGTATTTAGTGTCGGGGGTGTCCATGTTGTTGGGTTTACCAGAGAGGATTTTTGTATCATCATCGGGATGCGTTTTGGACTACGCACGTTCCCTTCGACCGGCGACATTACATTTCAGAGACGGGCTTTTCCGACCTTAGATACACGTACTTCGCACGTGAAGGGCGCTCATGTAAGTGAGTTGTTTGCGGATATGGCTAGGTTTGGTCGGTTGTCTGACGCGGATGCAGTGAGGGTTTGTTTATTGATGATGGTGCATCACGGGTTTATGGGACTGCAGGACGACATCGCCATACATGAGGGCATGTTACGTCTGGTTGAGGATTTCGAGTCGTGGAACTCGTTTCCGTGGGGATCGTTTCTCTGGACACAGGCACATCGGTGCCTTTCGAATGCGTTGGTGAAACGCAAGAGTATTTTGGAGTCGCGCAAGGGTAAGTTGGCGTGGACCCACGGTGATAAGAAAGACATCTGGAAATACAACATTGGAGGATTTATATTTGCGTTTAGGGTATGTTATTTAAACTATAATTAATATTTTAGTTATTAATTTAATATTTTTAGAAACAACATAACTTGAGTTTTTGTTTGATTTTGTAGATATGGATATTCGAGACGTTCCCGAGGGCCAGGGGTTTTGTTAGTTACCAGGAGACTATACCACGAGCACTTGGATGGCGCATGCGCATCGCTTTTACGTGGGAGTCGTGCTTGAGATTCCTTGATTTTGAGAGTGTAAGTTATTTTACTATAAACATTTTTTTTGTATTTAAAAGTAGTTAGTTTGAATATTTATATTTTGATTTAAATATATAGGAGGCTGTTCATCCGCTTGAGATTATACCGACCTAGGAGGAGGTCGCGACTGATTGGTATCAGGCGAGTCGACGGTTTTTTGATGGGGTTGAGGAGCATGTGGTTGAGCCGGAGGTTGTGGTGGATGCGACTACCACATCTAGCCCAGGTAGGGGTGTACACCGACGACCGGGTCTTGACGATGATATTGTTGAGCCTTCTTCGAAGAAGGCTCGAGGTCCGAAGACGGCTGATGAGACGGGACCTCCAGATGTTGACCCGTGGAGGACAACGATGGACCGTCGTGTGACGGATATAGAGCGCCAGGTGACGAGGTCGGAGGGTCGTCTTTATGTGGTGGAGCTCCTTCTAGGTATAGTTTCACCTCAGGTTGACCCGTCGACGCCAGGTGGAATCGCTTGGAGGATATGGAGGATCGTATCTCGGTAATACTCTTTAACTAATATTTGTAACATTAATTTGTTTCGCATGTTTTTAATTTATTAAAATATGTTTCTTATGCAGGTCGTCATGGAGGATTTAGCTAATTTGTTTGTTTACCGGGACGATGCTATGGAGCGGCCGGACGAGCATGTTGATCCACCCGAGACGATGCGTATGCAGACACCGGGTCTAACTCGAGGTCGTGTTCAGCGCAAGGTTTGTATTCCTCCCTATTTACATGATTATATTACAACCACTCTCTGCCAGACTGCCACACCCTCCACTAGACCATTACCCGAGACACATACACGACCACATTCTTCACCATCTTCGCCACCACCACCATCACCTAGACCACATCCACCACAATCACCTAGACCACAACCACCACCATCACCTAGACCACAACCACCACCATCACCTAGACCACAACCACCACCATCACCACGTAGATCACCGTCAACCATACCTATGGCATCATTATCATCACCACCACCTGAGTTGACATCATTATCACCATCATTACCATCCACCGTATCACGGAGACCCACTGTATCACGGGGACGACACACATTTCACATACCAGCGTCACGACCATCTTCCTCATCATTACCATCTTCATCATTACCATCTTCATCGGTACTATCTTCATTATCATTGTTGGTACCACCATCTTCATCATCATCACTACCATCATCCTCATCATTACCATCTTCATCATCGTTGGTGGTATCTACCACGAGATCCCATGCACCCTTTGCACCACCACGTCATACGGAGCCGGGAGGAGGACATCCACCGGATGTCGTTGATTATAAGCCGTTCAGAGCCTTCTATACATCTACTGCGAGTTGCTGTTACCTGTCATTACCAGACCAGACCCACCGATACGAGAGAGTGTTTTGGCTGGTACTTATGGGAGACACTGCATATGGTTGGGTGACTGACCCGGTATGTATTATTTAATTATTATTTACTTAATAATTGTTTTTAATTGTTATATTATATTGTTTGCTAATTTTTATTCTTACTTTTTTAACAGCACCTGTTGACTTGGGCTCACTATCTGTATAAATACAGATCCAGCACCGCCCGATGGTCGGTACAGAGCGGTTGGATGATGAAGATGTTCGACAAGCCGCACTCCAACCCTGCGTGGTTCGCAGACGGGAAGACGGAGCCGTGGCCGGCTTGGTGGACTGATTACGTGATTTAAACTTTTTATTGGAAATTTAACTATTAAAATAGTATGTTTATCATCTCATTCTTCTTTCATATCTTTACAACAATCACACACAAAAACTATGAATACTAATCCTCACAAAACTAAGATATATGTTTGTATGGGAGGGGCGTGGGAGGTGGTAGACGGAGCGGTCCGTTATCTTCCCAAAGGGTTATTCAAACGTAGCCTCTATATACGTATTGATTCTACGTTTTCGTCGTTGAAAGCTAGTGTAGCAGCAAAGCTGTCTTTGAATGCTAACTCGGGTTTCAGGTTAACGTACAAATCCGGTGATGATCTATTAGAGGTTGGTGATGATGACGATGCAACAAAATTGATTATATATGTTGTCAATAACCCTAATGTAAAAGTTACACTTTTTTGTCGTGAATCCAACTACGAGTGACGGAGACCAAGTTGAAACCGAAGTTCAACCCATCCACAATGTGCATGGTATCGAATCGTCCTCAGGTGACCAGTTCCAAAACTCTCAATCTCATTATGGTCATGACACATATGACTATCAACACTCACAATATCGTTATGGTCATGACCCAAATGATTTTCATAACTCTCAACATCAATATGAGAATAACCAACATGGTTTTCAAAACTCCAAGATGTTGGATATGTGTTTCCAGAGTACAATTATTCTGCTGATCAACATGTTGAGTATGTTTATGACCAACAAACTGATTTTCAAAACCAACAAAATCATTTTCAAAACCAACAAAGTGATTTTCAAAACCAAGAAAACAATTTTGAAAACTCCCAAAACTACGTTTTTCCGGAATATGATTATTCCCTTCAAGAAAATGTTGAATATGAATATGTTTCAACAAATGATTGAAGGGATGATCAAGGATATTCAGACGAGGAAAAATCTTCATCATCGTCCGAAAGTAGTGATGATGAAGATAACCCTCTTCTTCAAGTTCCCGAAAATGTGTTCTGGGACATGCCCCCAATTCCTGAAACACCTGCCCCATTTAAGCCTCCATCAAAACCTGTTAGATAAAACCTTTCAAGAAAATGTTGAATATGAATATGTTTCAACAAAGTGATTTTTCAAAACAAAGAAAACCAACAAATTTTATGGTATACCTTGTCCACACCTTGTAGCAGCTTTAAATTTTTTGAAAAGGGAACATGATGTCGCGGCTTGGGCACAACATTGGTTCAAGGCAGAAAATTATAAACGGACATATACGGGATCCATATTCCCAGTTGGACATCCGTCTGAATGGTTGCGCCAAGATAAGATCCCAACAATCAAGCCAAAATCCATGGAAAGGAGACATGCGGGTCGTCCAAAAAACAAAGACCGTATACTTTCGCAAGGGGAAAGAAAACAAGTGACATGTGACCGTTGTAATAAAAAAGGTCACACTAGAAAAATATGTAGTGCAAAGATCCCAGAATACCAATGTTCAAGCAAACCTTTATCCTCCCGTCCAACAAAAGCTGCTTCAACGTCTCGTGGAAAAAAAAAGTCGTCTCAAGCATCGGTCGATAATTTGTATGATGATTAGTTATTTGTAATATGATGTATTTCTATGTTCCAAAATGTAGTATTTTAATGTATTAAGTGGTTACATTAACAAACATAGTGTGAAAATACAAAAAAACGCAAAAAATAAAAAATAAAAACTATGTTCGCATATTTGGACAGTTCGCATATTCGAACTATGTTCGCATATGCGAACTATGTTCGAATATGCGAAATATGTGACATTTTGTAAAATTTTTGAATTTTTTTGACATTTTGAAAAAATACCCCCCCAAAATTTTGCTATTTTCGTTATTTTCCCATTATTTTTTCATATCAACCAATCATAACTTTGGGCCAATTTTATTAAAATATGTATATCATATCTTTAATATATATAATAATAAAGGGGTCTTAAATATCACATGGCGAAATAAGGTGCTTTGGATGAGTTAACTTCTTTGATTTCAGGCGTTGGATCAGATTGATGATGTCATCAAACACTATTTTTATTTGACACCCTCTTACAATACATAATTACATTACCTTCTTCATTCCACCTCAACTTAAATAAAAAACGTAATTATAATTTACTTATAAATCGCTCAACTGGACTATGATTTACCTTAGTGTTATTATAAAATATTTTAATACATAATATCAAAACATGTGTATAAACGTAAATGTGTATACGTTAGCGTAAAGGTATATATGTTATTATAAGTGTAACATTTTCTTCTTTTAATACTTTAAAATGTACATAAATATAAAATTTATGAGATTTTTATCTTTGTCTACGCTATCGCTGGACAATAACCTAGTGTCTTAAGAAATACTACTAGTCTAATTTATTTGAGTTTCTTTAATCTTTATTATTTTCATTTGTTTCAAACACGACAACTTGTAGTTTAATTCCCTAATCAACCAATATAGTTATGCATTTTTGTCCCTTTTGATCCAATATATAATCTTGATTCCGTTTATGTTGATCGAATTTTGTCGACGTTGTTAAAATTTAAAGTAATTACCTTGAGTAGTCTAAAAACTATAGCTAACGTAGAGATAACTCAAAAAACATGAACAAAATTCTTTTAAGTATTATTTCTAAAATAGAAAACTAAGAACTAAACGAGGAAAGTACTATATCATTGATAGTGTTAGTAGGAAATGAGCTTAGTAAACCTCAAATACCCTAACACAAACACCATAACATTCAACAAAAATCACAAGGTATGACCCTACTGCTTCCCGACTCTCGACATTGTGGGCTCCCGACTCTCGGCCTCCCCGGCTCCCGGCCTTGCTCGGCTCCCGGCCTTACTCGGCTCCCGGCTCCCGACTTTAATCACCTCTGGATTCCAATTGTCAAGGGTTTAAACAACAATTCAAACGAGGACATAATGATGAGGAGGAGGGTTACCCTTGTCATAAACTCTCATACGTTAGAATCTCATGAATGCTATTGATGAATCATTATTAGCCTTTATGGTCATACGTTGCTCATATCTGAGAGTCTTGGATATAAATACCCCACACTCTGCCATAGAAATCATCACCTTTACCATACTGATACACAACATTACCACATCGGAGCATTCACTCCTCGCAATAATCATACTCCGATCACCTTCTCCATTCAATCTCTTGACCACCTTAGGCTCGTGATGTGAAAAATCAATTTTTCCGAAAATAAACTTTTACTAGATTACTACACCGGGCAGTGTACCCTTATCGGTTGTAAAATAGTATGGGCAAATATCGGGTTCGAACACAGGGACTATTTATAATCGAGATATTAGTTTCAAAGTAACAAGTAACACGTAACAATGTGGGTTTTGGTCTTAAGAAGACTTAATTATACTAACGACTAAAATGCTTTCGTATTTCAAATATGAATAAAAGACGCTTGCTTGGACCGTTTACGAATGTGTGATATTTCCTAGGTATGAAAATGTGAATAGCTTCTAATATAAAATCCTAAGTTCCTTTCGAATACCATATTTCTCCAATTACATAACCATGCAACTATTCATTTCGAATATAGTTAACACCTCAAATAATTGTGCATAAAGTTTCAAGCCGATGTGTGAGAATTAATCTATAAGCTTCCTTTCGAATAGCTTACTAATCAATAAACCGATTTCTCTTAATTTATTAACTAGCGTTTGTGTTAACACTTACTTGTTTAAATTGTTGTTAGCGATTCCTTTCGAATACCGCAAACTCTTAATCAACTATAGACCGGTCGATTATTTCGTTCTTATTTTAGTAAAAATTACGGATTCCTTTTGAATACCCGTTTTTAGATTACCAAATAAAAATATACACAATTCTAACAAGATAATTAAAGTTTTAACCCAAATGGATCCCCAATTAACCACTACACATCAATCTAATTTCATACCCAAAATCTAACACAGAAACGATCACAAATCCAAGCAAACGTTTAAGAAAATTAGCTACTCATAACGATAACGATACAAATCATATAAATGAAAGACATAATTTGATTGCAATGAAAAATAGAGAAAATATTTAACACCAAACTGGAAGTAACAATTGCCAAATGTCTCCAAAATAACTAAGTAACACGAAAACTAACGATTATTCAATAAAATTCCAAAATAACGATTATGCCTTGCTTTGTTTCTTCAATGATTTGCTTAAGAGAGTGCTAATACTGAGAATTCTAATGTAAAGATGATATTTCTGTAGATAAACTCGTTTCCTTTAAAATCAATCATTCAACTCTTCACTTTCCACTTCAATAGTAATTAAAAATGAAAAGTAACTACCAGCCTTGAGAATGCGCCGCATAAAGCTGAGAATGCGGCGCATTCTCATCTCCGTGGCTGAAATACGTTTTCTTCCATAATACAATGCGGCTCATTCTCCACTTTTTCAACTTTTCTTTGCTTCTTCACTTTTCCTTGCACTTTTTAGTCCAAAACTCACTTCTTTAACTCCAATTACGTCCAATAATCCTAAAACACATACTTTACACAAACATAAGTATAAAACGGGTCTTTCCATTACATTTTGGACTCGAAACATAACAAATATCGCGATAAAATACTCGTATAAATGAGCGATATCAGCTCGCGAATAGCTTGTTAGTTTTGCACTGCCAAGCAGGAGGCCAAGAGGTTGATCGCCCACACCTAGTTACCGAGCCTGTTATTCTTTGCTCAAATATTGGCGCCATCCGTGGGACCATTTTATGCAACGATGTCTCATTTCATTTTCATCTTTTTATTTCATCTCTTAAATTCACAATTAGTTCATCCCTTTTATGGAAAGAACCAATTTATCCCAAGTCATTTCATTAGCACCAGAAATGACAACCATGATTAAATACATCATATGGGACTTCAATAACCCCACCCATTTCTTCCCTATCCCATAATGCAAATAATATACTAGATCTCGATCCACTCATCCATTGAACGTGGCCTATCCTAGATCTAAAATAACTACCACCACCTCATCTAAATAGCACATTGATGGTCCATGAAGGAGCGCAGAAAAGGAAGACGTTAGTTCTTCAAAATGTGATGAGGGTCTCAATCTGCCTCCCACCAGTCAAAGCCACTTCTGCCCTGTTATAATACAGATTCGGCTGTCCATATATGAAGTCACCAAATAATATACATGAAGCTCAATGGACATCATTGTTTCAGGAAGCTCCCTTAGAAGCCACAACATTTAAAGCGGCCAACACGATTCCCTCTGGTGGGATTCTCAGGTAAGACACATTGGTCAGTTGGAGAGGTAACCATGCACATGATGTTAGGAGAATATCCCCACTACAGGTTAGAAATGAGAAATTTTGCAATAATAAATTCACCATCGCCCCAGAATGTCCTATCGGTTAGGCCATCACTCAAACAACTCGGAGCAACTTTACAACTCATGGCATGGTGAAACTCCTTACCCCAGCTGGCATAGCCATAGTTATGGCACAAGATGCCATGGCCAAAATAATAATTCGTCTAAAACGTGTCATGGGAAATCATTGATGTTGGCAAGGCAGAAAAATATATAACGTAGTCAGATCTTTGTATCCAACAAAGGCATTGAATGCCATGAAACTTTCGGCCTACAATGTCCTACTAGGCAGGCCTACACTACAAAAGTTTAGAACAACTTCATCCACCATCCATTACGTGGTCAAATTCCCTACCCCGGTTGGCATAGACACAATTAGGGATATAATGTCATGACCTTAAAAACCCAAACAAGTGGTCATGATTCGGATCTAAAAGTGTCATTAGCACGATACAGAGCCAAAATTTCCATGGACACAAGATAAATCCAGACCTAAAAAATGTCATGGGAACAATGTATATCTAAAAGTGCCATGAACAGAATCCACATCTAAATATTGTCACGGGCACAATCCAGATCTAATAATTGTCATGGGCATATCGAGATCTAAAAGTGTCATGGACACAATCCAGATCTAAATTTTTTGTTGGGAGCTGAATTGATTAGATGAAGCTATGAAGTCTTAAAAGGATAATTGAATAAAGATGATTTTAGTTCGTGGAGGGTTCGAACTAAAATCATGAATATTCCGAAGTGAAATTTTCAGTTCGGGGAACATGTTAGTTCAGATACTCCGAGCTGACTGAAGTTCATCCGAACTGAAATCAAACTGAAGAATAATTTAAGTCAACTCAAGTCAACGTTGAAGATATTAACTTGGAGGCTGAAGACTTTAATTCTGAATTGAAGTGAACTCCCCGAGTTGAAATTAAGATGATGACATGTTGTATTATTTAATTCGTAGTGTTTAGATTTTGTCTATAAATAGTGTGATAGGTTGTTAGAGTTTGTTGTCTTTGAACCCGAACTAAGATTGAGTACCGTTGAGCTTGTCAATGTCAGATGTAACACCTAGATCCAAAAATAGTTCACACTATCAATGAAATCTTAAATAGTTACACATATTGTTCTATCAGTTCAATTTCAATTTCAGTTTCATGTTTCTTTTTATAATTCAACTCAGGTAATGAGATTCCGCATCATGACCTGTTTCAATTCGATTCACTGAGTGTAGAGAGGAGATTCAAGACCTGTCAATTTTTCATGGGACCATGCTAGCCCAACAATAATAAATAATAAATAATAAATAATAAATAAAAACGGCCAGTTCGGACGACCTTGATATTCGGCTAGTTTGGCGGACAGTCGGCGACAAAAACGCCAGTTTTGGAAACATCTTGATAGTCGGGTTTGACAATATTTTGATATCGACCAACTTGGCAAGATCTTAACAGCCTTGGAAAAGGCTTCTGGCAGCCGTGGCTGGCAAAGACTTTACTATCCATCCTAGAATACTAACCACCCTGGCATGATAGCCACCTGGCATATTAGTCATCTGGGCATAAGAGCCATCCATGCATAATACCCATCCTGTCATACTAGCCATTTTGGCATGATAGCCATCCTGGCATGATTCCTGGCATACTAGCCATCTTGGCATACTAGACATCTAGGCATGATAACCATCCCGGCATGATAGCCATCCTAGCCACAATAGTCATCCCGACTCTAGGCCAGATTCGCAAATATTGTTAGTGTAAAGCCACACAACCACAACCAATTGATCTTTCGTCTTAACTTGTCTCAACATTAAGAGTGCACCTCCACTACAAATTCTAACACAACGATTGTTCCAGATCCAAAACATTAAAGGAAGGAAAACTTGAACACCATGTCTCGGAACAAGCACACGAAAATCTCATAACATATGGTTGGCAGAAGAGATGGAAGACATAGATCATCCTGGCCCCATGAGGGCATGTACTCATGATCAAAGGCGTCACATAAACTCACATGAAATACCCTTCCAAGGAATTACAAGGTGATAATAACTTAATATCTTTTTTTATAACTTAAAGAACATCTGTCAAGGATATGAAATGCCATGATCCTAAAAAAGATATTATATTGATAGAAAGATTGGTGTGATCGTGTATCCCAATACTATTTAGTAAAATAATTACTACCTACCCGAATTATGGATCCAGACAAAAATCCTAGACAGGTTCATGGAATGTCGTAGTATATACACACTTGGATTGACCATACATACACAAACACATATTCCTGAATAACCAAATGCATAAGGGAAACCATGACATTATAAGTCTAAGACAAACATGCAGGTAATGGAGAAGAATACCCTTACTAGAAGATACAACTGATAAGATAATCATTGCACCATCAGCCTACAACGTCCTACTGGCCAGGCCCACACCAGGACAATTTGAAACAATTCCTTCTACCATCCATGGTATGGTTAAATTCCCTACCCCAGCTAGCATAGCCTCAGTTAGGGACAGGTTGCCATGACCTGAATACCAATATAGATAAAAAAAAGTGTCATGGACAAACTACATACCTAAAAGTGTCATAGACACAATTCAGATCTAAACGTGTCATGGACACAATACATAGTACAAAGTGACATTTACACATTCTAAAACATGCACATATGTCAAAAATAAAATCCAACATTAAGGATTACTACATATCCTACATACATTAGTAGGGGGAAACATCAAGAACAGCTAGAATACATTTCTTAATTGTTAACTCCAAGTTATATAATTGAGTGGGAAGATACTCACTAGGAGACAAGTAACAAGTTCATTCCATTATGAAACAATACCTTCTATTACAAGGTTATACAACAATTCGCATGCACATTGCGAGCATACAACATATGCCAGAACGATATAAACGAATAAGGCCACACATGGATATTTTAGTTCAAGCCATACACATGACTCATCTCGTACACAACTCAAAATAAGATTTGGGAGAAAATATGTCAGGCAAACACATACATCTTATGCCTAAGCCAAACATAAATATTTCGTCTTTTTACCTACCGGTAGAAGGCAAGCACTTCTCATTGGGAAGCGACATCACTCGCGAGTAAACAAAATAAACGTTAACCAAAAAAAGGGCCACCGGCAGAGTGCCACAGGCACAATATGAAATATATATGAGATATGCCCGCATCTAGCTATGTCATTGGAATGCAAAAGAGAGTATCATAGACACACTCCAATATAAATACTGTCATGCAAACCCAAGACGGTGTCATGGACACAACATCCATGATAAAAAGATAAAAAGGTGCTATTGACTTGATCACCCAATAAAACATTATTTTTTCAAACCATATTTGGACTTGGCCAAGACAAGCCACAACCACACAATCCAAGCCTAACGTACATGGCGTACAAGGCTAGACAATAAAGTCCAAAGCCAGGTAACGCCATTGATTGACATAGCGGGCAAGGCTAGGGTTGGACAAGGCAAGTCGAAGGACAAACAAGGCCAATGATAGATATGTCCAAGACCGACCACAACCACACAAGGCAAACCTGATGGCACATACAAAGCCAGGAAAGGAAAAACCAAGTTCATGTAAGAAAAGGCCAGGCAAAGCAAGACAAGGCCAGACAAAGAAAGGACGAATCACTGTAGGGCAACGAAAACCAAGAAGTTGGGCTTCAAAAAACTTTTTTAAGCCCTAACTGGGGGGCATGATAGTGTTAGTAGGGAATGGGCTCAGTAAACCCCAAACACCCTAACACAAAAAGCATAACATCCAACAAACATCAAAAGGTATGGCCCTACTGCTTCTCGATTCTGAGCCTTGCCGGATCCCAAATCTCGACCTCGCCGACTCCCGGCCTTCCTCGGCTCCCGGATCCCAGCCTTGCCTTCTCCCTGCCCCCGACTTTCATCACTTCTAGATTCCAACTGTCAAGGCTTTACACAATAATTCAAACGAAAACATAATGATGAGGATGAGCATTATCCTTTTCATAAATTCTCATACGTTGGAATCTCATAAATGCTATTGATGAATCATTATTAGCCTTTATGGCCAAACATTGCTTATATCTGAGAGTGTTAGATATAAATACCCCCTTTACCATACTAATACACAACATTACCCCATCGGAGCATTTACTCCCCACAGTAATCATACTACGATCACCTTCTCCGTTCAATCTTTTGACCACCTTAGGCTCGCAAAGAGCTTGTCAGGTTTGCACTGCTAAGTAAGAGGTCAATAGATTGATCGCCCACACCTAGTTACTGAGCGTGTTGTTCTTTGCTCAAACAATCATGACCTAAATTATGTAAACTAACTCACAAAAATAGTTTCGAGGACTATGAGGTATCCATAAAGTTATATTTGACTTATTGAGATAAAAAAATAAAATAATAAGTTGAATCGTTTAGAAAGTAGTTGTTACTTTGTGTAAAAAAAAAACCATTTTTTTTTCGAACAGTAAGAAACACATACCATTAAAAAGAAAGAAAAAAAAACATCTCAACAACAAACTTGCATAAGAGAGGGGCCCATGAGATTATATAGACCCGAAGCAACCAAAAACAGGAACAAAAACCACAAACAAAGAAACATACAACAAAACTAGCATAGCAAGATGACACCAAATTTGAAGAACTTTAAACTTTGATGCATTCCAAGGGTTCAGACTGCCATTTATTCCGGTCAACTCTTCCTTTTACCAATCTTCTAGACACCCATTCATACAATTTACGTCTAGTTTCAAGGAATAATAGCATACTGTTTTTTTCCTTCCCTCCACATATGTTATCATTACTATTCCTCCAAATATAATACCCACTATTCCACATAATTGCCTGCCACAAATTCCTTGCTCCCACATAATAGTTTCTCTTCCCAGAATTATTTAAAAATCCTCAGATACCTACATTGTCACAAGCACTTTCGAATCCCCACCAACAATTTTTTTTATTCCACATCTCTTTAGCTTCGCTACAAGACACTAAACAGTGATTTAACGTTTCAATATCCGCATCACATCATGGGCATAAGATAGAACTCATGTCAATAGCCCTCTTGACTAGCTCCACTCTAACCGGTAATCGATCCATAGTGCCCTCCACACAAAAATTCCCACCTTTTTTGGAATAAGTTTGTTAAATCTTGTTTCTAGCAAATTATCTTCAGTTGCATAAGTCTTCTCCTCGATAACTGACGTCATCTCTTTCTCCGTATATATTCCATCATCCGCGAACTGCCACCGCCACTTATCGTTACGAGCAAGCACATGAGAAAGCTTTTGCAACAGGTTATTTAGATTCACCGCTTCATCTCTAGTTCTACCTCGAGGCTCCCTTTCCCAATCCCACACCCATTGCCAAACGCCATCCCTCCACACACCTCTATTTTGGACAGTAACACACTTTTCTTTTTCGAGAAATTAAAGTTTAGGAAAACAATCTTTTAATGCTATATCACCAACCCAGACGTCTTCCCATACCCTAATATGTGCTCTATCCCCTAACTTTCTTACGAAAGAGTTTGAGAAACTAATATCCATATTGTCCAGACCCACGCCCCCATGATTATGTCCCTCCATGTGGGCCCTCTGCCCGAATTTACACTCCCATGAGGACCCAACCCCCTTCCCTTCCATAAATGTTAGAGATAACCCGAGCCCACAAAGAACCCCCCTCAACCCTAACACGCCACCACCATTTTCCTAATAAAGCAAGGTTTTTGTCGTTGTGTTCTCAAGTTTTATTTTTAAAGTAAGGGAATGTAAAGGAAAGGAAATTAATAAATTATAGTGTTCTCAAGTTTTTTTTAGGAAGGAAAGTAAAGGAAAGGAAAGGATTTGAAGGTAAAGTTTATACATTTTATTCAATAAAACAATCTGGCCATATTTGGGGTGATTGTAAAGTAAAATAAATACTTTCCTTTACTTTACTTTACTTTCCTTTACATTACTTTCTTTTCCTTTAATTTTAAACTCGAGAACAGAGCGTTGACTCCCAATATTTAACCCTCTTGCCCAATAAGGTGCGACCACATGATCCCATTTTACCCAACACATTTTCTTACCCTCCCCAACTCCACCCCAAAAGAACTCTCTATGAATTTTTTCAAGAGAGTCAATCACACTAGACGGGGCACAGAACAATGAAAAAAAGTATAGGGTCAAGATTCAAAGAACCGATTTCACATATTTAAGTCGACAACCAAAAGACATATTTCTTTCTTTCCAATCCGTCAATCTCTTTTTGAACTTCTTAACAATTGGCTACCATTCCGAAAACTTTCTCATTCCAACCCTACGCGAAGCCCCAAATATATGATAGGAAGGATTCCAACACTACACCTAATCCACCTAGCTACCTCACCGGTTCTTTCCACGCTTAAATCAACACCATATACATGGCTTTTACTTAAGATTACTTTCAACCCCGACAATCCTTCAAGGCACCTAATAATACCCATAAGGTTTTCTGCGTTTTCTTTATCATAATCCTCAAAAAATAGTATCATCCGCATATAGAAGGTGTGAGACATACATATCCTCTCTACCTATTTTAACTCCTCTATATATACCCTTGCTTATCGCTTCTTTCATTGAACAGTTCTAACCCTCTGCCGTCACGATTAAAAGGAAAGGAGAAAGTGGATCTCCTTGTCTTACCCCCCTCGTCATCTCAAACTACTCTGTTGGAGATCCATTTACCAACACCGACACCGAAGCCGATTTCATACACACCTCTATCCATCTACACCATTTATCTTTAAAACCCATTCTTTTAATGATCTCTAACAAATATTTCCAATTCAAACAGTCATACGTTTTCGCAAAATCAACCTTAAAAACAAAACAACTTCGGTTAGTTTTCTTTAGGTAGGAGATAGTTTCATTTCCAATAAGCACACCATCAAGTAAATATCTCCCGCTTATGAACTCGTTTTGCACTTCTCCTACCAACTTTCCTATAACTTTCTTAATTCTCTCCGCAATAATTTTCGCTATAATCTTGTAGTAGCACCCAATCAAACGTATTAGACGAAAATCCGACAAACCAAGCGGGTCAGCTACTTTGGGAACGAGAGCAACAAATGATGCATTACATCTAGTAGAGAATTCTACATTTTCCCAAAACCACGACACCACTTTCACAAGTTCCAGTTTAGTGATCTCCCAATATTTCTTTATAAACCTCAAATTGAAACCATCCGGACCGGGGGCATCATAGCTATCACAATCTCGAGTCGCGTCCCATATCTTTCTCAGTCACTTGAGATTCCAACCAGAGTGTCTCCTCTTGAAAGTCGATTCACAATATTGCACCCAAAACATGGTCTCCTACTCTTCTCTTCAGAAAAAATCTTATGAAAATATTCTATACTTCATTTTTAATAATAAGAGGCTCCTCACACCACACCCCGTCAATCATAAACCCACGTATATTATTCTTATCATCGCGTCGTTTGATGACCGAGTGAAAGAATTTAGAATTATCATCTCCCTCTAATGTGCGAAATCTAGTTTTCCCAAAATAAGCTTTTTCTAGATTACGACACCGGGAAATGTACCCGTATCGATCGTAGTAAAGTATAGGCAAATTCCGGGTTCGAACACGGGGAATATTATAATTGAGAAAATAGCTAAAAAGTAACAAGTAACAAGTAACAAGTAACAAGTGGGGTTTTTGTCTTCGTAAGACTATATGTAAAAACGAGTGAAAATGATTTGTAATTCAGATATTGATATAGTACGCTTCCTTGGACCGTTTACGAATATATAATATTTCCTAAGTATGAATTGATGATAAACTTCTAATTTAAAATCCTAAGTTCCTTTCGAATACCAGATTTCTCCAATTACCCAACCATGCAACCGTTCCTTTCGAATAGAGTTAACACCCCAAATAATTGTGCATAAAGTATCAAGCCGATGTGTGAGAATTAATATTTAAGCTTCCTTTCGAATAGCTTACTAATCAATAAACCGATTTCTCTTAATTTATCAACTAGCGTGTGGGTTTAATCTTACTTATTTCAATTACCATTAACGATTCCTTTCGAATTCCGTTAATTTTCTATCAACTATCGACCTGTCGATATATTCATTCTTATTATAGCAAAATCGAATTCCTTTCGAATACCCGATTTTTAAACAAGAACATAAGCAATTAAATAATTTCTTAAATCTTAAACCCAAACGGATCCCCAATTAACCAAACACACATCAATCATGCAATTTCATACCTAAGATTAATTATACCAACGATCACATATCTAAGCAAACGTAAAAGGAAATTAGCTACCCATAATATTAATCAAACACAAATAATAATAAAAAGACATGATTCTATTGAAATGAAAATGAAAAGAGTTCAATACCAAACTAAAATTAACACTTGCAAATGGTCTCCAAAGTAACAAAATGATGTAAATAAACTGAAATTCGTTCAACGATTATAGCAAAAACTCCGAAAATATTGTGATTATGCCTTGCCCTCCTCTCCAATGAATGAGAGAATGATGAAAAAGATGATGTTAAGATGATGGAAAAAAAAAGATATTACTGTCCCAAAAATCGTCCCTAAGAAGCTGTACTTAAGACCCTTTAGTTTCGTCCATCAATAGCAATTAAATCACAAAGGTATAACAGCAAAGTGGTCCAAATGTGCCGCATATGAAGGGGAATGCGCCGCATTAGAGACTCAGCATCTTAACAAATTCGTTCCACAATTTAATGCGTTGCATTAGTAGTAGCTGCGGCGCATTGGTGCCCTGCAACTTCCAAACTTGTTTTATTTCGCATCTTTTAGTCCCAAAATGACTCCTTTTTACTCCAAATATGCTAAAACACCTAAAACATAAACTTTACACAAAATGTAAGTAATACGGGGACTATCCATTACGTTTTGACACAAAAACATAACAAATGTCGAGAATAAATATGCATATAATTGAGCGACATCAAACCCCCCATACTTAAGCATTTGCTTGTCCCTAAGCAAATCCGACTTAAAACTACTCTAAATATACGAAAATATACAACTTAAGAAAAATCAAGGAATCATGGGCTCAAACATTTAACCACATTCCGGTGTTCAAAATTAAAGATATGCGTGAAAGTGCTAGATCGTAAACCGACTACAAACATCAAAATGTACTAAATTACTTAAGTAACTAAAAATCGCAATTTCCTAATGTTAATTCCTAATTTATCCCCTAGTTTTGATATGTCCGAATAACCACCCATTTTCCCTCACTCTCCAACCTAAGTTGAAGCGATCAGCCTTTTGAGCCGACCCCTATACCACCTTGCTTTCGGGTGAATACCTTAAAATATCACAAAACCATTTTTTTTCTTCTTTTTGTTTCTTATTTCTTTTGAGAGTTTGTGGTTAGTCTACATCTTTTTGCTTTCCTCTCACTTTTGTTCACTTCAAATACTATAGATTTATAATTTTATATTTTCTTTGAAGTGAACGATTTTGGTAACGGGATTTGAGTCTTCGTTATGGTGAGGATGAGTTCAATTTGTTGACGGGAAAGACCTATGGCCTTTTTCTTCGGCTCTAACTCTCTTTTGGGATAAAGTGATACTAGGATTCCCCAACTACCCCCGAAAGGGTGCAAGAGAGTACAAGGGCTCGGTACTAAGGATATGTAGCGGTTATCTGGATTTTAGGTTTTTCGGGGAAATTTAAGGAATTAAAACTAGGAAACCTAAATTCTTACTTACAAATATTTTATTAACTAGAGATGTTCCTAAACAATTTCACGTTAAAGTACCGGAATAAAGTTAAATATACAAGCCCCTATCATTTTCCCTAACTACGTTTAAGCGTTTTTTTTTTAATTTAATAATAAGACTCAAATGGGACAAAATAAGAACACGTAATGGATATATGAGAGGGAATATTAAACTAGGAAAGTTCCCGACATCCCCCCCCCCCCCCCCCCCCCATACTTATTTAACGCATTGTCCCGAATGCGTTCCAAACTAGAAACTAAAAACTAAAAATCAAACAAACCAAAATAAAAGAAAAGAAAAGAAAAGCAAACTCGGGTTGCCTCCCGTAAAGCGCTTGTTTTTATCGTGAGTCTATAGCTCCACTCGTCCTCCTTGCACACAAACAAACTAACTTTGAAATCGAAGTTTCCTTCGATTTCCTTCCAACTGCCAACTCCTCAAAACGTTAATTTCTCCAATACACCTACAATCCAAAACATCAAAAAGAATATCATCGTTAGAAACATCGAGCTCATCGCGGGTTTTCGCCCATGCATCATGCCATTCCTTTGTTTCCCGGATGACGGAACCATCCTCCCATTGTCTAAAGTGGCCAAAATTTTCCCCATACTAGTCTTTTTCATCACCATGCCCAATTGGTTTTCCATCCAATAAATCATCCAAGTTCAAGTACTCCTCGTTCTTGTCATCTTTAAATTTTGGCTCCGTATTGACTTTGAGCTTTAGACAAAGTTCACCATCACTTGTTGTAACGATTTCTTTCTCAGTTTCAGTTTCTTTCTAAACTTCAACCTCTATCTCGTCATTGGTAACAACCGGTTCCGTACTCAAATCAAACATCTTCTCAAATTCTTCCAAAGTGATGTCTCCGTTGATAGTACTATCAACCTCTCCCATTTCCGTTCCAATAAATTCTTCCAATTCCAAATCCAAACTAGTAGGTGTAGTTGTGTCCGGTTTTGGTGCCCCGTCTTCACTTTGGACCATTGGTTCACCCCCCCCCCCCTTGATCCTCCACCTCTATTTCAGCTTTTTGGTCATTTTCGGGGTCCGGGGTCTCAATGCCCCGCATTAGATTTGATTGTTCCGCATTAGAAAAGTGGAAAACGCATCTGGGCAAACTGAGCTTGGAATGCGTCGCACTAGGTCATAGGTGCGGCGCATTCCCCTCAGTTTTCCCATTTTTTCGTTTCCGTTCCCGTTTTGCTCCTCTTTGTTCTCTTTCTTAGTAGCTATCGGGTCCATGCTATGATCAAACATCCTTTCAAACTCTTCTAAGGTTATGTCTCCATTTATAATACTATCTCCAATCCCCAAATCCTTTCTAAGAAGCTCCTCTAACTCCACATCCAAACTCTTTTCCTCTTGAAATTCATCCAATTCCTCTTCCTGAAGAAATTCCTACAATTCTGGGTAAAACATGTCATTATTAATAACATCTATCTTAAAACACGTTTCATTGGTGGAGTACGAATGTTTTTTAGATTTATGATAAGTAAATGTTTCCCTATCGTAACCCACACCCAATGAAATTTCTCCTCTTTTCACACGGATGATAGCATCCGCGGTGTTCAAGAATGGTCTACCCAAAATTAGAGGTACTTTACTATCCTTTTCCATTTCCAATACAACGAAATCAACGGGAAAAGAGAATCTACCTACTTGTACTAACATGTTTTCTACAATGCCAAGCGGGTATTTAAAAGTTTGGTCGGCTATTTTAATGCTCATTTTTGTTGGCTTTAAAACCCCTAAAGCCAATTTTGAGTACAAAGAGTATGGCATTAAGTTTACACTAGCCCCTAAGTCCGCTAAAGCATTGCAATGATAAGTTTTACTAAAAGTACAAGTTATTAGAAAACTCCGTGGATCGTTCAGCTTAGGTGGAAGTCTGTCGTTCTTCACAATCGACGAGCATTCCACGTTCAAGAAAGCCTCCATTGACTTCCCTTTCTCTTTCACAAGTTCCTTGATGAACTTAACATAATTAGGCATACCTGCAATCAAATCAACCAAAGGCACATTAACATGAACGGAATTAATTAAATCTAAGAATTTACCGTATTGTTATTTCATTTTCTCTTTCTTTAAGCGTTGAGGGTAAGGAATATTCGGCTTGTATGCTCCTTTAACTTCCGTTTTTACCCCTTCCTCTTTTCTTGGGACCATTGGTTCTTTCCCGGGTCGCCTCTCCATCTCAATCTCTTTTTCATCTTTGGAATCGCTGTCAATAGGCTCACTAAGGCGCACTGGTGGAGGCTGCGGCGCATTTGTATCGTGTGTACCCAGTGGTGAAGCCATTGATACTGAGGTGCGGTTCATCTCAGCTGTTTCAACTGTTTTTCGTGTTTTCTTCCCATTCAGCTCATTTTCTCCCTTACTTAAGACCTGATCGTGTCTCAATAGCGTTCACATGCTTAACCCGGTTATGTGGTTTTTGGTACCTCGGGCCTTGGTTACTTGAACCCCCTTGATTGTTTGAATTAATCGGCCTCGGGTTGGGTTGGGTTGGGTAGAGCTTGGAATTTGACCCGGTGGTCGATTTGCCAACCGATCGTTGATCCTTTCAATTTTCCTTTCTAGATCCTGAACGCTCGCCTGGGTGTTCCTTTGAACTTGGTCGATCTTCTCGTGGATTCCTTTCGTCGAGTTTGCCATTAAGTCATTTTTCGCGTTTTGAGTGTAAAGAAATCCTTCAACATGTCTTTTATGGTTGGATCTTCGCCTTCGTTTTTGCTAAACTAATTTTGGTCCTCATTTCTTTTATCTCGGTTTTGATCACCATATCCAAAGTTTCTTCCTCCTTGATGTTGATGATTCTGATAATCCCTACTGTTTTGATAACCGTAATTAGCGTAATACACGTCTTCAACCTTTTTATCACAATCATCTTCATAATGTGGACCACCACAATTTCCGCAACCATTTCTAACGAGATGCACATCCCTCTCGATCCTTTCCATTCTTTTTCCCAAGCTTTTCGATAAAGATTTTATTTCCTTCACAATTTCATTCGTTCCATTTCCACTACCACTACTTCCTCAACTTGGTTTACCGAACCCCGAACCTTCCTATTTCTATTAACCCGGTCCCTAGCAATCCTAGCTTGGACTTGATCCTCCAACATACGATGAGCATCATTGGGTGTCATATATAAGAAATTACCTCCTCCCGCAAGGTCTAGATGGTGTTGGGAACAATTATCCAACCCATTGTCACATATGTCAATGACTTGATCCTTATCTAGATTGTGTCCATGGTAACTCCTCAAAATGTATTTAAGTCTACTCCAAGCGTCCGTAATGGTCTCGTTGACAAACTGATAAAAGCTCCTTATTTGGTTCAACAACTTTCTACCCAAGATGGGCGGAAAGAAACGGGTCACAAACATTTCTCTCATATCTTCCCAAGTCTCAATTGATCCCGGTTCCAACTCGTGGAACCATGTTTTAGCTTCCCCCGTTAGAGATGATGGGAATAAGCTCAACATAACCCCTTCTTCACGACCGGCTCAGTGTCGGAACATTATGCATATCTCCATAAAGTTCGCCACATGCTTATGCCGGTCGGCCTTAAAATGTCCATCAAACGTGCTATCATGAATCATTTTGAGGTGATGACCTTTAACGGAGAAGTCATCCCCCAAATTCGGTGCAACAATCGCCGACCGATTCGTGGGCGGTACTACCCGGTTCCGATTGATCATCGGTATGTAAAACGGGTTGGGTGGGTCGTCAAATTATTCCTCTTCAAAAATTAACTCTTCTTCCTCCTCGGAAGATCCGTTCTCGCTAAATAAAGCTGCTCTAAAACCTTGTTTTCGCAAAATTTTCTCCGGGTCAGACAGTGGGCTATTTACTTGCTTCCCTTGGGATCTAGTGAACATCCACTAACAATTACCTGAAAATCACAACAAAAACAAAGAAAATACCGTGAATTCTATTCAACACAAAATAACACACAAAAACCAAAATCTCAATTAAATCAAGTCCCTGGCAGCGGCGCCAAAAACTTGATGTGCGAAATCTAGTTTTCCTAAAATAAGGTTTTTCTAGATTACAACACCGGGCAGTGTACCCTTATCGATCGTAGTAAAGTATAGGCAAATTCCGGGTATTATAATTGAGAAAATAGCTAAAAAGTAACTAGTAACAAGTGGGGTTTTTGTCTTCGTAAGACTAAATGTAAAAACGAGTGAAAATGATTTGTAATTTAGATATTGATAAAGTACGCTTGCTTGGACCGTTTACGAATATATAATCTTTCCTAAGTATGAATTGATGATAAACTTATAATTTAAAATCCTAAGTTCTTTTCGAATACCGGATTTCTCCAATTACCCAACCATGCAACCGTTCCTTTTAATTACAGTTACCACCCCACATCATTGTGCATAAAGTATGAAGCCGATGTGTGAGAATTAATATTTAAGCTTCCTTTCGAATAGCTAATCAATAAACCGATTTCTCTTAATTTATCAACTAGCGTTTGGGTTTAATCTTACTTATTCCAATTACCATTAACGATTCCTTTCGATTTCCGTTAATTTTCTATCAACTATAGACCGGTCGATATATTCATTCTTATTATAGCAAAATCGAATTCCTTTCGAATACCCGATTTTTAAACAAGAACATAAGCAATTTAATAATTTCTTAAATCTTAAACCCAAACGGATCCCCAATTAACCAAACACATATCAATCATGCAATTTCATACCTAAGATTAATCATACAAACAATCACATATCCAAGCAAACGTAAAAGGAATATTAATTAAACACAAATTATAATAAAAAGACATGATTCTATTGATATGAAAATGAAAAGAGTTCAATACCAAACTGAAATTAACACTTGCAAATGGTCTCCAAAGTAACAAAATGATGTAAATAAACTGAAATTCATTCAACGATTATAGCAAAAACTCCGAAAATATTGTGATTATGCCTTGCCCCTCTCCAATGAATGACAGAATGATGAAAAATTGATGTTAAGATGATGGAAAAAGAAGATATTAATGTCCCAAAAATCGTCCTTAAGAAGCTGTACTTAAGACCCTTTAGTGTCCTCCATCAATAGCAATTAAATCACAAAGTTGTAACAGCAAAATGGTCCAAATGCGCCGCATATGAAGGGGAATGCGACGCATTAGAGACTCAGCAGCTTAACTAATTCGTTCCACAATGTAATGCGTTGCATTAGCAGTAGCTGCGGCGCATTGGTTCCCTGCAACTTCCAAACTTGTTTTATTTCGCATCTTTTAGTCCCAAAATGACTCCTTTTTACTCCAAATATGTTAAAACACCTAAAACATAAACTTTACACAAAATGTAAGTAATACGGGGTCTATCCATTACGTTTTGACACAAAAACATAATAAATGTCGCAAATAAATATGCATATAATTGAGAGACATCACCCTCCACGTCTCATCTAATTCTTGCTTTTTGTCTTGCCATCTTTGCTCTATCTCTATCTTTCTCGATCCAGTCCGACGATGAGTTGACTTTGACAGATTATTTCTTCTAATATCGGTAAAAAAAAAACATTACTTGTTGTAAACCGTTAACAACAAAATTCTGGTGAACCAAGCGATGAGTTGACTTTGACAGATTGTTATAAGAAGTAATCTTACAATTATATTTTTGACCATATTAGTAATAACCTCTGATTTATATTTTAAAAGAAATATAAATAAAACGCACCCATATAACAAAATTTCATTAGTGTATTTTGTTGTCAACCAAAATGGGCAAAATCTCCCAGCTAGTTATACAACAACTAACATGGAACAACCGAACTCCTAAACTTTTAATTAATTCAAGCTCAAAATCAAACTTAATCGAGTTTGAGTACATATGTGAGTTAAAAATGTAGGAGACGATACCGTTTATATTAAACAATCAAATAGTATAATAGAATTACAGAAAATGTAAATGAAACAATTTCATGTTTCTTCTTTTGATTCAACTCAGGTCATGAGATTTCGCATTATGACCTGTTTCAATTCGATTCACCGAGTGTAGAGAGGAGATTCAGGACCTTTCAATTTTTCATGGGACCATGCTAGTCCAACAATAATAAATAATAAATAATAAATAAACAAATAAAAACGGTCAGTTCGGCCGACCTTGATATTCGGCTAGTTTGGCGGACAGTCGGCGACAAAAACGCCAGTTTTGGAAACATCTTGATAGTCGGGTTTGTCAATATTTTGATATCGACCAACTTGGCAAGATCTTAACGGCCTTGGAAAGGGCTTCTGGCAGCCGTGGCTGGAAAAGACTTTACTATCCATCCTAGAATACTAACCACCCTGGCATGATAGCCACCTGGGCATAGTAGTCATCTGGGCATAAGAGCCATTCATGCATAATACCTATCCTGTCATACTAGCCATTTTGGCATGATAGCCAACCTGGCATGATTCCTGGCATACTAGCCATCCAGGCATGATAACCATCCTGGCATGATAGCCATCCTAGCCACAATAGTCATCCCGACTCCAGGCCAGATTCGCAAATATTGTTAGTGTAAAGCCACACAGCCACAACTAATTGATCTTTTGTCTTAACTTGTCTCAACATTAAGAGTGCACCTCCACTACAAATTCCAACACAACGATTGTTCCAGATTCAAAACATTAAAGGAAGGAAAACTTGAACACCATGTCTCGGAACAAGCACACAGAAATCTCATAACATATGGTTGGCAGAAGAAAGGGAAGACATAGATCGTCCTAGACCAGGAGGGCATGTACTCATGATCAAAGGTGTCACATAAACTCACCTGAAATACCCTTCCAAGGAATGACAAGGTGACAAAAATTTACTATCTTTATTTATAACTTAATGAACGTCTATCAAGGATATGACATGCCATGATCCTAAAAAAGATATTACATTGATAGAAAGATTGGTCTGATCGTGTATCACCATACTATTTAGTAAAATAATTACTACCTACCCGAATTATAGATCCAGACAAAAATCCTAGACAGGTTCATGGAATGTTTTAGTATATACACACTTGGCTTGACCATACATACACAAACACATAATCCTAAATAACTAAATGCATAAGGGAAACCATGACATTATAAGTCTAAGACAAACATGCGGGTAATGGGGAAGAATACCCTTACTAGAAGATACAACTGATAAGATAATCATTGCACCATCAGCCTACAATGTCCTACTGGCCAGGCCCACACCAGAACAATTTGAAACAATTCCTTCTACCCTCCATGGTATGGTTAAATTCCCTACCCCAGCTAACATAATCACAGTTAGGGACAAGATGCCATGACCTGAATACCAATATAGATAAACAAAAGCGTCATGGACAAATTACATACCTAAAAGTGTCATAGACACAATTCTGATCTAAACGTGTCATGGACACAACTCATAGTACAAAGTGACATTTACACATTCTAAAACATGCACATATGTGAAAAATATAATCCAACATTAAGGATTACTACAGATCCTACATACATTAGTAGGGGGGAAACATCAAGAACAGCTAGAATACATTTCTTAATTGTAAACTCCAAGTTATATAATTGAGTGGGAAGATACTCACTATGAGACAAGTAACAAGTCCATTCCATTATGAAACAATACCTTCTATTACAAGGTTATACAACAATTTGCATGCACATTGCGTGCATACATCATATGCCAGACGATATAAACGAATAAGGCCACACATGGATATTTTAGTTCAAGCCATACACATGGATCATCTGGTACACAACTCAAAATGAGATTTGGGAGAAAATATGTCAGGCAAACAAAAACATCTTATGTCTAAGCCAAACATAAATATTTCGTCTTTTTACCTACCGGAAAAGGCAAGCACTTCTCATTGGGAAGCGACATCACTCGCGAGTAAACAAAATAAACGTTAACCAAAAAAAGGGCCATCGGCACAGTGCCACAGGCACAATATGAAATATATATGAGATATGCCCGCATCTAGCTATGTCATTGGCATGCAAAAGAGAGTATCATAGACACAATCCAGAATAAATATTGTCATGCACACCCAAGACGGTGTCATGGACACAACATCCATCATAAAAAGATAAAAAGGTGTTATTGTCTTGATCACCAAATAAAACATTATTTTTTCAAACCATATTTGGACTTGGCCAAGACAAGCCACAACCACACAATCCAAGCCTAACGTACATGGCGGACAAGGCTAGACGATAAAGTCCAAAGCTAGGTAACGCCATTGATAGACATAGCGGGCAAGGCTAGGGTTGGAAAAGGCAAGTCGAAGGACAAACAAGGCCAATGATAGACATGTCCAAGACCGACCACAACCACACAAGGAAAACCTGATGGCACATACAAAGCCAGGAAAGGAAAAACCAAGTGCATGTAAGAAAAGGCCAGGCAAAGCAAGGCAAGGCCAGACAAAGAAAGGACGAATCACTGTAGGGCAACGAAAACCAAGAAGTTGGGCTTCAAAAAACTTTTGTAAGCCCTAACTGGGGGGCATGAAAGTGTTAGTAGGGAATGGGCTCAGTAAACCCCAAACACCCTAACACAAAAAGCATAACATCCAACAAACATCAAAAGGTATGGCCCTACTGCTTCCCGATTCTCATCCTGGCCAGCTCCCAACTCTCGACCTCGCCGGCTCCCGGCCTTCCTCGGCTCCCGGATCCCAGCCTTGCCTTCTCCCGGCCCCCGACTCCTGGCTTTCATCACTTCTAGATTCCAACTGTCAAGGCTTTACACAATAATTCAAACGAAAACATAATGATGAGGATGAGAATTATCCTTTTCATAAATTCTCATACGTTGGAATCTCATAAATGCTATTGATGAATCATTATTAGCCTTTATGGCCATACATTGCTTATATCTGAGAGTGTTAGATATAAATATCCCCTTTACCATACTAATACACAACATTACCCCATCCGAGCATTCACTCCCCACAGTAATCATACTCCGATCACCTTCTCCGTTCAATCTTTTGACCACCTTAGGCTCGCGAAGAGCTTGTCAGATTTGCACTGCTAAGTAGGAGGTCAATAGATTGATCGCCCACACCTAGTTACTGATCCTGTTGTTCTTTGCTCAAACAATCATGACCTATATTATGCAAACTAACTCACAAACATAGTTTCGAGGACTATGAGGAATCCATAAATTTATATTTGACTTATTGAGATAAAAAAATAAAATAATAAAGTTGACTCGTTTAGAAAGTAGTTGTTACTTTGTGTAAAAAAAAAACATATTTTTTTCGAACAGTAAGAAGTACATACCGTCACTCTCTCCGTCCTTAGTTAGTCTAATATGATTGTAGATCATTACCGCATTTTACTGAAAAATTTAAAACTTGATTATTACTACTGTTACGAGATTAAAAGTTACGTTTTCTAGAATAAGATGACTTCTATGTTATGTGTGTATACTTGTTATGATGCTTTCGTTAGTTAAGTGCACAATAGATAGTTCCATAGTCGAGCTCCTAGATGAATTAACGGGAAATTTATGTCTTCGTGTTATAAGTGGACTTGAGTTTATCTAAGATTATATCTCGTTTAAGAACCTCTAATTATAGACTTATGTCAATTTCTTATTTATCGCTCGTATTAGATTACGTCTATTACTTTACTTTCTACGTCTCGTTGGACATTCGTTTTCAATTTTTCCTTCACCGAGTTAAAAGTGGGTTGTGGTTTTAATTTAACTAAAGGATTGGGTTTTGGCCTAGTCTTGGCAAAATACTAAACCCAAAACAATCTTAATTAACTTAACTAATACCTAATAATATTTAAACCTAATTATCTAAACCCTAAACCTTTTTTGTAATCCCATCCGTCGCCCCCCTCACTACAGCTTTTTCCCGTCGCCTCCCCCTACTGCATTTCCGTCGACCAAAGGCAAACCCTAATTATCCGTCGATCTCATCCAGTCCAACATTCAATTTTCGAAGCTCCTCCTTCATCATCATCATTGTTCAAGGTATATCTTTGTATTTTTATGTCTTAATTTGCAATCCGAAATTCAGTTTTGAGGGTGTTGTAATCAGATTCTTTTAATACTTTTCGTATTGGTGTTTGGCCAGCAATCTCCACGACCTTTAAGCTTTCTCTTTCCTCACCTTAATCGTCTTCAGCTTCCATCTTCAAGGTATGTAACAGTTCCGAATCCATTTGTTAAACATTTTTTAGCCGAAACCAATTAGAGTTTTCAGTTTCATTGTATTCGTTTTGTATGTTTCTGTTTGGGTGTGATGACCAGCGAATTTCATTGAATCGAGCATCCACCTATTCAGCCCCTTAATCGTGTTCTTCATCATCGGAATTTGTGGTTTGATTGGTCAGGTTTGTAATCCTTTTAGTCAATATCCGAAAATCTGTTTGGAACTTCTTATAATCGGTTATTAAAAATCTTTGAATTCGAATGGCAACAACCTCCACACCTTCGAGTATCCTTGTTCCTCATCACAATCGTGTTCAGAAGTTCCTCCATAGAGGTCACGAGTTGGGACAGCAGAGATTCATCATTTCGACCCTTAATCCTCCTTGAAATCGCTGGTCTTAATCGAAGTTTGAAGCTCTCCAATCGTGCAATTCATTCAAGGGTATAACACCCTAAATTCTTGTTTAATTGCGGTGTTTATTTTAAATGTCAAATTCGTGTTACATGTAATATTAAATCTGATCTTGGACGCTTACAATCTGATTTAACATCCCATAAAACATGCCTACAAAATATCATGTTCTTAGCCACACAAAACGTTAATACAAAAGTCTATACATATAACTATTTTGAAACTTGCTGAAGTGTATTTTTAGGCTGTGTTCTTTGTGCTATATCTTAAAATTGGTCTTGAATTAGAGTCTGAACTCTTGGTATGTTTTGTAGCCCTTGAAATCTAGTTTTTGGGGACATAAGATATGTCGTCTAGATGTTTCTCGAACTCCCAGAAACTGAAAATTTGTAAACGTGTTTGAAACTGAATAATTAATTTTAGCTGCTGTTTTTAGCTTTTTTGTTCGATACATATCTCTCAGATTGTATTGAATTGGATTCTTTAATCTAAACGTAAATTGTAGCCCTTCCTCTCTAGTTTTCAAATATATAAGATAAGTTGTCTAATTCTTTTCCAAACTCCCAAAAACTGTAAAATAGTGGACATAGGTCAAAACTGAAATTTACTAAAACGATATTACTTAGGATTCATAATTGGAATTTGTGTAACAATTTAGTAAACGAGAAAGTGATTTATTATAAGTTAAAAAAAAGGTCTAAAAGGTTTTAAAAATATTTATCGTTTCTACATCTAAATTATACAACTCGAAAACGTAATAAACTTAAATTATACAAATATAACGTTTTTGGACAGTTTAAGTAACATGTTTCGTTTTAATCATATCTCTTTCATAACAAACTCTTTTGTATTGATATCTTAGCCTAAAATGTAGCCCTCGGTGTCTAATTTTCGGATATATATTCCTTAACGTCTAAATCCTTCTAGAACCTCATATATCTTAGTTTGAACGAACGTATGTGTTCGTCGAGAAATTTGTGTCGTTTCATCCAAACTCTAACCGTCGAATCTATACTTATAAATTTATAACTTTATCTAGGGGAGCTCTAGGACTAGTGAGGACACTACTTGTGATCTACATACTACGCCCATTACACAAATTTCCGATTTTATCGCTCATTCGATAAAGGTGAGTTCATTGCCCTTATTTTCTATTGCTTTATGTGTTTTAAACTAATCGGGGGGAAGTAAAACTCAACTTACTATTTTAAGAAAACGGATACTAGTTTCAAACTTACCATAAATAGATATTTCTATTTATGGAAACTTACTATATTTGGAAACCTTCTATTTCGGGAAATGTACTACTTTTGATAAACTTACTATAAATAGAAATTCCTATTTATAGAAACTTACCACTTTTTGAAACTTGCTATTTTCGGAAACTTTCCATTTATGGAAACTTACTTCGAATTGGATTTCATAAAAAGTTTACAAACTTATGCATATTTTCAAAATACTACGAGATTACTATTGTGGGTTACTTCAAACGTGCTCATTAGTAGATATGTTATACTAATGGAGTCTTCTAAATGTGCTCACTAGTAGATGGGTTCTACTAGTGCAGTCTTCTAAACGTGCTCGTTAGTAGAGATGATCTACTAACGGAGTCTTCTAAACGTGCACATTAGTACTAATGGTGTCTTCATACGGTAGCGTGGCTACTACTACTGATATTTGTGGGTTTGCTATTATATTCCTTACTTATACATGCATATGCTCACTTATATTAATTACTGCTGAATTGAGATACAAATGCTTATAAATTACTATTTTACTATTTTTAGAAACATTTCTATTTTCGGAAACTTATTAAATTTAGAAACTTTACTTTCAAATGTTTACTAAACCATTTTATTACATACTCGATGAACTCGCTCAACCTTTGTGTTGACTTTTTTGTTTTACTTTCAGGTATTGATCAGGCATAGGATCTAGCTGGATTGGACTCCTATAGACTTAGAGTATTATTGCATTGTGGCTTGAATTGATACATTTATTTACTTATGTTTCGGGCTTGCATGCCTAAGTAGTATATTTTCATTTTCGAATTTATTTTGGATGTTGTTTCATTTTAGTGAATGATGTAATTGTGTACCAGCGGGTTTTACCTTGGACATGGCGACGTCATGACACACGAATATTATTTATTTCATATAGATTGTTTCTTTATTTACTATTGTGTTATGACGATCGCCAATCAGTTGCACCCTGCGTTTCCGCCACTGGTGGGGTGTGACAGATTGGTATCAGAGCACATGGTTATAGAGAACTAGGTGGTTTGGCCTAGACTATAACTAGGTGTCCTTCATATAGATTCTTTTAGGATCTTTTTCATTGATTTCATTATGTCTCACTACTTGTACGCGACGACTCATTCGCCTAAGGAAGACGGCGACCAATACCGGCTTTCGACATTGAAAGAATTTTGTTTTATGGATTTATTCTTTTCATTTATGTTTCTTTGATCACATCTTTTGGATATTACTTTGAAACCTCGATTAAACTCTTATATTTCAATTTCTTGATTCGAATATGTTAATATTATGATAATGAACATGGGGAGCGGACATGTATATGAAGCGAGGTGTATATAATTATGGGTGGCCAACGTAATTATATCCATAGCGGGTCATATATATGTTTACATGACCATGTTTGTAGTCGTAATTCAAAACATACCTAAAGTTCTTATGGTTGAGTTATTGATCATATCCATTCCTTAAAATTTACGATTTCGATTATACTGATATATGCTTGTTCTTTTCTTATGTAGATGCCTCCTCGTCGTGCACTTACTCAGGCTCAAGTGGCCGCTAGGATCGCTGAGCAGCTAGCTGCGGTTGTACCTACTATTGTGGCACAGGTCACGAACGCTATTAATCAGCAACCGCAAGGACCACCTCCTCCACCACCACCACCACCACCTCCTCCTCCACCTCCACCTGCACACATCTGTTCTTACAAGGAGTTCCTAAACTGTAAGCCGACCGAATACGACGAATTATGAATATGAATAAACAAAAAGTATTGCCGAATTATAAGCCTCAATCGTATTAATCTTAAGAATATCAATACAACGTGTTTTTATGAATACAAGGATCTATCTTTATATAGACCTTGAGGCCGACCTAGATAAACTAGGAAACATCATCTATCCTTATCTAAATATATCGTTATCTAGAAATAAGGAAACTCTATCTAATTAACAAAAGGAAACATAATCTAATTATAATTCTATAACTTAGATTATACTTGCACGGCAAGTTGGTCTTCCGTGTCTTGACTTCTTCCGTATCTTGAATTTGCCCGTAGTAACTTCAATACCACTGTAGTAACTTGTTGGACAGCCGTACTAACTTGTTCTTCCGTAGTAACTCTTAATATCATCCGTATTAATAGTTTAAGTTACTATTCTTGTTTGTTAGGTTTATTGTTTATGGTTAAACAATATTGATTATGTTATAACCCAACAATCTCCCCCTAACCTTGAACTTTTATGACACATCAAAAGTACAAGTTTTATACTCCAACCGTACTAACTTTTTACAAAAGATGATTAATCATTTACAAGTATTTTGATCATCTTTGTTTAGGCCAATCACTTTCTGTGCCTTTGTGTTTTTCCTCTGTGATTTGCACTAGAATTCTCCAAACTAGCTCATGTGCAAGGTCTGAATCATGAAGACCATTAAGCTTCACTTCTATCATTTCTTCCAATGTCTTCAGCCCGTGAGGATATTGCATGTCAACCAAGTAGAATTCCATGGCTCCCTCCTTTCTTCTGATGGAGTAGACACCACAGCGATCATAGATAAACCACCTGATGACTGGATTCTTTGGACCTCCTTTCTTGAACATTGAGCTCTTCTTCTTGTATCCTGGTTCAAATAGCCCACACAGAATGTCCATAGCAAGATCAGTTCCTGAACAAGCTCCTCTTTGATGAGAATACTTTGTCTTGCCTATGCGATACATTCTTTCCAAGTCATCCCTGTCAAAAACTCTTATAGCATCATGGAAGGCATGAAGTATCTTCTTTGATCCATCTTGTCGTTTAACTTCATATTCAGTCTTCTTTTGCCCACCAATGAACTTCCAATCAATAATCATAGGAAGTTTCTTAGCCAATGGAGTAAACCTCAGTCCTTCTTCATGATGAATATACTCAGAATATCCCATTGGATTGAATTTGAGTGCTTCTTCATCTCCCCCTTGATCAGTCACTGGAGGATCTTGTTCCATGTCTTCAGGTTCTGATTTGACATCCATAAATGGAACACTAGGATCTTCTTGTTGAGAAGCAGCATCATCATCATTCATCCTCCTTCTTTTAGCTAGAGGAATCCTTTTTGATGGTCTTTTCTGTCTTTTGGGCTTCTCTTGAGGTTTCTCTTTAACAGGTGCAGGTTCTGGTTGAATGAACACCTTTCTTCCAGTTTTAAGGGCAACTTCTAATGCTTTATTTTTCTTCTCTTGAATCTTTGCAAGAGCAGCTTCCCTTCTGGTTTCCTTTTGTCTTTCTTCCTTCACAAGGTCCAACATGTTAGTTAACTTCATAGGGCCTAAGGATCTACCACTGTGACCTTTGCTTTTGAGGTACTTAGTGTACTTCTCCCTATCTTCAGCTAACTTTATTTGAGTAGACTTGGACACTTTCTTCTTCTCAGGCTTGGCTTTAGCTTTTGCTTGTTTGAGAGCAATTTCATCTTCTTCCAGAGTCTGCATTCCATACTCGAAATCTGCTCTTACCTGGCCTTGAGAACAAAGACGTTGAAGGAGTTCTTCATTATACATCTCTTTTGCTTTGATTGCATCCTCTGCAGCAATTTTCTCCATTCTTTCTCTTTCTTATGGAGTTGGAGCTGTATTCAGTTTAGCATGGAGCTCATCTTCTTGAGCTATCTTCCTTTTTCTTGCTCTTTCCTCTTCTTCTTGCTCAGCAGCCATTCTGTTAAACAATTCTGCTTCAGCATGCTCTTGTCTGAGCAGTTCCTTCTCTTCAGCTGTCATACCTTGAAAGTTCAGTTCTTCCAAGGCTTTCTCCTGAGCAATCCTTTCTTCTTCAGCCTTCTCTTCCTTTGATTTCTCCACAACAATGGATTTGCCTTTTCCTTTTTCTTCTGGAGCATCAAGGTCAACCCTCTGTACTTTCTTCTTTTTCTTATCCACTGTAACATACCCAAATCTACCTGTAGGAATAGAAACAGACAAACCATCAGATTGTTCAGGTAATTTTAGAGAGGTTTGTATTGGTTTTTCACCCAATGCAGCTGATGCTCTCTGTTTTGCAACTAGCTCAGCTAACATCTTCTTTCTTTCCTCTTCTGCTTTCTCCTTGTCTTGTTTCTGCTTCTCTTCTTTGATCTTAAGCAGCTGTGATGCTATAGTGTCTTCATCAGCCATCACACTTGTTCTTGACATTTCTGTTCTTATAAGAACATTTGCAGCTTCTTGTTGATCAGCAGTAGAAACAGGTGCTTCTGTTACAGTGGTTGAAAGAGTTGTAGCTTCAGAATTTATTGCAGTCAAAGGATTTGAAGCTTGGTAGAATGTGGGAGGAGTGGTTGTGAACAGGAATGAATGATCTGCCTCTGCATCCTCTGTTCTTGGACCGGTGACCATGGGGTCCGTAGTAACTGGATCCGCAGCAACTGAGTCCGCAGCAACTGGGCTAGTCACCATAGGATCAGTAGTGACTTGATCCGCATCAATGGAGTCCGCAGCAACCATTTCATCATCAGCATTAACTTGATCCGTGTAGGTCCCAGTGGTCCGATCTACAGGATTAAACTATACTAACAACGAGGCGGAAACTCGTAATCAGTAAACACACAGGTTATAAACGAAAGCAATAAACACAAAACTTAATTACCGAATTCTCAGTGCTTTGATTAACAAAAACGTTGTTACAATCCAAAAGCATAAACACGAATTCTCTCTCAAAACCAACAACCCTAAACTGATCTGAACACCTCTATTTATAGAGTAACATGTTCAGCCAGTTTGGGCTTGGACTCTATTGGGCCTCACGGACATGCAAGCCCGTGAGCAACCCACTAAGCTATCTATATACAGGCTAATATAATACTATGTAACCAAAACACAATAGAACATCCAGTCATTGCATTTCTTGCACCAACAAACTCCCCCTTGACTGATGCTTCTATTCTCTGATCAACATTTCACTATCCGCATTAACCTGCAAATTTAAACAACCATCAACTATTCTTTGGTAATCTTTACCAATGTCTTCCCAGCCTGCTATGGAGACGATGTGATTCTTCTTCAATATCTTCAGGTCGTTTTCCGTAAGATTAGCCAATTGAGTAGCGTCAATGACTCTCAAAATCTCGGTCATACCATCTCTGACTTCATCATCTTTCTTAAACATCACGGCCTCGCCGGTTCCAGAATCTACTGCCCAAATATGTAACTCTCCAAGAATATCTCGACCGAAATCCTTCATTGGAATCTTTGTCATACAAGCGATAGGAGGATATCGCATTCTTCTCGCAGATTTGCCTGTTTCAGGATCTATCTTGTTCCTAGAGATCATGATCTTTCCGATTGCTGGAGTAAATTCTTTGAATATCCCGCTTCTTGCTTCTTCTTTGATAACTCTTTCAACCCAGTTTGCATACTCGTCCTTCCCTTTGTTTATTAGATTAAGCTTTGACAAACAAATAAGTTCTGACTTCGGAAATGAATTGAAATTCTCCCGTTTTCTGCTTAAGTACTGAACTCCGTCAAATCTTTTAATCACGAACACCTGCAATTCAGAATCAAACAACCAGCTAATTATTCCCAAGTGTGGATGGCGTTCTCTGATGAAAAACTTTCTGATCAGTGGCTGTTGCTTCTTTGGATCGAGCTTTCGAAACCACCCTTGGCGTTCTTCTAGGCTCGGTTTCGTAATGCTTTCTCCTTCTTCTTCGATGTTTGCTTCCTCTGTGCTTGCTGGTGATTGAAAGACATATTCTCCGTCATCTTCAAATAACCAAGTATCATCGGTGCTTTCCCCATGCTCTTGTTCCTGATTTTCTCCACCTTGTTTTTGCTGCTGTGGTTGCTCCCCCTGATCTGCAGAAGGATAAGTAATCAATGCTCGAGATGTAGAGGCAATCTGCTCTCGTTGACGTGCAGCATCTTGATCATCGTCGGGATCATCTCTTCGCTGTCTGGCTGCAGATGTTTTGCACGGTTCCTCCCCCTGAGCAGATGAACGCTTCGAGAGTAGTTGAACTTGGGCTTCAAGAGAGGAAATGCGAAGTGATTTTTCAGCGTCAGACTGCAAAAGAGTGGCAACCTGCGAAGAAAGCTGCAAAACAAGTGAAAGTAAGTCATTAAGTGTGGGGGGTGTATTCTCCGCGGCCCTTTTCTTGTGTGGGCGCTCAGTTGCTGTAGACGACCCAGACTCTTCACCGCCAGTAAAGAGGCGTTTCCCACGGTTGGATGGGTGAAACGAAGAGGTAACTTCATTGGCATCAAGATTTAGCTCCTCAGTAGCCGCATCATTAACCTGAGTAGGAGTAGCAGCAGCCTCAGTATTAGGAGCAGGGGAAGGAACTATCACCTCGGTAGCAATAGACTGATGACTCCCAGGTGGAGTAATAGGTGGCCGCTCGTGAATGACAGAGAGCGGAGGACTCTCGTGATAGTTGTCAATCTCCCTGTATATAGTATCGCTGGAAGTGGAGTCCACAGCGACATGAATCTTGGCCTTGCGCTTTGGCCGAGACTTTGGCTTGCTAGGTGCGGGAGGAACATTAGTCTCAGTATTCTCTGTCCGCGGTTCCCCATCTAAAGCATCTGCTTCCCCATCCACATCGTTATCACGAAAATTCAGATCGACAATCGCCCCGAAGAGTGGGGTATCCTCAGCTTGAGCCTCCCCGGGCTTGGCTGAGTGAATCGTAAGACAGGTTTTGAATAACTTAGGCCCGCCGATCTGTTGTACTCGGTCAAAGGCATTCTGAGGAAGCTCAGGAAGGAAGTGCCTGAGAATGATCATAATAACACGGGGATACACCATAAGTTCTTGTGGTTTGATCAGATCAGCTTGTATCGTTTGAAAAACATACTCCGCCACCGGGTATGGTCTTTTCAGAACCAAACTTAGCAGCATGGAGATAAGCTTATTGTCGATCTTATCGTGAGCGGTTTTAGAATGTTTGAAAACCGTCACGAACACATGTACCAAATACCGCCATGGTCCGAAGAATTTACCCTTAGCAAACGACGTTGTAGTGGTGAAGACAAGCCCGGCATAGCCCAGTAATGGCAATTTGCGGGCTAGAAATCTTGGACCGAAAGAAGACGGTGCGTGTTCTCTGGAAGCACTTCCAAGGCGAAATATCTGACGAAGAGTAGTGCTACTGAAAATAATTTCACGACCATTTACCACTGTGCGCAAGCCATCTTTGAGTTTATTTGAGTCCGGAAGTGGGAGATCTATGTGAGTAAGATTGCGGAGAAACTCAACGACCAACGGAACATTTATGGGTAGATCTTCGCTTAGGATATAAGACATCCTGGAGTGTTGAAGGAATAAGATCATTTCTCGGAAACGAATTGAAGAAGCCTCGTTAAGTGCAAAGCTAATAGCCTGATTATGCCTCTTGTCAAAGACCTTTGCCATCTGTAAAATCTGAAAACGAAAACGAACACGTTAGATTTAATAGTCACGAACATGTATGCCGTGAATGAGCACGAACATATGTGGGACGAGCAAGTTCTTCGTCTAGGACACACGCAGGTGGACGAACAAGTTCTTCGTCTAGGACACACACACGTGGACGAACAAGTTCTTCGTCTAAGATACACACAAGTGGACGAACAAGTTTCTCGTCTAAGATACACCTATGGGGACGAACAAGTTCTTCGTCTAACCCAGCAGTGTGTTCGTCTGACATCACGAACAAGTTGTTCGTCTGACATCACGAACAAGTTGTTCGTCTGACATCACGAACAAGTTGTTCGTCTGACAGCATGAAGATGAGGACGAACGAGTTGTTCGTCCATGACCCAGGGTGTTCGTCTGACATCACGAACAAGTTGTTCGTCTGACATCACGAAGATGAGGACGAACAAGTTGTTCGTCCATGAGCAAAGTTGTTCGTCTAAGGCATTTAATCTAAGTATCTGGGCATATATCAATGCGAAGAAGTTTATGCAACCAATTCAAACAATAGCACTGACGACGAAGATCATTATGGCAAAATATAGTGATTATGGACGAACAAAGTGATGAACGCAAGCAAGTTTATCAAAAATTAAGAAGTTAAAACCCAGATTTTTGAACATTAACACATAATCACGAACATAGCAAGCAAAACACGGTAGTTTTGAACGAACACATATGAAGATCAACGAAGAAGGAAGAACTTACAGAAGGGAATAGTCAACCTAATGAAGAACTTCGTGAGTGAATTCCTTAGCTCCGAGTAAAGTAAATTTTTTTTTTTGAAAAGTGAAAAGTGAAAATTTGATTTCACCTGAGGGTATTTAAAGGCCAAGTGTGGGCCTATGGGCCTGGCAAGGATGGGCCTGTTATTCTGGGCCCGATGGACTCTTGATTGTTTAAACAACGTTTTCAAAGATATAGAAAATTACAAAAATAAGATAAAAATTAATGAACTTAAAAGAAAGAAAAAACAAAACGTTAACTAAGCAAACAATGTAGTATACATTTAGGAAACATAATTCGATTAGATTGCTTATCGGGGTTCCAAAGATAATTTAATTTAAATCCATGTTTGTGTAGTTGTCCAATTTAACCGTTCAGCCTCACACCAAAAAGTTGTGTTTTAATTACAAGTAAACTGTCTTAGATTTAGGCTTAAAGCACTCATAAGTTAATAACCATTCGACAAAAGTGGGAGATACTTAAGGTATTTGTGAATCCTTCCATGGTACAAAGTGGTATGGAATGGTTACCAACCTTGACAGTGCAACATATGAAGCTAACATTAAGATAACCTGTATCAAATTTATTTAAAACAGTTTAACGCATTGGTTTAATTGTGCAAGTGTATGACTGAGCTTCGATGAAGCCTTTTTAAGATATTAGAATTCTGCGACTTTCTATGGAACCCGTTAATGAGCTTTCTACCAACCGATCCCAGACCCGTTAAGACCTTAGGTGGCTAGGTGATCAAGGCACCCCGTGTGTGTAATGACTCAAGTTCCAAAGGCCGCTTATGTGAATTCAAACACTTATTAACACACCAATAAAATATTTTTAAATTTGATAAAAGTGTCTCCCATCTGTTAGTGTATCACATGACTTCGTAGCAGAAATCCATTCTCAACCTTTGTTGCAATCAGCAAACTCAAGTCATTTAATGGTTGGAAACTATAGAGCTCTAAGACAGCAAACCACACAACTGAATTCAATAATGAGACTAAGGGCCACAAGACACTGGAATTTAAACTAAAGGACTATGAAAATTATACTTGCAAGTGGCAAAAACCCGATCTAAGACGAAGAGTCATAAGCAAGAGATATCTTCATCTCGAATTTAAATTTCTAATTAAGTTACACTAATTTTTTTTTTTTTTTTATTAAAAAAAAAAAAAAAAAAGAACGTTGGTTAATCTAAATTGCGAAGTCCAATACGATGAAGAAGTGATTCAAAGCGGGTTTTGTCAAAGGCTTTAGTGAAAAGATCGGCTAAGTTTTTTTCGGAAGAGACACGAAGGATGTCTATGAGTTTCTTTTCATAATAGTCTCTGATAAAGTGGTGTTTAAAATCTATATGACGGGTTTTACTATGTTTAACAGGATTTTTAATAACAGAAACGGCAGCCTCATTATCTATATTAATAGGAGTAGAGGTATAGAATAAACCGTAATCCAGCATCTGTTGTTGAATCCAAATAACCTGTGAGACACAGCTACCCGCAACTATATATTCGGCTTCGCAGGATGAGACGGAAACAGTTGTCTGTTTCTTGCATTGCCATGACACGAGGCGTCCTCCCAAAAATTGACAACCACCGGAGGTTGACTTTCGATCGATATTACATCCACCCAAATCGGAGTCGGTGAATGCTTCGAGAAAGAGGTCGCTTCCTTTGGGATACCAGAGACCCATCCGCGGTCGGCAATTGAGGTAGCGAAGAATCCTCTTTACAGCAGAATGATGAGACATTTTAGGACAAGCTTGAAACCTAGCACATAAACAGACAGCAAACATTATATCAGGACGAGATGCAGTAAGATACATTAATGATCCTATAATGCCGCGATAAACGGTGGGATCCACGTCAGGATCGTTTTGTGCGTTTGGTTCCAGATTGTGCTGCTGGGGAATGGGAGTAGCAATGGACTTGGCATCGGTCATGTTGAACTTCTTTAGCATTTCAGTGACATAGTTTGATTGATGAACAAACATCCCGTCGGGTAGTTGTTTGACTTGTAATCCTAGAAATAGCTTGAGTTCACCCATGGCACTCATCTCGAATTTGTCTTTCATTAGCTTTTCAAAATCCTTACACATCTGATTATCAGTGGAACCGAAGATAATATCATCCACGTAGACTTGAACTAATAGTTTAGCCTTGGGTGAATCCTTGATGAACAGAGTGCTATCGATACGACCTCTCTTGAAACCAGATTCTAAGAGAAAATTTGATAATGTTCCATACCACAGACGAGGGGCTTGATGAAGACCGTATAGATCTTTGTTGAGCTTGTAAACCTTATCAGGGTGTTGTGGGTCTTCGAAGCCAGGGGGTTGCTGAACATAGACGGTGTCATCGATTTTACCATATAGGAAGGCACTTTTAACATCAAGTTGGTAAACGGTAAGTCCCATGTGAGAGGCATAGGCTAAGAAGAGACGAACAACCTCGAGGCGAGCGACTGGGGCAAAGACATCCTGAAAATCTAATCCTTCTTCCTGGTAAAAACCTTGTACCACTAATCGAGCTTTGTTTCGAGTAATAATTCCACGGTAATCTCGTTTGCATCGGAAAACCCATTTAGTACCTATTGCATAGGCGTCGTCGGGCAGGATCACAAGTACCCAGACTCCTAGTTTCTCAAACTGAGCTAATTTTTCCTGACAAGCGTGGACCCAGTTGGCGTCCTTAAGGGCCATATGAATGTTGGCAGGGACGTCTTGGGAGACGAAGCAAAGATAGCGACAGTTGTTAAAATCCTCGGAAGTCGTCACAAAGGCGTACATGCCTTGTAAATCGTCCAGTTGCGATCGAGTTTGAACGGGTGCGTTGAGATCGCCAATGATGTTTTCGAAGGAGTGATCCTTGTGAATTCGAGACACAACGTGCGGTGCTGCCGCATCGTCTTGAGCGGTTGCATTATGTGGTTCTGCCACATGTTCTTGATCATCGGTTGGTTCCTCGTCGACGAGTGGTTCTGCCACAACGTCTTGATCCTCTGCTTGACCATCGGAGGCAGCAGGTTCAGTAACAATTTATTGAATGACATGAATACGAGGAAATACGGAGTCTTCATCATCAGAAGAGAAAGTCGGGTTCTCTGATCCTGTATGAGTCACACTAGGAGAAAGGTTAAAAGATTTAAATAATGCATCATAGTCGAAAGATATAGTTGGACCATTTTGTTTTTCAAACGTGTAGCTAGTTATTTCCAAGTTAAAAACAATTTCCACAGTTCGTGAAGGTTTTAAGTAAACTCTTTTGTTAGCGCAACCCTCCACATATCCAAGAAAGTATCCCTGGACAGCTTTGGGTGCGAACTTGGTGGTGTAATTCGTTTTTAAAACAGTGCAGGGAGCCCCAAAGGGTTCCAGACCAGCAAGATTTGGCTTACGACTATTAAGCAGTTCATAACTTGTTTTATCAAACCGTTTCACCGTTAACACTCGATTGAGGACGTAACAAGCTGTATTCACGGCCTCCCCCCAAAATGTGACAGGGAGAAGTGAATCAGCTAGCATAGTGCGTGCAGCCTCTATCAATGTTCTGTTTTTCCGTTCAGCGACTCCATTTTGTTGTGGTTCATATGGCGCGCTGTGTTGTTGAACTATCCCATTTGTTAGACAGTAGAAGGTCATCGTGGAATTTTTGAATTCTGTCCCGTTATCGCTGCGTAGGTGCTTGACGTTTGCTTTGTATACGTTTTTGATCATTTCAAAAAAATTGATTAGCATGCCAGCAGTTTCACTCTTAGTAACTAGAAAGTAAACCCAAGAGTAGCGAGTGTAATCGTCGGTGATCACTAGACAGTAATATTTTCCTCCGAAGCTTCTTTGTGCAATAGGACCGAAAAGATCAGTGTGCATTAGCTCGAATGGTATCTCGATTGTGTTGATGGCCTTCGACTTGTGATGTTGCTTGTGTTGCTTTCCGAGTTTGCATGGAATACATTTATCTTCATACTCAAAACGTTTGAGTGGAAAGCCATTGACTAGCCCTTTCTTTGTGATCTCATTCATTTTCCGAAAGTGTAAGTGTGCCATATTTCTGTGCCAAATCATGGCCTCTTCACTAGTTGACTTTGACAATAGACAAGTTGAGTCGACGGTGAGTTCAGTGTTGTTCATATCCATAATGTACGTGTTTTTCTTTCGTGGGGCACGCATTAAAATCAGATCCTCTGGGATATCAATTTCTGATTTGAGGATTAAAACTTCCTTCTTGGTGAAGTACAAGGGATTATCGTTGTCGCAGATTTGAGAGACACTCAGCAAATTGTGCTCGAGCTTCTTAACGTAGAATACATCATTCAGTGTTATTTTACCATTTGTAACTGATCCAATTCCAGTTATTTCGCCACCTTTATCTCCTGCAAAATTTACGCGTCCTTTCTTTCCTGATTCGAAGTTATTGAGCAGGCTCTTTCTCCTGTCATGTGCCTGGAACAACCACTGTCAACATACCAGTTGTTGACGAGTCGGTGACTCGGTTCCTGCACAATAAATTTGAATCATTAGTTCTCATGGGGAACCCAGGCCATAACGGACCTGGATTGACCAGGTTCAGTCACATAAGTGACCCTTTTGTAAACTCCCTTGTAGGTCCCAGTGGTCCGATCTAAAGGATTAAACTATACTAACTACGAGGCGGAATCTCGTAATCAGTATATCAAACAGGTTATAAACGAATGCAGTAAATAATAACAAACACGAAATACCCGAATTTTGACTATCTTATTAATTGAATCACTCAATTACAATAAATAGCCTTTCACAGAATTCTCTCACAGTCTGTCTCTGCTCATAAACAATTAACTCACTTGTTTTGATGAGAAACGTGAGATGTGTGTCGTGAGGAGAAATGACTGTTAGAGTTGTATGGAACTCTATGACTCATTTGGGAGGAATTATAACGGTTTGCATTGGAGTGATGATAACGCGGCTCATAGTGGGTTCGTGGAGGAGAGTGGTGATAATTTTGTTGATAATTGTTGTGATGGTATCGTTGGTCATAACTATGTTGACGAAAGGATGGAACGAATGGTTGTTGAGGCCGTTGGTGAGGACGTTGGTTAAAGTTTCCCGTGCTCGGTTTAGTATACCCAGAAGTTTGTGAATATGTATCAGGACGCTCATGTTGTGGATTTCGAAGAATGTGAACGGGTTTTGTGGGAGTGAACTTAGATTTCGGTGTGGGCGTGACTTTAACTTGAGGTTCCTTATGTTTGTACATACCGAGGCCACGTGTCCCCTTTCACGACATTTGAAGCAGTTTAACGATTCCATTTTGTTCTGTGGAGATGGTTCAGAGTCCGAAGATTTATCATTTGGTGAGTCTTGACAGGGAATCTTGGCGGGTTGCTTTTCTTGAGATGGTGCAGATTCCTGGCTTTTGCTATTGGATGATTCACATTCGTCATTCATTGGAGGTTGGGTTCTAAAGAAACTAAAGTCATTGTTGTAAGGAGGTGGAGTTTCGTTATAACCTAAACCTGTGGTTGTACCAGAAGTGCGTTGATGACTTATCATGGAGTTCAAAGTGACAGAAGAGGTGCGGAACTGTTCCATCTTTCTTTCCTGTTCAGTTAATTTTATTTGACAAGCATTTAACTCTTGAACTTTTATGGCAAAACTTTTCTTTTCATTTTCAAGACTTTCATACAACATGGAGATTTTTTGTGTTAAAAGGCCTACATCTGCTAAAAGTTGCACTCTTGTTTTTTCATTTTGTTTAAATTTTCTTGCGTAGTCATCTTTTAAGAAAATTTGTATTGATACTTCTTTTTCAAGCTTGGTTTTCTGTGTTTCCAAACTTGATACTGAAGTGAGCAATTTGTCATGTTCAAGAGTTAAGACAATAAAAGATTTACACAATTCCTTTACAGATTCAAGGTCAAGAAGTACCTTAGACTTCTCGGTTTGAAGACCAGCCATTTTTGCAATGAAATTTTCGTTGGGCACATCCACCGTACAATTGCATGGTGTTTTCTCGTCCTTAGTGTCTTCAACATCCAGATTGTCTTCAGTGGACCTTGTGTCGTTATCAGAACTTGAACTTGTGTCATTATCGGAACCTGAGTCACTTGTTTCACTGTGAATCTCGTCAATGGAAGCCATGAGTGCTTGATTGGTACAGATTGTCCAATCGTATGTGTGATCATCGTGTTGGACGATCATTGCCTGTGAAGCTAAGCTACACTGTGGTTGAGAGACTTGTGAAGGACCGTTTTTGTCTGGATTTGAATTTCGTTCAACTTTAGGCTGTTGACATTCTCTTGCGAAATGGCCGGGTTGTTGACAGTTGTAACACCGTACCTTTGATTTATCGAAACCTGCCTTTCATGTTCTTAAGCTTCGTCATGTTCTTCCCATGAATTTCTTTATTCTATTAGTAATCATAGCGGTTTGCCATTGTAAATCCATTTTTCAAGGTCATCCTGATCAACTTGACTAAAATCCTCATCCCATAGCCCTGGATCGGCAATTTTTCCTTGTACTTGATTTCCGTAAGCAGTCAAAAAGCAAGATAATATTTCGAGACTTTCCTCTGCAGATTTAACACTCATTGGCATTTTCTGATGTGTGACAGGAACATCTGGTGTTGCAGTGGTTGGTCGGGTGCCAGAGTGTGTGTCAGAAATTGGCTGATCCTTATCCGAAAAGAAAGCAGTTGCGTTTTCAGAGGAGTTTGATTCTGAGGTTTGCCCATAGGGTGTTTGATCTGCAATCATAGTTGTTGTGAAACGTGTCAACTCATAACCTCTGAATCGTTCTAGCAGTGTTTCTAAAGTTAAGACTTCGTCGGTGTTTTTATCAATTTCATCTTTGATGAGATTTACGTAAATCTCCCAACGCTTAGGCAAAGCGTCCAAAAATCGCTCAACTTTTTCACTTGACACATCTATTTTATATCTGTTGAGTTCTGCAAGAAGATTGAAGTATCTGGTAACAGTATCCTCAAAAGGTTCATTGACTCCTGATCTGAAAGTATTGAATTGTCGTTTAAGGAGGTTCGCTCGACTCTTTTGCTGAGCAGGAGTTCCGGCATATTGTTTTTCAATCGCTTTCCATAGATCATGGGAAGTTTTCGTTAGCAGATTCTTGTAAAGATGTTGCATTTCTGCTGGCAAAGCCATCTTTAAACTTGCTATTGCTCTGTTCTCAGAATCATATTCTCGTCGATATTCAGGTGACATTTTATTGACGGGAATTTTGGCAGTTACTTCGTCTACAGTTTGACGCGGATGTTCATATACTTCTTGAATGCATACCCACATTTGTACATCATGTAACGACAAAATTGTTCAAATAGTTCAGCCCATTCGAAATATTGTGATGAGTTAAGTAACTTGGGAGGTATATTAACTGATTGTTTAGAATCCATTTCAGATATGATATTCAGCGAGAAAGTGCACGAAGATGATGTCACGAAGATGTTGTTCAGCGAATAAGTACACGAAGATGTTGTTCGGCGAAGAAGTACACGAAGATGTTGTTCGGCGAAGAAGTACACGAAGATGTTGTTCGGGGAAGAAGTACACGAAAATGGTGTTCGGCGAAGATGGGTCACGAAGATGTTTTTCGGCGAAGATGGGTGTAAGTCACGAAGATGTTGTTTGGCGAAGATGGGTCACGACAATGTTTTTCGGCGAAGATGGGTGTCAGTCACGAAGATGTTGTTCGTAGACTTAAGAGATCCACAAACGAAGAAGTTTCCAATGAAGATGTTCACGAAGAAGTATCTACGAAGAAGTATCCACGAAGAAAGATCAACGAAGAAGTATCCACGAAGGAGAATCCACGAAGAAGTATCCACGAAGATGTATCCACGAAGAAGTATCCACGAAGAAGTATTCACGAAGATGTATCCACGAAAAAGTATCCACGAAGAAGTCTTCACGAAGATGTCTCCACAAATTAAATCCACGAACTAAGTCCACGAATTAAATCCACGAAGATGTCCAGAAACCCTAATCGCCGCCGAAGATGTCCAGAAACCCTAATTTTCACAAACAGCTGCTGAAAAAGTACTAAGAACCCTAGTTTCCAGAATCGATTAAAACCTGAGTTTAACCATGAACCAAATCTCGATAGAGAGCAAACAATGCGTTTGCTCTGATACCAATTGTAGGTCCCAGTAATCCGATCTACATGATTAAACTATACTAACAACGAGGCGGAAACTCGTAATCAGTAAACACACAGGTTATAAACGAAAGCAATAAACACAAAACTTAATTACCGAATTCTCAATGCTTTGATTAACAAAAACGTTGTTACAATCCAAAAGCATAAACACGAATTCTCTCTCAAAACCAACAACCCTAAACTGATCTGAACACCTCTATTTATAGAGTAACATGTTCAGCCAGTTTGGGCTTGGACTCTATTGGGCCTCACGGACATGCAAGCCCGTGAGCAGCCCACTAAGCTATCTATATACAGGCTAATATAATACTATGTAACCAAAACACAATAGAACATCCAGTCATTGCATTTCTTGCACCAACAATCCGCAGCAAGTGTTTCAGTAGCAACTTCTGGATTGAGTGAAGTTTCAGCTTCCATCTCGTCTACTGTTTCTTCAACCATCTGTTTCACTTCTTTCTGCTGCTCCCCCTCAAGTTGAGTATCAACTTCCATCTTCTCACCTTCTGCATCTACCATCATATCAGCAGCATCAAACTCTGTCTCCCCCTCAAATGTACTGCCTGTCTCCATTGCTTCATCTTGATTTGAAGTGGCAGTAATGACAATGTCTTCACTTCCCTTGTCTTCTTCACCCTTGCTCTCTCCAGATGATAACACATTTATTGCTTCTTTCTCCCCCTTGTTTTCATCTGCAGGAGAGTCATCAGAAGAGGATGAACTGGATGGTTTTGGAGAGGTGCCAGCATCTAGTGTGGTGATTCTTTTGTGCTGTAACTGGACTGATAGGAGTGCCTGTTGTGCCAGTACCTGTTGCACCAAAGAAGTAAGAGAATACAACATTTCTTCTTGTTTTTCCACCCTCACCATTAGAGATTGGTACATGTCCATCAATTCCTTAAATTGACCACCACTACCCTCACCCCTTTCCTGTTGGGTACCAACAGGTGGTTGATCATAGGGAATAGAGAAACTCTTCTGCCTAGCAGAAGCAGGTAACTCTCCCATGGTCTCTTGGCGCCAGGGACCACCTTCCCAATCTGAGAACAAGTCCTCAGCAAGGGATGGTGTTGCCGTAGTTTGGGTCTTAGTGATGTTGATACTGTCCTGAGCTTCACTAGAAGAAGTGAAAGCTGCAGTAGTATCAGCCCTCCCTACATGGTCTCCCCCCTCCTTATGGACCACCTTAGTGAACAAGGGGGTGTGTTCAATGTTTTCCCCTATTGTTTGTGGCATTCCTGAAGATGTTTCAGGGAATGTTTTTGCAGTGAGAGATTGAGGGATGGTTTTAGACACAAGAGGCTGAGTAACCCTCTTGAGTCTCTTTGAAACAGCTTTGGGTGGTTTGTGAGGTGATGAAACAGTGGGTGTAGTCACTTTAGCAGTAGTGACTGGGGCAGTAGCAACTGGAGTAGAACTCACAGTAGCAACTGGAGGAACATGAGCAGTAGTAACTGCCGTGGTAACCTCAGGGATTCCACCTACAGTACTGGCTTCAGATATGGCACTAGTGCCCACAGATATTGTCGTAGTACTGATGATGGCAGCTGGGGGTTGGGACAGAGGTAGAGTTACTTGTCCTGCAGCTGTGGGAATGGTGATCACCAACATTTTAGAGAATAGTGGCGTCATATTAGCTGGACCACCCTTATTAACTTGTCTCATATTTGTGAAAACTTTCTTTGAATGAGCATGTGATTTTAAAAGATTTTCTGATCTTGGAAGATCGTTATGGACACAGTTAATAAAATGTTGAAGAAATCGAGGATACATTAAAAATTTAGTTTGGGGGTTCTCGATATTCTTTCTCATTGATTCAAAAATCATGTAGGAAAAATTGTAAGTTCTTCCTGTAGCCAAACACACCATAGCGTTGGCTAAAGTAGAACTGCCTTCATGCCATCCTGTTCGTTTTGGGGACATACATTGTTGCAAAGTATGCAACATGTATTTCCACTGAGGGGAGAATTTTGATTTTAAAAAGGTTGAAATATTTAAGTCCCCCTCATATCCCATGTTTGTAAAAGTGTTTATCAGGATGTCATAAGGAACTTTCAGTATACCTTTGGAATCTTGAAGGTTCAGATGTTTTCGGAGAGAAGACTCTGTAACCTTGACCTCTTTGCCCCTCACCACAACATTGATGGCGGCCTCTGTTTCATCCAGAGTAGCAGAAGTCCAGAAATCCCTAATGTGGGATTCATCAATATCGGGATTGATGGTTAACGCCGTCTTGATCTTCGATTGATCAAAGAAATCAACTATTTGATGGAAATCGGCGTTTTCGGTAGTCTTTTCCAAGCAAGCCACCATGTTGTGAGTTTTGAAGAATTGTAATTGTTCCGCCATTGTTGATTTTGTTGATTGATTATTACAGTGATGAACAAGAATGTAAATGGTTAGTCACAACGATAAAGAAAATCGATTGATTTGAGTTCTAACGGTAACTTTTTCTCGGAAGATTTAGGGGTTTTTACAAACGGTAAGTTTCAAACGGTTAAAATTACCCCCTTTTATACTGAAATTTTGTAACAACTTGACACCCCTGATTAGACGCGGGTAATGATTCAAAAGTGACGGTCCAATTAAAAATCGCCACGTGGCACTAGTAGCTGTGCCTCGCGCCTGAATTTCAAAAATTAGGTCCAATCGGGCTTTGTCACGTGTTATATATGTGTTGTCTGAGCGTGACACGTGTAAAGTTGGGTTACAAGTTGTGTTTTGACTTGTCAAATCATCATTAATTAGGGTACTCTTATCTCTTAAGAAACCTTTTTTAATATGATAATCTGCAGTATTAACAAAAGGGTCCGTAGTAAGTTGGTTAAAGAGTCCGTAGTAATGGTTCATGGGCCGTATTAACTGGACTGTCCGTAGTAACTTGAGTTACTGGCAGTATTAAACTAGAGGTCCGTAGTATCACATTACTCGTCCGTATTAACCATTCCGTCCAAATTTGTTGACATAGGGCAGTAGTAGTTAAACCTTCCCTTAGTCTTAACAATTTGGTCGTACTAATCATACTTTGGTCACAATTTGTCTTTACTATTGATGTTGCAGTAGTAACATAGTACAATACTAGAGAGTAAGGTACTTGATTTTCATCATAAGGTTACTACTGCTTCTCGAAGGAACTTGCTTTAAACAAATAGATATACTAAGAGAAAAGTATATGAATTATTCATCCGTATTGATCATTCCAATGCTTGTAATCAGAAATGTGAATCTCCCCACGTCAAATGCTTTGGTGAGAAGGTCAGCAAGTTGATTGTCAGTGTGGATTTTTTCAACATGGATTAGTTTCTTCTCGTTGCAATCTCTTATGAAGTGATAGTGTATCTCTATATGCTTTGTTTTGGAGTGTTTGACTGGATTGTTGATGATGCTTATAGTGCTTTGATTGTCAATATATATTGGCGTGTTCATGAAGGAATAGCCATAGTCCATCATTTGATTTTGAATCCAAAGTACTTGAGCACAACAACTAGCAGCGGCAATGTACTCAGCTTCTGTGGAAGAGGTTGATACCGTTGTTTGCTTCTTGCATTGCCATGACACTAGTCTTGAACCAATAAATTGGCATCCTCCAGTCGTTGATTTCCTGTCTAAGTTTTCACCACCATAGTCACTGTCAGTAGAAGCAATTAAATCAAAGGGAGAGTCTTTAGGATACCATAAGCCTACGTTAGGCTTGCCCTTTAGGTAACGAAAGATTCTCTTGACTGCAATTAGGTGTGACATCTTGGGCCTTGTTTGATATCTTGCGCATACACAAACTCCAAACATGATGTCTGGTCTTGAAGCTGTGAGATACATGAGAGATCCAATCATTGATCGATAGTTGTTTATATCCACATCCTCCCCCTCAAGATCAGGCGTCAATTGTTTGTGAGTTTCCACCGGAGTGTTTGCAACTTTGGCATCCATTAGTCCAAATTTGGTGAGGATGTCCTTGACATACTTGGTTTGGCTTATGAGTAGTCCATCCGGCTTTGGCTTGACTTGTAAGCCCAAGAAGAAAGTGAGTTCACCCATGGAACTCATCTGAAACTTAGTGTGCATGAGATCCTCAAACTCTTTGCATAAAGAATCTTTGGTAGATCCAAAGATGACGTCGTCAACGTAGATTTGTACGAGTAGAATGTCGGAGTGGGATTTCTTGAAGAACAATATCTTGTCAATTGTGCCTCGTTGAAAGTTGTTTTGAAGAAGGTAGTCTGATAGAGTGTCATACCAAGCTCGTGGTGCTTGATGAAGCCCATAGAGAGCTTTGATCAGTTTGTAGACCTTGTGAGGATGTTGAGGGTCCTCAAATCCAGGGGGCTGTTTGACATATACCTCTTCTTCAATGACACCATATAGAAAAGTACTCTTGACGTCCATTTGATATACTTTGAATCCCATGAATGAAGCAAAAGCAAGAAATAAGCGAATTGCTTCAATCCTAGCCACTGGAGCAAAAACCTCTTCATAGTCAATACCTTCTTCTTGTGTGTAGCCTTGTGCAACCAGTCGTGCTTTATTCTCAACCACAATTCCACGTTCATCTTTCTTGTTTCGGAAGATCCAGCGTGTACCAATCACCTTCTTGCCATATGGGACCTCAACTAGTACCCATACTCCTTGTATTTTGAATTGGAGGAGCTCTGCCTGACATGCCTCAATCCAATGTGGATCTAGGAGTGCCTGACAACCGTCACTCTGTCCTTAGTTAGTCTAATATGCTTGTAGATCATTACCGCATTTTACTGAAAAATTTAAAGCTTGATTATTACTACCGTTACGAGATTAAAATTTACGTTTTCTAGTATAAGATGACTTCTATGTTATGTGTGTATACTTGTTATGATGCTTTCGTTAGTTAAGTGCACAATAGATAGTTCCCTAGTCGAGCTCCTAGATGAATTAACGGGAAATTTATGTCTTCGTACTATAAGTGGACTTGAGTTTATCTAAGATTATATCTCGTTTAAGAACCTCTAATTATAAACTTATGTCAATTTTTTATTTATCGCTCGTTTTAGATTACGTCTATTACTTTACTTTCTACGTCTCGTTGGACATTCGTTTTCAATTTTTCCTTCACCGAGTTAAAAGTGGGTTGTGGTTTTAATTTAACTAAAGGATTGGGCTTTGGCCTAGTCTTGGCAAAATACTAAACCCAAAACAATCTTAATTAACTTAACTAATACCTAATAATATTTAAACCTAATTATCTAAACCCTAAACCTTTTTTTTAATCCCAGCCGTCGCCCCCCTCACTACAGCTTTTTCCCGTCGCCTCCCCCTACTGCATTTCCGTCGACCAAAGGCAAACCCTAATTAGCCGTCGATCTCATCCAGTCCATCATTTAATTTGCGAAGCTCCTCCGTCATCATCATCATTTTTCAAGGTATATCTTTGTATTTTTGTGTCTTAATTCACAATCCGAAATTCTTTTTTGAGGGTGTTGTAATCAGATTCTTTTAATACTTTTCCTATTGGTGTTTGGCCAGCAATCTCCACGACCTTTAAGCTTTCTATTTCCTCACCTTAATCGTCTTCAGCTTCCATCTTCAAGGTATGTAACAGTTCCGAATCCATTTGTTAAACATTTTTTAGCCGAAACCAATTAGAGTTTTCAGTTTCATTGTATTCGTTTTGTATGTTTCTGTTTGGGTGTGATGACCAGCGAATTTCATTGAATCGAGCAGCCACCTATTCAGCCCCTTAATCGTGTTCTTCATCACCGGAATTTGTGGTTTGATTGGTTAGGTTTTTAATCCTTTTAGTCAATATCTGAAAATCTGTTTGGAACTTCTTATAACCGGTTATTAAAAATCTTTGAATTCGAATGGCAGCAACCTCCACACCTTCGAGTATCCTTGTTCCTCATCACAATCGTGTTCAGCAGTTCCTCCATAGAGGTCACGAGTTGGGACAGCAGAGATTCATCATTTCGACCCTTAATCCTCCTTGAAATCGCTGGTCTTAATCGAAGTTTGAACCTCTTCAATCGTGCAATTCATTCAAGGGTATAACACCCTAAATTCTTGTTTAATTGCGGTGTTTATTTTAAATGTCAAATTCGTGTTACATGTAATATTAAATCTGATCTTGGACGCATACAATATGATTTAACATCCCATAAAACATGCCTACAAAATATCATGTTCTTAGCCAACACAAAACGTTAATACAAAAGTCTACATATAACTATTTTGAAACTTCCTGAAGTGTATTGTTAGGCTGTGTTCTTCGTGCTATATCTTAAAATTGGTCATGAATTAGAGTCTGAACTCTAAATATGTTTTGTATCCCTTGAAATCTAGTTTTTGGGGATATAAGATATGTCGTCTAAATGTTTCTCAAACTCCCAGAAACTGAAACTTTGCAAACGTGTTTGAAACTGAATAATTAATTTTAGCTGCTGTTTCTAGCTGTAGTGTTCGATATATATCTTTCAGATCGTATTGAATTGGATTCTGTAATCTAAACGTAAATTGTAGCCCTTCCTCTCTAGTTTTCAAATATATAAGATACGCTGTCTAATTCTTTTCCAAACTCTCAGAAACTGTAAAATAGTGGACATAGGTCAAAACTGAAAATTTACTAAAACGATATTACTTAGGATTCATAATTGGAATTTGTGTAACAATTTAGTAAACGAGAAAGTGATTAATTAGATTTATTATAAGTTAAAAATAAGGTCTAAAAAGGTGTTAAAATATTTATCGTGTCTACATCTAAATTATACAACTCGAAAACATAATAAACTTAAATTATACAAATATAACGTTTTTGGACAGATTAAGTAACATGTTTCGTTTTAATCATATCTCTTTCATAACAAACTCTTTTTTAATCATATCTCTTTCATAGCCCTCAGTGTCTAGTTTTCGGATATATATCCATCTAGAACTTTATATATCTCAGTTTAAACGAGCGTATGTGTTCGTCGAGAAATTTCCGTCGTTTCATCCACAGTCTAACCATCGAATCTATACTTATACATTAATACCTTTATCTAGGGAAGCTCGATGACTAGTGAGGACACTACTTGTGATCTACATACTACGCCCATTACACACTTTCCGATTTTATCGCTCATTCGATAAAGGTGAGTTCATTGCCCCTATTTTCTACTGCTTTATGTGTTTTAAACTAATCGGGGGAAGTAAAACTCAACTTACGATTTTTAAGAAAACGGATACTAGTTTCAAACTTACCATAAATAGATATTTCTATTTATGGAAACATACTAGATTTGGAAACCTTCTATTTCGGGAAATGTACTACTTTTGATAAACTTACTATAAATAGAACTTCCTATTTATAGAAACTTTCCATTTATGGAAACTTTCCATTTATGGAAACTTACTACGAATTGGATTTCATAAAACGTTTACAAACTTATGAATGTTTTCAAAATACTACGAGATTACTATTGTGGGTTACTTCAAACGTGCTCATTAGTAGATATGTTCTACTAATGGAGTCTTCTAAACGTGCTCACTAGTAGATGGGTTCTACTAGTGGAGTCTTCTAAACGTGCTCGTTAGTAGAGATGATCTACTAACGGAGTCTTCTAAACGTGCACATTAGTACTAATGGTTTCTTCATATGGTAGCGTGACTACTACTACTGATACTTGTGGGTTTGCTATTATATTCCTTACTTATAAATGCATATTCTTACTTATATTAATTACTACTGAATTGAGATACAAATGATTATAAATTACTATTTTACTATTTTTAGAAACATTTCTATTTTCGGAAACTTATTAAATTTAGAAACTTTACTTCCAAATGTTTACTAAACCATTTTATTACATACTCGATGAACTCGCTCAACTTTTGTGTTGACTTTTTAGTTTTACTTTCAGGTATTGATCAGGCATAGGATCTAGTTAGATTGGACTTCTAGAGACTTAGAGTATTATTGCATTGTGGCTTGAATTGATACATTTATTTACTTATGTTTCGGGCTTGCATGCCTAAGTACTATATTTTCATTTTCGAATTTATTTTGGATGTTGTTTCATTGTAGTGAATGACGTAATTGTGTACCAAGGGGTTTTACCTTGGACATGGCGACGTCATGACACACGAATATTATTTATTTCATATAGATTGTTCCTTTATTTACTATTGTGTTATGACGATCGCCAATCAGTTCACCCTGCGTTTCCGCCACTGGCGGGGTGTGACAATCTTGGTATGTCTTCTACAAATTGACGCAACCATTATGCCTCTTCTCCATATTCACCGAGGGAAATGAATTTAGATTCCATCGTTGATCTTGCTATAACCGTTTGTTTGCAAGATTTCCATGCTACAGCAGCACCTCCAAGTGTAAACACGTATCCACTTGTTGATCGGGAATCTTTTATCAGAAATCCAGTTTGCATCACTGTATCCTTCGATAACAGCTGGATGTCTATTATAGTGTAGTCCATACTCTCGCGTGTATATTACATACCGAAGTAATTGACAATCATACTTTTCCAAGGATCAGAACTTGGATTGCTTGTGTACCTACTTAGCATACTAACAACGTATGCTAAGTCGGGTCTGGTACAACTCATCAGATACATTAGACTACCAATGATTCTTGAGTATTCTAGTTGGGAAACACCTTCACCTCTATTCTTAGATAGATTTTGACTGGTGTCTATTGGAGTTCTAACTAGGATGGAATCCCCCACATTGAATCGCTCTGGAATCTTGTCCACGTAATGTGTTTGATTAAACACAAGACCATTTTGGGTTCGTGTGATCTTGATTCCAAGAATCACATCCGCTGGGCCCATGTCTTTCATGTCAAATTTGTATTTCAACATATCCTTTGTTGATGTTGTTATCTTATCGTCACTACCCATGATAAGCATATCATCTACATAGAGACATAATATAACATAACCATTAGGTGTGCCTTTCACATAAACACACTTGTCAGATTCATTTATTTTGAAACCATATTCTAACATGACGTGATCAAACTTTTGATGCCATTATTTGGGAGCTTGCTTTAGGCCATATAATGACTTAACCAGCTTGCAAACTTTGTTCTCATGTCAAGGGAAATAAAGCCCTCAGGTTGTTTCATGTAAATTTCTTCCTCTAAGTCGCCGTTTAGGAAAGCAGTTTTTACATCCATTTGGTGAACTTCCAAATTTCTTATGGCGACAATAGAAAGTACCATCCTGATGGAGGTGATTTGCGTTACAAGCGAATACGTATCAAAATAATGTAAACCTTCTCGTTGTCTATAACCTTTGATCACCAATCTTGCTTTGTATTTCTCAATACTTCCATCCCCCTCGTCTTCTTTTTAAAGAGCCATCTATAATCTAGTGCACTGCAACCCTGAGGATGGTCCAGTATTTCCCACGTATGGTTTTGTAAAATAGATAATATTTCACTTTTGATGGCTTCTTTCCATTGAAGTGCTTCCGAAGAGGTAACCGCTTCTCGGTAGGTTTTAGGTTCATGTTCCACCATGAATGTGAGGAAGTCAGAACCAAACGATTTCTCAACCCTAGCCCTTTTACTTCTTCTAGGCTCAACATATTCTTCCACATGGTGTTCTTGTCTCTCATTAAAATTCATAAACATGAATTTTCTATCAATTGTTGTCAGGATCGAATAAGTTTATATATAAACCTAAAGTTTGCCTAAGTTAAGATCTTGATTCATCAAAGAAGTTCAGCAGCGGATGAACACTTTGATATTAACAATTTGATCTAAAACAAACAATATCGTAAACTAAGAACAATATGTTTGCTGAATTATAAGCCTCAATTGCATTAATGAATTATCAATACAACGTGTTTCTTTTTCAATACAAGGATCTATATTTATAGACCTTGAGGCTAACCTAGATAAAATAGGAAACAACATCTATCTAAAAAGGAATTAAAATTTGAATTCTAAATCAACAAACGTGCATGCCAAGTTCTTGTCCGTAGTAGCTTGTCCGCATTAACTTGATCATTGCAGTAGTAAGTAGTAGTAATTAGCTTTCCGTAGTAACTTGTCTTCTCCGTAGTAACTTGTTGTCTTCTGCAGTAATGACCATTCTTCCTTGTCAGTATTAAGTGAGCTGTATTAATTGAAACTAAACTATTTTTAACTAAGTTTTAGTTCCAACAATCTCCCCCTAACTTGAACTTTTATAACTTACTAAAAGTACAAGTTTTACACAAGTTTCACTACACTATTACAAACTACTATAACTACTTCTTCAAACTTTCATATCCATCTCTTCTGCCAATTGCATCATTATGCTCCAAACCAGTTCATGACACATTCTTGAAGTAATTAAGCTTGATAATCTCACACCGATTAGCTCCTTAAGCGTTCTCAACCCCAAATCATATCTTCTATCTACCAGATAGTATTCCATGGCTCCATGTTTTCTTACTATAGAGTACGTGCCACTTCGTTCATACAAATACCATTTGATAACAGGATTGTTCACACCTCCTTCTTTGAATGCTGAACTCTTTATTCTTTCACTTGGGTTAAACATTCCATTCAACCAGTCCGTAGCCATATCAGTTCCAGAGCATTCTCCTCTATACCTTGAATACTTTTCTTCCAATGTCATAAAGACGCTCTAGATCTGACCTTGAAAAATCCCTTATCATTATGTGGAAAGCAGGTACATCAGTCTTGGATCTGTCTGCTCTTGTAACCACATATGATGTCTTGTTTGGACCTCCCACAAATTTTCAATCCATGATTTCTGGAAGCTCGACTGCCAAAGGTTCTATTCTTACTCCTTCTTCTTGAGTAATCAAAGCAGAACAGTCATCTTCAGAAATCTCTAAATCACATTTCTTTTCTTCAATTGACTGAAGCTTTCTTGACTATCAAAGAAGGAATATTTGGACTGTCTTGAGTAGTATAAGTTGGGGTAGATAGTCTTTGTTTCTTCCCTGGTACTCTTAAAGAACAAGACTTCTTTCTCTTCATCTGCCCTGAAGAACCTTGAGTGAGTGCAGCTTCTGGAACATGAACTTCTTTACCTTGAGATTCAAACATCTTTCTTCCAACATCATGAAGAGATTTTATTGCTTTCTCCATTTCATAAGCTTCTTGATTTTGTTTCTTGGTAACCTTGAGCATTCTTTCACTATCTTTCTTCCTTTCTTTTTCAACTAGAGACAACAGGTTTCCAATCTTCATTGGGCCTAATGATTTCCCATCATACCCTTTGGACTTCAAGTAAGACTTAAACCTCTGCGTATCATCTGCTAGCTTGTCTTGAGTAGACTTCTTCTTAGCAATTTTCTTTTTCTTTTCTTTTTCTAATTGAGCTTGTTCTGCCATCTCCTGCTCCAACTCAGCTTTTAATGCTAGCTCTTGTTCTCTCAGCTTTTGAATCTTCTCCATTTCTTGAATTTGAAGCTTGGTGTGAATATCCATAATGGTTGATGGATCATCTCCTACATCCAAGTCTTCAGTGGAAAATTTGAGAGAAACAAAGTCAGCAAGCTTTTCCTCTCTTTCTTTCTTCTTCTTCAGCTTCTCCTTCTCATTTAGATCAACAACTACTTTTTTTTTCCTTAGCCTTCTCATCTGGCTTAATATCTGCAATTGGTTTGGGAATATATGATCTATGAGGAGGAATGATAGGTCTTCTACCTGATGGTCTTGAAGGGTCTTCAACATAATCTACTCCTTCTACCAATTTACTACTATCAGGTACTGCAGGTATCTTTGGTGATTTTTGTTTGGGCAATGAAGCTTGTCTATTCTTCTTTCTTCTTGAATTTTACTCTGTTCAAGTTTTAAAAGCTCAGCAGCAGCTTCTTCATCAACTGTTGCAACTGATGTAGGAATTGTGATTGTAGTAATGTTTGTTGCTTCAGTATAAATGGTTGTTGGAGGAGCTTCAGTAGAAACAGCTGTTGGTGGAGCTTTAGTAGAAACAACTGAAGCTTCAGTAGAAACAACTGAAGCTTCAGTAGAAACAGCTACAAAAACATCATCAGTAGGAATGGAAGTATGAGCTTCAGTACTAATACTCTCCATAGTAATGAACTGTTCCGTAGAAACCAACACTGGAGCAGTATTAACTGGATCTTCCATAGAAACAAATTCAGCCTTAGAAATTATAACAGTGTCAATTTCTTCAGTAGTAATGGCTTCCTCTTCATTGTTTTCTACTTCTTTCTCTTGCTCCCCCTTGATCACACTATCTATTTCCATCTTTTCAATTTCAACCTCTTCATTGATTTCATCATTGTGCTCTGAGGTTGCAGTGATCACAGTATCATCACTTCTTCTCTCTTCTTTCTCCCCCTTCATTTCAGCATCTTCCTCATTTGAAATAACTTCATCTTCATATTCTTTCTCCCCCTTTTTGTCTGCAGGAGGAGTGTCATCTGAGGATGAAGAGCTTGATGGTACTGGTGAAGTACCAATACTTTGCTTGGTTGACTTTTGTTGCAGAAAGAAGTCCAACATCAGGTTCTGCTGATCAACTAGCTTGAGAACTGTTTCTCTCAACTAAGAAAGTTCCTCCCCTTTCTTTTCAATAGTAATCACAAACTTTTGGTAACATTCCAGCAATTCCAATGGATCATAGTTGTATCTATCCTCACCCCTTACCTGTTGGGTACCAACATGTGGTAGATCATAGAAGTAGAGGGACCCCTCTGCCTAGCAGAAGCTGTTCCCTCCCCCTTGGTTTCTTGGCACCAGGGACCACTTTCCAAAGATGCTACAAATGCAGTGTCAATGGGTTGTGTTGCCTTGAGTTGGGTCTTAAGTATGTTCATATTGTCCAGTGTCGCACTATGAGAAGTGAGAGCAGCAGTAGTATGAACCCTTCTCAAATGGTCTTCCCCCTCCTTAGCGACCACCTCACGGAGCTTGGGGGACAGCTCAATGGTTTCCCTTTGAAGTTTCTTTCCTAAAGATTTTTCAGGTAAAGACTTTTTGAAAATGGATAATGGGGAGGTTTTAGACTTAGGAGACTGGAGAACCCTCTTAGTCTTTCTTGAAAATGTTGCAAGTGGAGAGTGTGGTTGTGAAGGTTCAGAAAATAATGAAGTCACAAGAGAGGTGACTATTGGTTCAGTTAATACTGGAGGACTGCTCTCAGTAGAAACTGGAGGAACATTTGCAGCAGTAACTGCAGTGATGGCCTCAGTAGAAACAACAGTGGTACTTGCAGTTGGAATTGCAGAGGTACTTTCCGTAGAAATAGATGGGGGCTGAGACAGAGGTGAAGTCACTTGTATCTCATCTGTTGAACTTGTTCCCACCATCATTGTAGAGAATAATGGGGAAACATTTGAAGAAAATCCTTTATTGACCCGTCTCATATTCACAAAAACCTTTTTAGTATGAGCATGGGTAGGAAAAACAGTTGAGGATCTTTTTAGATCCTTGATTTCACAGTTTATGATATGTTTTAGGAATCTTGGATACATTAAAAATTTATGTTCAGGATTAGCCAAATTCCACAACATACCATCAAAAATAAGGGCTAAAATTTTTTAAGTTTGATTAGTGGCAAGAAAAACCATGGCAGTTGCCAAAGAAAGACTTGCCTCATGCCACCCTGTCCGTTTTTGTGAAATACATTGTTGCAAAGTGTGCATCAAGTATTTCCATTGGGGGGACAATTTTGCTTTTAAAAAAGTTGAAGTATTTAGGTCCCCCTCATATCCCATCAGTCTAAAGTTTTCAAACACTGTTTCATTGGGCAGGTCACTTATACCTGTAACATCTTGAAGTTGAAGATGTTTACGGATTGATGCCTCTGAAACTGTTAATTTCTTCCCATCAATGGTTGCAGTAATTACTGGTGTTTCTCCCTCATTGTGCATAGCAGCAGTCCCAAAAAGAGCGTATGTGATCATCATGTATCTCTGGGCTAACTGTAAGAGCAACATTGATGTAAGATTGCTTCAAGAAATCAATAATTTGATGGAAATCTGTGTTTTCTGAATTCTTTACAAAGCAGGCAGCCATGTTGTGACTTGAAAAGTACTGTAGTTCTGCCATTGATGTGTAACTGAAAGAATTTTGATTTCAAAGAAAAGGAAAAGTTACAGTTTTTACTTGCAACGGTAGCTTTTTAGAAATTAGGGTTCTTGAGAAGAAAAGGTAATTTGTGAAAGATTAACGGGAACCCCTATTTATACGGTTAAGATTATAACAACTGGTGAGTTGGATTAGACGCGGGTTATGATTAAAAGTAACGGTGCAATCGTGTGTTGCCACGTGTCAAAAATTACTGAACCCGCGCCGAAGAAAGCTTTGCAGTACTAATCGTTGCAGTATTAACAAATAATGACCGTAGTAATTAGGTTAATGACAATAGTAATGGTACAACGAGCCGTATTAACTGGTCTGGCAGTATTAACGTGAATTACTTCCAGTATTAACCAGAGGTCCACAGTAATGAAATTACTAAGCACTATTAACCATTTTGGCCGTATTAAGACAACTAAGGGCAGTAGTAGTTAAACCTTCCCGTAGTAATGAAAAATGGTTCGTACTAATAAAACTTTGGTCAAAATTTGTTTCTACTGTTAATCTTGCAGTAGTAACATAGTACAATACTAAAAAGTAAGGCACTTGAGCTTATGATAAGGTTATACTGCTTTTCTCGAAGGGACTTAAATTGAGATAAATAAAAGTCAAGTTAAAACTGTTTAATCCATGTTGATCATGCCAATACTGGTAATCAAAAATGTAAATCTTCCCACATCAAAAGCTTTTGTGAGAAGATCAGCAAGCTGATTATCAGTATGAACCTTTTCAACACGAATTATTTTATTTTCATTACAGTCTCTTATGAAATGATAGCGTATCTCAATGTGCTTTGTGTTTGAATGCTTCACCGGATTGTTGATGATGCATATTGTGATCCTATTGTCTATGAAGATTGGTGTGTTCATGAGAGCATAACCATAATCCATTAGCTGATTTTGGATCCAAAGGACTTGAGCACAACAACTTGAAGCAGCAATGTATTCAGCCTCTGTTGAGGATGTGGAGACTGTAGTCTGCTTCTTGCACTGCCACGACACCAACCTTGAACTTAGGAATTGACAACCTCCTGTGGTGGATTTCCTGTCTAAATTTTCACCACCATAATCACTGTCAGAATAAGCAATTAAATCAAGAGGTGAGTCTTTAGGATACCATAGACCTAAGTTATGTTTTCCCTTCAAGTAGCAAAAAATTCTTTTGACTGCAATGAGGTGAGACATATTTGGTCTTGTTTGATATATTGCGCACACACATACTGCAAACATGATGCCAGGTCTTGAAGCTGTGAGGTACATAAGTGAGCCTATCATAGACCTACAGTTGTGTATATCAACATCCTCCCCCTCAAGATCTACAGTCATATGTTTGTGTGTCTCCACAGGGGTGCTGGATGCTTTTGCATCCATGAATCTAAACTTGCTGAGAATGTCCCTGACATATTTGGATTGACTGATGAAGAGTCCATCAGATTTCTGCTTGACTTGTAGACCTAAGAAGAAGTTTAATTCTCCCATTGAACTCATTTGAAACTTGGTGTGCATGAGTTGTTCAAATTCTTTGCACAGAGCATCTTTGGTGGAGCCAAAGATGATGTCATTCACATAAATTTGAACCAATAGGATGTCAGAGTGTGTCTTCTTAAAGAAAATAGTTTTGTCAATGGTTCCTCGCTGAAAATTATTCTTGAGAAGATATTCAGAGAGGGTCTCATACCATGCTCTTGGTGCTTGATGAAGCCCATAGAGAGCTTTGTCAAGCTTGTATACCATGTGAGGGTACTGTGGGTCCTCAAAGCTAGGTGGTTGTTTGACATAAACCTCCTCCTCAATTACTCCATAGAGGAAGGAACTCTTTACGTCCATTTGGAATACCTTAAAGCGCATGAAGGATGCAAAGGCTAGGAAGAGTCTTATGGCTTCTATTCTTGCTACGGGTGCAAAGACATCTTCATAATCTATGTCTTCTTCCTGTGTGTATCCTTGAGCTACCAGCCTTGCCTTGTTCTTGATTACAATACCTCTCTCATCCTTCTTTTTTCTGAAGATCCATCGTGTGCCTATCACCTTCTTCCCAATTGGTACTTCAACCAGTTCCCAAACACCTTGAATCTTGAATTGAAGTAATTCTGCTTGACAGGCTTCAATCCATTGTGGATCCAGTAAAGCCTCTTGAATTCTCTTTGGTTCCATTTGAGAAAGAAAGCAAGCAAAGAGACATGTGTTAAGATCCTTCAGTGGGTCCTTTTTGGGTTTGGTGGAGCTTCTTGTTTCCATGGAAATATCATAGTTGCCAATTATTCGAGAAGGAGGGCGATTCTTGGAAATTCTGGAATATGGAAGTTTCTCAATCCGTAAATCAACTCCTAAGTTTGTATCATTAAGATCTGGCATGTCATAACCTTGGGAAAAGTCAGTAGGTTGAGGCGAACTCATTGGAGTGGGCATATCAACATCATTGTCTTCAATATCTTCAATTACTATTTGATCAACTCGATCTGCATCGTCTTCCACTAAGCGAGGGACTCCATTGGATCTTATGGAATCATCCTTAGCAGTAGTTGTAGGAGTAGGAACCTCTTCGTCTTCAACATCATGTGGATCCTGTTGGGGAGATTCCTCTTCAGTTGCCTTGGTGATAGTGTCATATAGATGTAAAGGATCATCAGTAGAAACAGGGAGATAGATGTATTCCATATTGTCTAATCTGCCAGTACCAAGAATTGGAGAAGTAGAAACTGAGTCAGTATTAACTGGCTCTGTATTAACAGATTTAGCAGTAGCAACATGTGGTGTGGCAGTAGAAACAGGAGCAGTAGGAATAGATGAGGTGTGGAATTCAAAGTTAAAATCCAAGGATTTGGTTAGAGCATCCAAATCAAATACCCAATTTGGTCCTTGACCCTTCATGTTAGGAGTGTTTTCATTGAATGAAACATTAGAGCTTTCTTCAATGATCTTGGTCTTGTGATTGTAGACACGATACGCCTTGCTCTGAGATGAATAACCAACGAAATAACCTTCATCTGCCTTGCTTTCAAACTTACCAAGATGATCCTTCGAGTTCGAAACTGTACAAGTACACCCAAATGCTCTTTGGAAACTTACCAAAGGTTGTCTCTTATGGAGAAGCTCATATGGAGTCTTGTTTTAAGATTTTACAAGAAGAACTCGATTCTGAACATAGCACGCAGTATTAACTGCTTCTGCCCAAAAGAATATGGGTAGGTTAGAATCTGCCAACATGCTTCTAGCTGCTTCAATTAGGGTTCTATTTCTCCTTTCAGCAACTCCATTTTGTTGAGGAGTTCGAGCAGCACTGAATTGTATTTTTATCCCCTTCCCTTCACATAATTCGTTCATCACTTGATTCTTGAACTCAGTCCCGTTGTCACATATGATCTTCTTCACTTTCAGATTGAGTTGGTGTTCTACTTTGGTGATGAAGGAGATAAGCAATGACTTGTTTCATCTTTGGTGGCCAGGAAGTACACCCAAGTATACTTGTTGAAGTCATCATTGATGACAAGGCAATAGGACTTCTTAGCAATACTCTTTACATTTGCAGGACCAAAGAGATCCATGTGGAGCAAATGTAAAGGAGTAGTAATGGTGTTGATCTCCTTGGACTTGTGAGAAGATTTGTGTTGCTTCCCCTTTAGGCATGCCACACAGTTGTCATCCAGATTGAATTGTTTGTCAAGAAGACCTCTGACCAATTTTGACTTCACCAGCTGATTGATATTCTTCAGATTCATGTGACACATCCTCCTGTGTCAAAGAGTGGATTCATCCAATGTAGCCTTAAAAACTACGCATGCTTCTTCAGCAATTGGAGTAACCTTAGACATATCAAAGCAGTAGACATTGTCCTTTCGTGGAGTTCTAAGAATAACTTTGCTTTCATCTATGACATAGCCAGGCTCCATAATCAAACACTTTGTAGCTGTTAAAATTGTGGTATTTTCCTGATCACAAACTTGTGAGACACTAGTAGATTATACTGTAACTGTTGTACGTAGAAGACATCCTTCAAGTTGATTCTTCCATTGGTTACAGTCCCTTTTTCCAGAAATATTTCCTCCTTTTGGATTTCCCCCAAAAGCAACATAACCACCATTAGACTTCTCAAAGTTTTGAAGGAAGGACATGTCGCCTGTCATGTGCCTGGAACAACCACTGTCTACATGCCAAAAGCTCTCTCTCTCTCTGTGGTTGGTTGTTCCTGCACATAAACAATAGGAATTAGTTTCTGGTGGGGACCCAAGCCAAAGTTGACTTGGGTTTGCCCATCTCATCAAAGTAACTCACCTTCCTTTGGACTAGTTTTGAGAAATCAGGAGGACTAGGTGGTTGATTTACTTTGACCTTTGGTTGCCATACTTGTTTGAATGATTTGACTTTTGAAATATTTGCAGTGTTAACTAGTTTTGAGTTAGCAGTAGGAACAAAGACTGATTTGACAAAGTTTTGTTTCACAGTATTAATACTAACCGTATTAATTGGGTTACGTATGAACACGGTTATTTTTCACAGTAGTAAAACGAGCAGTATTAACACTATTATGTTTCACTGTATTAAGACGTGCAGTAGAAACAAAAAAAAAATTAGCAGTATTAAATCTATTTATACTGTTAGAAGAGTTTTTTTTAACACTTTTTCTTCCTGAAGCAATAGTAACAGAGTTGTTTTGAACATTATTTACTCTTTTACTGTTGTTCATGGCAGATTTTCTTTGATGTTCAATCTTGCCAGTATGACCCAACCCGTTGTGTTGCTTTTGAATCACTTTCTTTTAATTTTCAGGATTATAGTAACAGATTTTTGCATAGTGATTCAATTTGCCACAAATAAAACACCCCTTTACAGATCTTTTAGGAATTTGGCCTTTTTGTGCCTTTACTTGGTTCATGTTTCGTTGATTTCCTCTTTTATTTATATGAACCCACTTCTTTTCTTTTATTGGGCATCAAAGACACTAGACAAAGCATGAAGTTGGAGAAGAACTGTCCTTTGAAGCATTCATCTCACAAAGTGCATTCAGATTTGTTGACTTTCTTAACATGTTTATTGGGCATCAAAGACACTAGACTCTGTGAAGATTGTTGAGTAACTCCTTCAATTTTGATTAAGTGATTTTCCAAAGGAATATCCTTGTTTTTCACAATGTTCAGTTTACTTTCTTCAACTAAGTCCCCAATCAGAACTTCATCATAGTTTATTGGATCAACTTTAAATGATTCTGTTGGAGGTGTCTGGGAAATAGGAATCCTAGGTTCATCTAAGGATGGAGGGATGTAGTTTTGGTTAAATGGAGGGGCTACTTCTTTATAACCTAGGACAACTTTTACTTTGCCATGTATCTGCTGTTGAATAAGGTCATTTACTGATTTTGAAGCATGTTCTAGTTTCCCTACATCTAACTCAATTTTATCATGTTTCTCACTTAATCTCTTGATTTCTGCCCTAGCATCCTTAAGTTTAACTAACAAATCCTCTCTTTGACATTCAACTAATCTAATTTGCTCTTGATAACTTTGTTCATTTACTTTATATGACTTAATTTGGTTTTCTAAGTTATCTATAACCCTAGCAACTGATCTTCTTTGTTCCTCTAAAGATTTAATGGAGTCACTCATTAATTGATTGTGATTTCTGTATTTACGTACAACTTCCTTACATTCCGAAGAACAGAGTTTGGAGTTTACCCCAGCCATGAGTGATGAAGTTTCAACAACTTTTGATGAAGAGTCAGTTGCCATTAGAGATTGTATCAGAACTCCATCTTGAGCAGATTCTTGTTCATCTTCATTCCAGTCATATCCAAGAACATCTTCTTCAAGTCCCGTAGTAACCAGTTCAGTATAAACAAGCTTCGTAGTAACATCATCTTCCGTAGAAACATCATCTTCAGCAGCAATTACTACTGTTATGCATGCATGGTGAACTGTAGTAACAATCACATTAGAAACAGAGTCATCACATGATATTAATGCTCTGTTTTGACTAGTTTCTTCTGCCAAATCATTCCAATCGTATCCAAATACATCTTGTGAGACAAGTGCACTTGGATTGTTGTCTTGTGTGTTTCTTGTGATGTTGGATTTAGACTTGTTCTTGGATTCCCTTGTGAAGTGCCCTGGTTCATTACATTCATAGCACTTCACCTTGCTTTTATCAAAAGCAATTCTTTCATTGTTCCTTGGATTGAATCTCCTTCCTGTTATGTTCACAAATCTCCTAGCTCTTAAAGCTAACATCGGCATTTGCCACATCAGATCCATCTCCTCCCAGTCATCTTGATGAATCTGCTGCAGATCATCATTAGTAAGACTTGAACTTTGTGAGATGAATGCTTCAAAGGACAGTTCTTCTCCAACTTCATGCTTTGTTGTTTCAGAGGATGTGATTAGAGCATTATTAACATTGTTAATATTGTGATTGCTGCTGCTAGGTTTCTTTGCTTCGACTTCTGATTCAAATACTCTCAGATCGTTGTAGAGATCATCTAGTTCCATCTCTTCCAGTTTATCTCCTTGTTTATAGGAGACAGTGTAGATAACCCATTCATCACCTAATGATCTTATGAACTTTCTGTTGATGTCATATTTATCATATTTTACTCCTGCACTTACCAATTCTCCAGTAAGGTTCTTGTATCTGTCAAACATTTGTGTCATCCTTTCTTCTTTCAAAGAATTGAAATTTTTGTATTCTTTCTTGAGAAGAGCCTTCTTATTTTTCTTTGTATTCTTTGTGCCACTGAATCTCTTCTCTAATGCTTCCCATAATGACTTGGCATCTTGATATTCTTCAAATTGCGATTGGTATTCATTGGGAATGGCAATCAAAAGAATACTAAGAGCCTTAATCTCCGTTTGCTTTTCTCTTCTCTCCGGATCAGTCAATGGAGGACGAGTAACAACACCAGGTTGTCCATCAGCTGCAAAATTGGTGGCCTGCTTGTTACCATTAACAATTACATCCCATACTGTATAGTCAGATAACAGTATGTGTTGCTTGATACGTAGCTTCCGGAGATCAAATTCATTACTGTTAAGTACACGAACTTTGTTGATTGATACGTCAGTCATGATTGTTGATTTGATTTCTTCTGTGTTGAGTCTTATAAAAACTTGTTAGATCAATGGATCTTGAGCACCCCCTGTGCTCTGATACCACTTTTCAGGATCGAATAAGTTTATATATAAACCTAAAGTTTTCCTAAGTTAAGATCTTGATCTATCAAAGAAGTTCAGCAGCGATGAACACTTTGATATTAACAAGTTGATCTAAAACAAACAATATTGTAAACTAAGAACAATTAAGAACAATATGTTTGCTGAATTATAAGCCTCAATTGCATTAATGAATAATCAATACAACGTGTTTTTTTTTCAATACAAGGATCTATATTTATAGACCTTGAGGCTAACTTAGATAAATTAGGAAACAACATCTATCTAAAAAGGAATTACAATTTGAATCTAATTATAATTCTAAATCAACAAACGTGCATGTCAAGTTTTTGTTCGTAGTAACTTGTCCGCATTAACTTGATCATTGCAGTAGTAAGTAGTAGTAATTAGCTTTCCGTAGGAACTTGTCTTCTCCGTAGTAACTTGTTGTCTTCTGCAGTAATGATCATTCTTCTTTGCCAGTATTAAGTGAGTAGTATTAATTGAAACTAAACTATTTTTAACTAAGTTTTAGTTCCAACAATTGTTATATCGAAGAGTAATGTCTTTCACATAGACATACTTATATAACAATTGGTTTGAACTTTGAACAACATATTCTATCATGATATATTTATTCCAAGTTATAGACATATATAATGCTTCTAGCATAATGTCTTTCCAATATTTTCATTCCATTATTTAGGTCGTTATTAGTCATATCACAACTTAACAACCGTTATCTTTTGCCATGGCAACAACTCTTAACAAGTTGTTTATACAAATAACTTCTCGTGTATCAGTATATTATTCATTAAAAATAAATTTAATCGAACAATTTTATTGTTTCAAACTCTTCACAAGAATATTTCTATTTTGCAACCGTTTAAAGATCTGGTGCTTTATTTATTTCACAAAATATATAACAAGACATAATCTATTAACTCAAAATTTCATCTCATTTATTTCAAAAAACTTTTAAAATGGATACGCACAAAACTTTCATGAAAACATTAAACAAATAGTGATGTTGTTCTCAACATCACGGACCATAAGGAAATTCTCAATGTGGTTAACATGACGGTCTTTGTGGTCACCGCTTTGGTTCTCCCAAACAAAGTCATATTTGTATTTCATCGAAATACAACTTAGAATAGATAACAATTTATTCCAAAGTTTTCTTTATTAGTTAACAAAAAGAAACACATTCTTTACTGAGTAGTAGTCCGTCTACAACCGTGTTAACTATTATCCATTATTAAGATGTCCTCAAAGTATCTTTAATATTAATTGGTATAATCTATGTCAATCAATTGTCATTTATCACTAATTTTATCAAAAAGGAATCATAATAAGGTTTAAAACGTTGTTTTAAATAGAATTAAAATTCTATCACTCAAACGCTAATCTAATTTTGAATTAAATAAATTAATTCAAAATGATTCGTTTAAATTATTCGTTACACGAAAGCGTTACATAAATAAACACAACGGTTTATAAACATTTCATACGCATATGAAATTATTCGAAATATTTAACACTTTCTTAAACAAATTTTTTTTTTTTTTTTAACAAATTATTTTGTCAAACAACAGTGTGAATTCTCTTTTCAAACTAGCAACGTTTTCAACTTGATCAGTTACATACATCAATTTAGCACCTCTTATGGCACACATGGTGAATTTTTCCCTGGAAATCCCCGTAGGGGGCTGGGTTTGCCCGCTATGCGGAGCTCGAACCTGGGGTACTCGTTGAAATATTACGAGTAGGCTCCGATATAAAATCATTTGCCGTTTCCAAAAAATTTAGAATTCTTAAAAACTCTTAATTGAGAATCCTATTTCCATTATATTTGTTTAACAAATAAAATTGATTTTCTAATGTTATTTTAATGTAGCTATTTGATGAAACAAACAAAATATTTCATTAGAATAGACACAACGTTCTATTTTACATAAAGTCATTTTATGTAATAAGCGTAACAGGTTTATTAAACCGATATAATAAACGCATAAACTTTGAATTCAAAAGACGGTTTAGAATTCTTTTTCATATAAACCGAACAAATTTAATATCGTAATAAATTACATAGGAACTTATTTTGACCGTAACTGGTTTGTTTTTATAAATTTACCCATTTTAGAAATCATTATATTTCTAATTGTAACCGAACGAATAATCATACAAATAAATGCCAAATGAAGCATTTAAGTGACAATATATCTATCCATAAATTGTTTTATAAGCATTTTAGAAAACTTATATTCATTATAAGTTATAACGAGCTGAAGTAAACTTAATCTCAAACGGTTTCGGAAGACAATAATCTGTTTTAGCCGATATAGAAAGTTGTTTTCAAGATCAGCTACCACACGATTAATAAATTGTTTTTGACGAACAAAAAATGTTGAACAAAATCTGTTTGGAAACTTAATCCTTAATCCGTTAGTTTGAACCAAACAGAAGAATCAAAAGAGGATAATAATAGTTCCAACAGATTACGACAACAACAAAATTCAAGCCCGCAATAAGCTATAAATGAAATCTGATTATTTCAAGTGTCCGTTATGCAATATGTTTGCAAATAATCTGTATTTTCTTGTTATAAACTTGTTATAAACTGATATGTATAATAATGATAGTTACGCTAACGTATCTAACAGTTACGCTACGTAACTAACAGTTACAGTAACGTAACTAACTAACTTAACTAACAGTTACGCTAAAGTGACTAACAGTTACGCTAACGTGACTAACCGTTACGCTAACGTAACTAACAAATTTTGAAAAAATACAATCTGTTTTGCAAACACAAATATAACCAAAACGTTGAATAAAAACAACCGTTCAAAACAAAACTCGTTTGTGATGACCGGAGGCTGTTTTTGCAGAAAAATAGTCAAAACAAAACTCGTTTGAGTCCAATCTTTTCTGATTATAAACGGTATTATAAGAAGAATATTTGTTTTAAGATTGTAGGAGACGATACCGTTTATATTAAACAAAAATCAAATAGTATGAAATAGAATTACAGAAAATGTAAACGAAACAGTTTATATATATATAATTTATATAACATAAATGGATATTTAAGATCAAAATATATAACGAAAAGGCCAAGGCTCGTGAGGGCATGAACTTGTGTGCATACAGACCACAAGCCAGATGTGTAATGGTTAAAAGTTCTTGTATATAAACAACACAAAATTTGTCTCCACCACCGATGTGGGACAAGTCTAAGCTCAAAACAATTGGTGTTGATATCTCATTCACCTTAACTCCGTTTTGGACGTATAATATATCGTTGCAAAGCCATTTCTAAGGGCTACACATTCATATTAAATATACTTCGTAAATATTAAATTTGCATCACTTTATAGACGTCCAAAGTTGATGAAAAAATCATATTTTTATCAACATTTTTCAACACAAAACTTATGTTTTAATCAAATTCGAGTATTTTGTATAGAAGTTGTAGCGAAAGTGAAAATAATTGTTTCATGCTCTAGACGTGTTTGCACTTTGGATGGAATAGAGTTTAAATTTTCCTTATTTAATGCAACTACCCATTTTTTAGTTGATACCACAATGTTTATAGTATTTGTTTACAACAATCAACATCAAACACCTTTTAATCAAAGGTTAAATTTACTCTTACGTATACGGAATTGAGAATCTTTTAATATTTAATAGAGTTCTAATCTTTTCTTAACAAATAACTTAAAATATCCTGATTTTCTCGTATTAAATTTTATAACAAAAAAAATATACACATTTTGTCAGAGTTTACAAATCGTTTTAGCTATAGACAACAAACCTCTAAACTAACACGACTCTGCCCTAGAGAACAAACATGTAAAGTTGTAAACTAACACGTCAATAGATATTACGGAAAATACAATACACTAATGCAAATACTATAATTGCCCAAACATCAATTATACTTGTTTATTATGGACCAAACTACTAATCCCCTTATCAAAAGTGAACATAAAATCTTCCATCCCATTTTTTGGTTTAATGCTTCAAATTAGCAAAACGTTTATAGAGCAATTTAAATACAAATGAGCTACAAATATCTAATCCTAAGTTTATAAGGTTTCCACTCAAATTTTGAGCTCTATATATACACTTGTTGATAGATCTTGAAATGATTTTAACTCTATATTTAGGTAATTAGCATTACTTATTGGTTTCAGAATCACGAATTAGTAATTGAAGTGTTAAATTGAGACAATGAATCTAATAATTGAATACAAAAGTAATGTTATTATTCAAAGCCAATTTAGTAATTGAAGTGTTAAATTGAGACAATGAATCTAATAATTGAATACAAAAGTAATGTTATTATTCAAAGCCAATGTTGGCGGGAAAGTTGGTTATAATTGGTTTTTCACTCAAAAAAACACACACACAAATGAACTCTCTCCCACTCTTTATAGCTATGAATCTAACCTAAACTATTACATACGAACTGACAGGTCCTGAAAGCTCTCCAAAACAGTGAATCGATTAAACACGTCATGATGCGGAATCTCATGACCTGATTGAAACAAAGAAAGTGATTGAAATTGTGGATCTTGATAGATCTATAGGCTAAACTGTTTAGATTTCATTGATAAAGTGAATTGGTTTGACATGCAGTTACAACAAATTGTTTAAGCTCAACGGCACTCAAGATGAGTCCGGTTAAAGACATCTAATTCTACCAACCTATCACCCTATTTATAGAAATCTAAACATTCAAATTCATTTAAAACAACGAGTCTTCATTTTAATTTTAGTTCTGAGGAACTTCACTTCAATTCGGAGTCAAAGTCTTCATCCTCGAACTAATATCTTCAACGTTGACTTGTGTTGACTTAAGTTATCTTCAGCTTAAAAACAGTTCGGATGAACTTCAGTCAGTTCGGGTAAACTAACATTGTTCCCCCGAACTGAATTCTTCACTAAAAGATTATTCATGTTTAATTCGGATCTTCCCCGAACTTAAATATCTTTATTCATTTACCCTTTTAAGACTTCATAGCTTCATCTAATTAATTCAGTTCCCAACAATCTCCCCCTTTGATGATGTTATGAATCTTAATTCTGTTTAACTTATGATTCTCCATGGTAAGCTTCAACCAGCAACAAAAGCACTTATCTTCCTATCATAGGCCAACATCAGATTTTCCAAGTGAAATGATTCATATGACAAAAGCAAGTAATTCCATAATCTCTCTACACTTACTCTTCGAAGTATCCTCTGGAACACTTGCTGCTTCATACTAATCGTTGATCCTTGTTGACCTTTTTCAGCAAGAAAGTGATTTGCTTTAATAACACATCTTCTTCATGATAATTATCAACATTCTCCCCTCACTTACAGAATATTCAACCAGAATCAAGTCTTCAACTGAAATGAACATGTAGATCATCATCATTATACCTCTGAATCATGAACTTAATTACCAGTTTATCTTGTTTTGAGGAAACATGTTATAGAAAAAATTTTGTTCTTCATCACATAATCAACTTGCAATCTTCATTCTTTCATCATTATCATAACAATTTCATCATTGACAGTTTCAATTGTCTTCACTACCAGTAGAACACCTTGATTTATCACTCTGATTTCAGATCTGAAGCACCAAGTCACAACTTTTTCTCAAATTGATAACTCGTGTATTAGCTTCATTCTACAATGATATTCTAATTAATATGTGTAACAACAGATCCACCAGAAACACATAAATCTTCACCGATTCTTCAATAATTTTCTTCAATTTCAAATTAAACTTCTTCGCTTCAAACAAACACTGATAGTTTGACCAAAATCACTCCAATCAAGTCAAATTGATGAGCCAATACCAATTGAATTTAATCAATTGATTTGTCTGGCTCTGATACCAATTGACAGGTCCTAAAAGCTCTCTAAAACAGTGAATCGAATAAACAGGTCATGATGCGGAATCTCATGACCTGATTGAAACAAAGAAAGTAATTGAAATTGTGGATCTTGATAGATCTAGATCTGAAATGTTTGATTTCATTGATAAAGTGAATTTGGTTGGAAATGCAGTTACAACAAACTGTTTAAGCTCAACGGCACTCAAGATGAGTCCGGGTTCAAAGACATCTAATTCTCTCAACCTATCACCCTATTTATAGAAATCTAAACATACGAATTAAATTAAAACAACAAGTCCTCATCTTAATTATAATTCTGAGGAAGTTCACTTCAATTCGGAGTCAAAGTCTTCATCCCCGAACTAATATCTTCAACGTTGACTTGTGTTGACTTAAGTTATCTTCAACTTAAAAACAGTTCCGATGAATTTCAGTCAACTAACATGTTCCCCCGAACTGAATTCTTCACTGAGATATTATTCGTGTTTAATTCGGATCTTCCCCGAAGTTAAACATCTTTATTCATGTACCATTTTAAGACTTCATAGCTTCATCTAATCAATTCAGTTCCCAATAGGAACATCCCTATATTCGTTTAAGAATACTTCGGATGAACAAAATAATTAAAATCTTCATTTAACTTTACCTCGGGTGAACTTCATTTAACTCTGATGTAGAGACTTGTTCTTCCGAGGTAAATGTCTTCATGCTGACTTCTTAAGGTTTAAGTCGGATGATGAACTTCGTTCATCCGACTTAAACACGTAAACAAAATAACACTTCGGATGTAGATTTGAAGCTTCATCCATAACACAAAATCTTGCTCCAACAATCTCCCCCTTGGATGATGCTTCCAAAATCTACACCTTGCTAGATTATCTCCATTCCCATCTTCAATCATCTATATCCCAGATGAATTTTGTCAACCTCTAGAACAACAACTTCCAAGAATTGTTTTCCTTCTAGCCCATAATCTTCATGCTTTTCAAATGGAAGTTTATGAATTATAAGAAGATCTTCATTGGACAGTTCCCTTATGTCAACATTTTCATAAAGCCTTTCTTCTTCACCATCTTCCCTTACCAGCACAATCTCATTTTGAGGGCAATCAGTCTTCATCTTAATTATAATTCTGAGGAAGTTCACTTCAATTCGGAGTCAAAGTCTTCATCCCCGAACTAATATCTTCAACGTTGACTTGTGTTGACTTAAGTTATCTTCAGCTTAAAAACAGTTCGGATGAATTTCAGTCAACTAACATGTTCCCCCGAACCGAATTCTTCACTGAGAGGTTATTCGTGTTTAATTCGGATCTTCCCCGAACTTAAACATCTTTATTCATGTACCATTTTAAGACTTCATAGCTTCATCTAATCAATTCAGTTCCCAATAGGAACATCCCTATATTCATTTAAGAATACTTCGGATGAACAAAATAATTAAAATCTTCATTTAACTTTACCTCGGGTGAACTTCATTTAACTCTGATGTATAGACTTGTTCTTCCGAGGTAAATGTCTTCATGGTGACTTCTTAAGGTTTAAGTCGGATGATGAACTTTGTTCATCCGACTTAAACACGTAAACAAAATAACACTTCGGATGTAGATTTGAAGCTTCATCCATAACACAAAATCTTGCTCCAACAATCTCCCCCTTGGATGATGCTTCCAAAATCTACACCTTGCTAGATTATCTCCATTCCCATCTTTAGTCATCTATATCCCAAATGAATTTTGTCAACCTCTAGAACAACAACTTCCAAGAACTGTTTTCCTTCTAGCCCATAATCTTCATGCTTTTCAAATGGAAGTTTATGAATTATAAGAAGATCTTCATTGGACAGTTCCCTTAAGTCAACATTTTCATAAACCCTTTCTTCTTCACCATCTTCCCTTACCAGCACAATCTCATTTTGAGGGAAATCCATCCACCATCTTAGAATACTTGGCATTTTATTAACATTTTTCACCCTCTTCATTGGAGCAGTTTCCATTTCCATTGACTTTCTCTTTCTTTTGAACTTCTTTCGAAAGTCAATAGTCTGTTTTTGCACATTCTCTAATGAAATCTTCATAGTCACCTCCTTGAGGGTAACCACCATGTTTTACCATTTTCAGTTGACTTAACTGTCCTGCATCTTCAACAGTTAACTTCTTTAGTTCATCATTGGTTTTGAAGTAGGTGACTTGAAAGCGTCCTACTTGATTTCCCTTTCCTTTAATGGCAATTTCTCATCTATATGGATCAAATCTCCAATAAACTATTGGTGGAAGTTCATTTATTCTGTTTGGAAATTCTTCTCTTTCTGCTCTAGCTTCTTCTTGAGTTTGATCTTTGATTCTTGAACTAGATTCTTTTTCCTTGATTCAGTTCTTCCTTTTCCACTGGAAAACCATATTTATCCAAAGCATTCCCATAAGCATCTGTATTATCCACCCAATGAGATAATTCTTCAATGATCTTTTGAGCAATGGGATCTGAAACATAATATTATCATCCAAAGTAGTCTGCACTTCAGTTTCAGTTTGAACATTTTGCACCTCTGTTTCAACATCCATATACTCCATAAAAGGATCAGAGTCTTGTTCTAGCTTAACTTTAGTCTTCAAGTGAACCTCTTGTCTCTGCTTTGCAACTAGAGACTCAAGAGTAATGTTTGGACTAACTTGAGCATAAGACCCTCCAACATCTTTTCTCCAACTGATCTTCAACCGGTTTCTCTCCCTCCTTTACTTGATCATCTTTGAATTTTCTATTCATTTCACCTTGAATTCTCTTTTCTCTTTTCATCTTCATCTCTTCCATCATTGATTTTGTCTGAACATCTAACCAATGTTTTTCTAAAGTCTCTATCTTCATTTGGCATTCTTTAGATGAGATTTATAGTTAGCTCTAGACATAAATCTTCTATACCCAACACGTTTCTTCTTTAATTCAACCACTTTGCTTGGCACCAAACTCACATATTTATTTTCTTTGGACTTCTTTCTTCCACCAGCATATGACTTAGCTCCTCCACTCTCAGTTCCTACATTTTCTTCTACTGATGGATTAGAATCCTCATTAGACTTTTTTTCCACATTTTCAGCTTCTTTTTCTTTATCCTATGTATTAACATTCTCCATTTGTTCATCTGTTTCATCAAGATCTATATGTATTTGCTCTCCTCCCATATCCTTGTTCTATACTTCACTTGATCCATAAGCTGATTTTAGATCCCTCTCCTTGATATGAACAGTCAACACTTCACTAGAGTTTTCATCATAAATCCTTTCATAGTACTTTCAAAAGTCTCTTTATCTACATCATTTCCAAATTGGTCAAGTGCTCTAAACTTCATGGGTTGATCATCAGACTTAAATTCAACACTACCAGACCTGTTTTCTTTTTCAGTATCTTCATCCGACTTAAGTTCATCTTCATCAGAGTTAAATTTCTCTACATCAGACTTGATTTGATTACTAGATGTGAATTCAAATTTAACCATATTTTCTTTCCCTTTTGAACTAACTTCCTTCTCCATCTCCTTTTTATCTTTTCAACCACTATGATGTCAATGTTTTCCATGTTGACCTCAACATTCTCCTTCACAGTTGTCTCCCACTTGGAAATCACTTCCTCTTCATTCACAAACTCATCATTATCACCCATTTGAAATGTTTCATTATCACCCATTTGAACAGTTGTTCTCAGCATCCTCCACTACCACAGTTTGTTCATTTTCATTAAAAATCACAGTCTCACTCTCATCACCAATCTTTGCTTCATTCATCACCACATTAGATGAAGCTATGAAGTCTTAAAAGGGTACTTGAATAAAGATGTTTAAGTTCGGGGAAGATCCGAACTAAACATGAATAATCTTTCAGTGAAGAATTCAGTTCGGGAGAACATGTTAGTTCACCCGAACTGACTGAAGTTCATCCGAACTGTTTTTAAGCTGAAGATAACTTAAGTCAACACAAGTCAACATTGAAGATATTAGTTCGAGGATGAAGACTTTGACTCCGAATTGAAGTGAACTTCCTCGGAATTATAATTAAGATGAAGACTTGTTGTTTTAATTTAATTCGTATGTTTAGATTTCTATAAATAGGGTGATAGGTTGAGAGAATTAGATGTCTTTGAACCCGGACTCATCTTGAGTGCCGTTGAGCTTAAACAGTTTGTTGTAACTGCATTTCCAACCAAATTCACTTTATCAATGAAATAAAACAGTTCAGATCTATAACTATCAAGATGCACAATTTCAGTTACTTTCTTTGTTTCAATCAGGTCATGAGATTCCGCATCATGACATGTTTATTCAATTCCACTGGTCAGAGAGCTTTCAGGTCCTGCCAATTGGTATCAGAGCCATACAAATCAATTGATTAAATTCAATTGATTCTGGTTCAACGATTTGACTTGATTCGAGTGATTTAGGTCAAACTATCAGTGTTTGTTTGAAACGAAAAAGTTTAATTTGAAATTGAAGAACATTATTGAAGAATCGGCGAAGATTTCTGTGTTTCTGGTGGATCTGCTGTTACACATATAAATTAGAAGATTGTTGGAGAGTGAAGCTAATACACGAGTTATCAATATGAGAAAAAGGTGTGATGTGGTGCTTCAGATCTAAAATCAGAATGATAAATCAAGGTGTTCTACTGGTAGTGAAGACAATTGAAACTGTCAATGATCAAATTGTTATAATAATGATGAAAGAATGAATATTAAAAGTTGATTATGTAATAAAGAACAAAATGTTTTCAATAACATGTTTCTTCAAAACAAGATAAACTAGTAATTAAGTTCATGATTCAGAGGTATAATGATGATGATCTACATGCACAACTCAGTTGAAGACTTGTCTCGTTGAAGATTCTCCAAGTAAGGGGGAGAATGTTTGTATTTATCATGAAGAAGTTGTGTAATTAAAGCAAATCACTTTCTTGTTGAAAAAGGTCAACAAGGATCAATGATCAGTATAAAGTAGCAAGTATTCGAGAGGTTACTTCGAAGAGAGTGTAGAGAGATTATGAAATTACTTGCTTCTGTTATATGAATCATTTCACTTGAGAAATATGATGTTGGCTTATGATGGGAAGAAAAGTGCTTTTGCTTATGGTTGAGTGCTTACCATGGAGTATCAGATTATGAAGAATCAAAAAGAAGAATGGTATGAAGCTAACCATGGAGAATCATAAGTTAAACGGAATTAAGATTCATAACATCATCAAAGGGGGAGATTGTTGGGAACTGAATGATTAGATGAAGCTATGAAGTCTTAAAAGGGTACTTGAATAAAGATGTTTAAGTTCGGGGAAGATCCGAACTAAACATGAATAATCTTTCACTGAAGAATTCAGTTCGGGGGAACATGTTAGTTCACCCGATGTGACAACCGTCTTAAGCGTAGGTCGAGTTTGCTAACTTTTGACCTCGATATCATATGTGATATAACTTTTATGTGATACATGTTCATGTAGATATAACTATTTGATAAGCTAAGCTCGTGGTAACTCATACAAACTTCTTAACGTAGTTTACGTTACTTAAACATTAAACATGTTTGTCTCGGAATCGGAATCGGAAATCTGAATCAAATCATTAAATGAATTCTAATACCAAGAAAAACATAATAAACTTGCCTAAGTTCATTGCAAACAAACGAGTAGGAAATCAGAACAACGAATGTACGTAACGATAACGAAGATACTTAAAGAATTATATTTGAAATAATTTTTTTAAGTAAAAAGAATTTAAGTTATTATAAGTTTGTGGTCAAAAAGGACTAACTTTGTAAAGAATTTTATATTTTGAGCTAAAATTGTCATTAAGGCAAAGTTCAGGGTTAAAAGTATAAATATTGCAATTAGTTCTTACTTAAGGATAAGGAAACCTTTTTTTTTGAGATATGTGTGTTTGTGTACCGTGATATTGAGAGAAAAGAAAGAAATAAGATATGTTTAAGTCGGTTGAATCTTTCGACGGTGATTCGGAGTTCATTTTTCGTCGGATATATAAACAGAAAGCATATTTGTGCTCCTGGTGTCGAGGGGATCATTTCGGTATAAGCGAAAGTTAGTTTCGCGGTGGTTCATTTCGGAGTTATTAGTAGCCGTATTTTATAGTGCCAGGTAACACTTGTTTAAAAAACTTATTTATAAGTTATTATCAACTTATATGATACTAGGATAAATTTTGTTGAGTTTGGTTAAGTTTGGAAAAATTGTAAATTGGTATTTTTCAGGTCCAAAAACGTATCAAACTGGCAGTAAAACATCTTTTTGTGTTGGTAAAATTAGATTATATATCGTTATAAAAAGTGTAAACGAGTAAATGTTTGGAAAAATATTGGATTTAAAAATTATAGCGCGGAAGCGTTGCCCGATTTAGTAAAACCAAATACAAACACTTTATAACATAAACATTTCGTTGACTAACGATTGTATAAACTAATAAATAATGAAACTTACGCCAAAACTTGGTATAAATTAGGATTCCTGTGATTCCGAGCACTTGCCGAGCGTTTTCCGAGCGCACGCTAGATTCTTCGCAACCAGTGAGTTACAGAACCCCTATCTTTTAAACGTTTTATATACTTTTTGGGGTGGAAACACGAGTCTGACACTACTTAAATCGTTATGTTAAACACTTGAAACTATTTATATGATAAGTTATATTCGAAACATACATGCTTTGAAACATTAATGGAATTTATACTTTTATACGCGAGGCGTATCCGCTTAAACTTATACTTTGAAAACGTTGTTGAACATATGCTTGACACTCAAACTTATTTGCTTATCGTCTTACACATGTGGAATGGTCCACCGCTGAGGTAATGATGAGATAAACTCATATTGCCAGTGACCGTGTATGGCTGTCATATGTTATCGAATTATCTAACATATAGACGGAGAGCCACTATAAATCTCGTTACCACTATTGGTTGCTATTAATCCCTTTGGAAAGGACCGTTAGTAATTTATGGATAGCGCTATTAGGGTAGTGAGACCCTCACCACAACGACAAATAACGATGGTGCATATTTATTAACCGGGTAAGCTAAAGGCTTAGCAACGTAACTCTTTTGTCACTGGGCAATACTTGGATCATCACATAGTCGTACACTATGTGATCGATACCTACATACACAAAACTTATTCATATTTTTATGCCAATGATTGATGCGTTAAAACGTTATATGTTTTTACAATATGTTGTAGCTCACTAACTACGTCTCCCATAGTTAACATTTTACTCGTTTTTTCAGGAAACGAGTAAGTAGTGGAGACGCGTATACTTGGGAATAGCTTATGGCGGGTTTGGTTTGACGACTTCAAGAAGGGAATGATTCGGGTGGTTTGGATTCGAAGACTTTCTGAAATCATATTGTAAACATAAAATTTATATCGATTGTAAAACTTAAACGTTGTTCTATATTATATATGTCACACCCCGCTTGGTAGCGGAAACGCAGGGCGTTCCAGTTATAATATCAAAGTCAGGGTTACAACAATATAACCGATAAACAAAACATCAAATTAAATTGATCATGCCAAATGTTACAAAATACATCAATACTTCAAGGCGATGAGACGCCAAGTACGAATACAATTCCAAAAGAAATCAACAAAAGGATCGTCATGGAAAATTACAATAAACAATTCAAATTCAAATTTCCCCAAAGCAAGCGATCCAAAAATAAACTATGGCATGATCACGGAAATCCTCAATTTCCTGCAAAGCGTTAAAACGACATCAACAACATGTTGGTGAATTATTCGCAATATATAAGTAAAAGTTGACCCATCGACAAGTTTCGATAAATTTCAAAATCATATTTCAAATCATAACATCATCATTGTATCGTATTGTATCTTGTTTTCAACCCTAGTGAGGATACCATGCTTAGATTAGTCATACACCTCGATCCTTACCACACAATAAAGTCCCCTCCTCTAAGGTGAGTCAATCCAAAGGTAATCGAGTAATATACCGGTCATAACATCCACTCATAGGAGCATCCTACCGAGCGATGAGGGTTAGGTATAATAACCCATATAGCTATAAATATGAAACCGTTGGGCATAAAGCTTAACGAGTGTATTAGGGGTGCCACCAAGGCAAATAAGACTCCTAATCTAAAGCAGACCTATTCAACTAGGTAAACAAGATAATCAACCAAGTCCCGCATACAAGCAGACAATTTTATAAAAAATACGCTTTACAGCCCAAAAATATTTAAGACAAGGGCTACGAATAACTCACTGAAAAAGCTTCAGCAACAAAAATCGGGTACACCAAACACAGAGCTATAACTCCACCGCCTAAGTGCCTTAAACAATAAACAACATAGTCTCAGTATTCATATAAGTCTAGGTCCGGTTTAGCCTTGTCGGTTAAGATTACGTTTAATATAATATTCCAACGTTTAATAAATCGAATAAGGATGACGGATTAAGAAGACGATGTTCCGCGCCAGAAAAGGGCCGATCGGTAAGATATCGATCTTTCACGTCAACAGCGACCGTTGGAAGCAAATGATAACTCCGAGTCGAAAGGATTATTAATATAAATGTTCATTAAGTTGACCAAAAATTAGGATGTTGACTTAAGAAAGTCAAAGGTCAATTATGTTGACTTATTAAAGTCAAATTTAAATTATGTTGACTTATAAGAGTCAAGTGTCAATTAAGTTGACTTATTAAAGTCAAAATCAAATTAAAAGCCCAATTGACACTTAGAATAATTTGAAGTCTTTTCATACCAAAATGTTTTGAGTAAAATGTCCTTCAAAACCATTTTATAAAATTGGCCGCAAAACATAATTTGATGACTTAAAACAATGATTAAATTGAGACGAAGTTTAAAGTATCGCAAAGGTTTAAAATGTCCATTTAAGTAATATTATGACATTCGAGATTGCGTTGGTGTCTTTGAGTCCAAAGACAATGTTTTTGTATATTATGTTACTTTGGTATACAATTTATTTACATAAGTGTTTTAAGTCGTAAAGAAGCTGTGAGATGAAATTTCGGCAGCGCTTCCGCGCCATAAAATATTAGTCCATTTATTCAACCACTTTCCCGCTTATCAACAATGCATTTTAAACCATTATACATAATACATAATACCATATTTAGCTTTACAAATTACTTTGGTTACTTACATTTTAGCATTTTGTCCAAATCGATCAAACGCACGAGTGTTGGTCTAATAGTTTATCCTAACCGATTTTCAAGGCTAAAACCGAATAATACACATATAATGAAATCACAAGATTCACAAGAGTAACAAGTTATACCGCTAACTCCGCTTGATTTGACCAGAATTTGGAATGACAACTTCGGTGGTACAACGATGAGAATATCCGCCTCCGAAATACAAGACAAACGCCACAAATTAGTAAAACGAAGGATTTGAATGTTCAAAATGTCACCATTATTACTGTTTTTACTCATCTCAGCCCCATAATATTATTGACAAAAGTCCAGAACGTGAAAACAAGTTTTAAACGAGTAAACGACACATTTTCGGGAGGTCAGCAGCCCGGTGCTGCGCACCTGGCTGCTGCCATTTTCCCGATTCGTGTTTTTCTTGCTAAAATCGTTTTGTAACTCAAAGATCTCGACATGCAACCAGTAAATAACTTATAAAACATCATTTTTATAGTTTCTATATAACTTTTATCCATAAAAACATAGATCTAAGTAGTGTTTATATAAAAATCGTTTTTGTAAACAAAGTGGTATAAATCCTTACAAAAACTCATTTTTATGGCTTAGATCATACATGCAATTTATAAAATGATAAAAATGTAATTAAAATCAGTGGAAGAAAGTTATTATACCGCAAGAAAAATGATAAGATGATGATCTAGCTTGATTGATGATGGTTTTGATGAAGTTTTAGACCCGAAAATGATGAAGAACTTCAAGAAATAACCCGGATAATCACCACTCCATGCTCCCTTTGATGAATATACTTGATTTATGTGATGTTTAGGATGTTTTATTGGTGATAAATGGCTGGAAATCACTGCCAAGATGAAAGGAATTGAAGAATATGTTGAGAGAGTTTTGAAAGAAACACACTTGTGTGTGTGTTTATGATTAAAGAAAATGAAAGGAAAATGGAAAATAGGTGATAATATCACCTTGGAACAGGCATCTCTGCAGTTTAGGGGTCGAATGGGGTCATGCCAAGTGTCCCCAATCGTTATACATGCAAAAATGAGTCACACAAAAGACAAAAATCCGTCCAGCAAGGTAGGTGCTGCGCACCTACTTGGTAGGTGCTAAGCACCGACCAAAAATTCAGACTTCTTGCTTTTTCGTTTACGCGATCGTTAAGGAGTTTCGTTCGCCGAAAGTTCCCGATTCTTTTTGCGATGAACTTAGGAAAGTTCATACTATGATTTACTTTATATTAGGTTTATTTGATATTATATTTTCACTTTCGATTTCGAGATTCGCACGATTTCGGCAAAGGAGTAAACAAGAGCAAAAGTGCGATAACTCGCGGATAAAGGATCCGATAACCGACAAATTTGGCATAAACCTTCTAACTTATATTTATGAGGATACTAACTAATTGGCACTTAGATAAACTAATATTAACACGTCCCGAGGGAAAAATCAGTAAATACGAGAACCCGATAATCAATAACAGTAATTCGCGAGCAAAACAAAGCGTAACACAAGGGTCGAAATCAATTGCGAATAAAATATAAATAATGACGGTAACTCAAGTACCTCAAATTGACGGGACGTCACAATATAAAACTTTGGTACATATCTATACACTTGTGTGATGACAACCTCGCTCTTCACGCCCCGTGTTTCCGCTGCGGCGAGGTGTGACAGACTTGGTATCAGAGCCAAGGTTATAGTGAATACCGATTTTTCAAAAATCAAACTATAATCGGTCTTCTAAACAAAGGATTTTGTCTAACCAAAACTTGAAGGAATTGTTTAACTTAAATTATTCGGAGCCTGATCACCTACGAATAATTTAGACTAAACTATGTTGGAACGGAATTGGTAAACGAACATTCCCGGTTACTCTTGAAGTCAGACCCGTGTACACTTAAGATACACTATATGCTTCAGCTTTTTACTAACTCTAACGTAAGCTCTAGTATCGACTTAACTCGTTCCCTCTCTAAATTATGTCGAACAGGAAAGTGTTAGTTACTTTGACGACAACTTCAAACCTTCGTACGGCTCAATTTCGCGATATAGGAACCAAGATTCGGTTCCATTAGCGACTACGACTACTACATCTATACCTACTGCTATATAGCTTAGTATGGATTCAAATCCTATTCACCTTTCTATTATGCGATGAAAGTAACGAACATAATCGTAAGAGATAACGAGTTAGATACTCGACACGTACTTATGAGGACTCACATTTCCTTACAAACTCGATATACATTCGTGTGACATTACTATGGTCTAGGAGTGTTGAGCTAATATCATCGTAAACTACACATACAAATGTACTACTATCATATAACGACATGGATCCGGATTGGTTTATATTGTCCTATGCCGACTATATCTCCCGTTCATTAGATTAAGACGAAACATTTTCGACTATCAACACCATATTCCAATGAACTTTAGACTATGCCTTTCATGGCAACTGAGAAGTATTCTCACATATGACACATGAGTGTAGTTGCAACTCGACAGACTGAGTGATGAAACCAAGAGATTCGGTAGTTAAGAATTGACATTGGAATAAGATAATCGTTTCAGGTAACATGTTTAAGGATATTCGAGGAAGATCTAGGAGTTTATAAATTAAGATATCCGTATTCACAAGCCATAACTCGATATACTTTATACCAAATAAATGGTACATTGGGCAGTCCGAACAACTCGATATTAGTTGTGGAATTGCTATATGTATCAGTTTTGATAAATCAGTATTATCGTTCGTTCTCTTTAGACAAATAGGTAGTTATGTGATTGTGACACCATTGTACAATGTTTATAAACATTGTACTCTACAAAAAATACATAACTACTCTACCTAATCTTAACTATATATATATCCATATTATATATAGTTACTTCTTTTTCTGCAATGGATGGGTATAATCGAGCGTACGATATAGTAATTTTTCGTTCCACACATCTTCATAATCTCAAATATAGGATATGTCCTAGCTTAAGCATGTATATTTCATATCTTACTTTCATTCATTGACATTATGCGAAGTAATGTACAATTATTGATCGTACTCGATTAAGGGACTAGCATTTATGGAACCGCGAGGATATTGTAAACTTATTTTGGGAATCGTTGGTTAGTATAGACACTTAGACTTGAATACAAATCTAAGGTAACTTCAAAACAATAGGGGTTTTGAAAGAATATACTAAAACAAAGGATCGTCAAGAAGGTATGATCACAATCTTAAGTGATGGCAAATATGGAATAGTTATCTGTCAAACACGTTGAGGTTATTTCTATACAAGGAAATCATCTAAACTCCTTTGTTTTACGATAAGGTTTTATTCCTACAAGGTGACATAGGTAGAATAAGGTTGAACCTTGTATCCAAAAATACTTACGACAGAGGTTATCGCTCATTACCTTCTAATTAATCAAGAAAGTGCCAAAACAAGTTGATTAGTAGTAAGGAAATACCCAGAAATAATTCCTTGTGACTTGCCCGAACTATTACTAGCCTTTTTAATAAAGTTAAACATTAGCTCAATACTTGGCACAATCTATGTGGCTCGAGCAGCTTACCAATTAGTACTTCCGGGATATTTGAAACTCCTATTCAACTGTGAAAAACCATGGAGAAGGGATTGATTCGGTCAATTCTCTTGCCTTAAGAACCCTGATTCTAAAGGAAGAACGAATCTCTCTGAAAACACATTGACCACCGTAAACTCGATAAGTCTATTATCAAAAACCAATGTCCTTTATCTAGGATTAAGAATATATTTGACCAACTTTAGAAGTCAAGTATATATTCTAAGATTAAACTTCGAATGGATCTCATGACCGAATGGACAAGCCATATTGGGACAAGTTCGTGATCATGCTTACTTATAACATTTTGATATACTCACTAAGAAAGAAGCAAATCCTAAGGATATACTAACAGTTAGAAACTATTCGGTAGCAGAACTAGCACCTTAGAGACAGGTAGAATATAGGATTGATTTAATTTCTGGAGCAGCACTAGTGGAAAACTAGTGGAAAGGACGCCATATCAACTAGCTCTGACAAGAATGCAGGAATCATCAAGTCAAATTCGGAAATTATTAGATAAAGGTTTTATCCGACCGAGCTTGTCACCATGGGAAGCGCCCATTCTATTGTTAAAAAGAAATTGATGGATCGTTTCGTATAAGTATCGATTACCTTGAGTTGAATAAACTAACTATCAAAAATCTATTCCCTCTTCCAATAATCGATGATCTATTCGACCGATTACAAGGCACAATCTACTTTTCAAATATCAATTTAAGATCTAGATATCATAAAATCCTTGTTTTTGAAAATAATATTCCAAAAACCGCATCTCGTACTAAGATATAGACATTTCGAGTTCTTTGAAATGCTATTTGGACTCTCCAACGCACCGGCTATATTCATGGACTTAATGAATAAGAGTTTGCCGACCATATATAGACTATTGATGACATACTCTCGTAACAAGGAAGACTATGCAAAACATTTGAAATTATTGTTGAAACTACTTATGGAAAATATCTTTATGATAAATTTATAAGTGCAAATTCTGACTGCATGAAGTCAATTTCACGGACTTGTAGTTAATGAATCTGAAATTTCGTAGATCTATAGAGAAATGGAAAACTTCAAAAAGTCCGATAGAAATTCGCCAATTTTTAGGATTGGTTAAGTATTATCGGCGATTCATACAAAAAATTTTTAAGATAGTCTAAACCATTGATAAGGTAACTCAGAGAGATGAGAAATTTAATTTGGGGAATGCGCAAAACAAGATTTTTGAGGTTCTAAAAACAAAATTGTGTAACATTTCTATTCTAGTTCTTTCTGAGAGAAATGAGGATTTCGTTGAATACTGGCGCATCTAACCAAGGGTTAAGCTGTGAATTAATGCAACAAAACAAAGTCGTAGCATATGCACATAAAAAGTCTTTAGATTTTCAATCTAGCAACAAAGTACTCCTTAAGGTATCACCTTGGAAGGAAGTAGTATGCTAAGAAACCAAATCAAGTTAAGTCCAAGATAGAAAGGACCATCGAAGTTATCGGTCCTGTAGCTTATCATTTAAAGATGCCGCAAAAATCTTGGCAACATAAGTAATACTTTTCATGACTCAAACATGAAGTAATGTCTATCGGACGAATTACCCCTTTAGAGGAAGTGCACTTAGATGATAAACTCCAATTCATTATAACCGGATTTTCATTGTAAGGGTACGTTGGAACGCAAGGCGTGGCCCTGAGTACATATCCTCATCCCTTCACTTCTTCCACAACTAATATAATAAATTTCGGGACAAAATTTTTTCTAACGGGGGGAGAATGAGACAACCGTTTTAAGCGTAGGACGAGTTTGCTAACTTTTGACCTCGATATCATATGTGATATAACTTTTATGTGATACATGGTCACGTAGATATAACTATATGATAAGCTAAGCTCGTGGTAACTCATACAAACTTCTTAACGTAGTTTACGTTACTTAAACATTAAACGTGTTTGTCTCGGAATCAAAATCGGAAATCGGAATCAAATCATTAATGAATTCTAATACCAAGAAAAACATAATGAACTTGCCTAAGTTCATTGCAAACAAACGAGTAGGAAATCAGAACAACGCATGTACGTAACGATAACGAAGATACTTAAAGAATTATATTTGTAATAATTTTTTTAAGTAAAAAGAATTGAAGTTATTATAAGTTTGTGGTCAAAAAGGACTAACTTTGTAAAGAATTTTATATTTTGAGTTAAAATTATCATTAAGGCAAAGTTTAGGGTTAAAAGTGTAAATATTAAAATTAATTCTTGTAAAGAATTTTATATTTTGAGTTAAAATTATCATTAAGGCAAAGTTTAGGGTTAAAAGTGTAAATATTAAAATTAATTCTTACTTAAGGGTAAGGAAACCTTTTTTTGAGATATGTGTGTGTGTGTGTACAATGATATTGAGAGAAAAGAAAGAAATAAGATATGTTTAAGTCGGTTGAATCTTCGGCGACGATTCGGTGTTCATTTTTCGTCGGATAAATAAACGGAAAGCATATTTGTGCTACTGGTGTCGAGGGGATCATTTCGGTATAAGCGAAAGTTAGTTTCGCGGTGGTTTATTTCAGAGTTATTAGTAGCCGTATTTTATAGGCCCAGGTAAAACTCGTTTAAAAAGCGTATTTATAAGTTATTATCGATTTATATGATACTAGGATAAATTTTGTTGAGTTTGGTTAAGTTTGGAAAAATTGTAAATTGGTATTTTGAAGGTCCAAAACCGTATCAAACTCGCAGTAAAACATCTTTTTGTGTTGGTAAAATTAGATTATATATCGTTATAAAAAGTGTAAACGGGTAAATGTTTGGAAAAATATTGGATTTAAAAACTATAGCGCGGAAGCGTTGCCATATTTTAGTAAAACTAAATACAAACACTTTATAACATAAGCATTTCGTTGACTAACGATTGTATAAACTAATAAATAATGAAACTTACGCCAAAACTTGGTATAAATTAGGATTCCGGTGATTCCGAGCACTTGCCGAGCGTTTTCCGAGCGCAAGCTAGATTCTTCGCAACCAGTGAGTTACAGAACCCCTATCTTTTAAACGTTTTATATACTTTTTGGGGTGGAAACACGAGTCTTACACTACTTAAATCGTTATGTAAAACACTCGAAACTATTTATATGATATGTTATATTCGAAACATACATGCTTTGAAACATTAATGGAATTTATACTTTTATACGCGAGGCGTATCCGTTTAAACTTATACTTTGAAAACGTTGTTGAACATATGCTTGACACTCAAACTTATTTGCTTATCGTCTTACACATGTGGAATGTTCCACCGCTGAGGTAATGACGACATAAACTCATATTGCCAGTGACCGTGTATGGCTGTCATATGTTATCGAATTATCTAACATATAGACGGAGAGCCACTATAATTCCCGTTACCACTATTGGTTGCTATTAATCCCTTTGGAAAGGACCGTTAGTAATTTATGGATAGCGCTATTAGGGTAGTGAGACCCTCACCACAACGACAAATAACGATGGTGCATAATTATTAACCGGGTAAGCTAAAGGCTTAGCAACGTAACTCTTTTGTCACTGGGCAATACTAGGATCATCACATAGTCGTACACTATGTGATCGATACCTACATACACAAAACTTATTCATATTTTTATGCTAATGATTGATGCGTTAAAACGTTATATGTTTTTACAATATGTTGTAGCTTACTAACTACGTCTCCCATAGTTAACATTTTACTCGTTTTTTTCAGGAAACGAGTAAGTAGTGGAGACGCATATACATGGGAATAGCTTATGGCGGGTTTGGTTTGACGACTTCAAGAAGGGAATGATTCGGATGGTTTGGATTCGAAGACTTTCTAAAATCCTATTGTAAACATAAAACTTATATCGATTGTAAAACTTAAACGTTGTTCTATATTACATAAAACTTTGGTACATATCTATACACTTGTGTGATGACAACCTCGCTCTTCACGCCCCGTGTTTCCCTTGTGGCAGGGTGTGACACCCGAACTGACTGAAATTCATCCGAACCTATTTTAAGCTGAAGATAACTTAATTCAACACAAGTCAACGTTGAAGAAATTAGTTCGGGTATGAAGACTTTGACTCCGAATTGAAGTGAACTTCCTCAAAATTTAAATTAAGATGAAGACTTGTTGTTTTAATTTAAATGGTATGTTTAAATAGGGTGATAGATTGAGAAAATTAGATGTCTTTGAACCCGGACTCATCTTGAGTGTCGTTGAGCTTAAACAGTTTGTTGTAATTGCATTTCCAACCAAATTCATTATATCAATGAAATCAAACAGTTCAGATCTAGATCTATCAAGATCCACAATTTCAATTACTTTCTTTGTTTCAATCAGGTCATGAGATTCCGAATCATGACCTGTTTATTCAATTCTACTGGTTAGAGAGCTTTCAGGTCCTATCAAATTGATTTATCTCCCCCTATTTTGGTAGCATCATTCAATGTGTGTGACTTGATGTTTTGTATAATGACTCTCTGCACCATTGACAACCATCTCAACTGATTGATCAATTTAGATTGCCTCTGAACAACAGCTTCCAACTCCTCATTCCTCTGTTTGAGCTCAATTGCCTTCAATATTCCAATTCCATCTCCCCTTTTCTTCTTGGATTTATATACTTGTAATGGAGGTTTTGAAATTGGAACAACTGATTCTTTCATAGGTTGAACCTCAAGAGTATTTAGACTTGGAACTACATGAGTCACAATCATGGTTTCTGCAAGATTTGGCAATATCCTACTTTCCTCTTCATTGTAAAACCAATCCATATATGCATCATGTGGTTAATCAATTGGTTGAAAAGGTGGTGTATGAGGTGGTTGAGTTGGTGAGATAGCTGGTGATAGATGTAATGGTGATTGATGTAATGGTGATTAATGTACATGGGATTGAGGTGGAGGTGAAGGTACATTGGGTATAGGTGAAGGTGGTTGGTTTGCATGTTCTTGTTCTTCTTCATGATGCTCAGGTTCTTCAGCATTTTGATTAACACCATGGGCTTGTTTTACCATGTGATAAAAAAAGGTGTGTAAGCTCCAGAAAATGTGAATTTTGCTGATGTGAACTACTTCTTCATATTTGCCAAACTCATCCAGTTCATATTCAATGGTGACAATCTATCTCCTTCAGGCATCAAACCTTGAACTTCAGAATTCAAAATCATCTGAATGAATCTAGGATATAGCAAAAACTTCTTGGTGCTCCCTTCTAACATCCTTTGCATATTGTAAAAAATATACCCAGAAAAATTAAATGTTCTTTGGGTAACTTGGGAAACAAAACCCGTAACAAGAGATTGACTCATCTCATCATATCCACCGTGCCAGCCAGAGATACAACTAATCAAAACATGAACAAGGTATCTCCAATTGTATGAGAACCTCTTTTTCTTCACCATACTACCAGGAAAGTCACCCTCATAACCATCTAATCTGTAGGTTTGTTTTATTTCATCCATTTACAAACTCTCCAGTCCTCCTTCATCATCTCACTGTAATACCCATCTGATTGTAGCTTCAGTAATGTGACAACCGTCACCAAATCCGTCCGGTCAACGTAAATTTTTCGATTAGTCAACGTTCTCTCTAGTTGCCTGTCATTATTTGTTAACTTTTATTTAACGTGAATTTTGAAACTTTAATACTTATATGTGATTATTTGGGATGGAAATCTTTTAGTGAATTTTTATTTATCGAAAACTTGCATGACATGTTAGAAATTTCACTTTAGCGTAAGGTTGAGCTTCTAAGTATAACATAGAAAAGAATTTAACATTTGGACACTTAGTACTATTATTTGGAATTTACCGGGAAAACAATGTAAAACTTTTTATTTTAGTTAACTTAGTATTTCCGAGTTTCGTGTTTTAACTTGTGTTCGTAATAAAATTCTCGAGTCTTAAAGTTATTGTCATTCCGTTTAGTTCATGTCTTAAACCCGATTCGTGTAGTATTGGACTAAGTCCATAATCCATCGTAATCCATAACTAAATATTAATAACACCTAAAACTAGCCCAAACCGACCCCTAAACCCCTTGATCGGCCAAACAATCCAAACCCTAATAATATTCGATTTTTTTTCTTTCTTTCCTTACTGCCGATCGATCTCCAATACTCCCTACCAGTCGACTTCTTCTTCCTTCTAGGAGTTATCAAGCAGAAGGTTTAAGGTCAAGGAGGTTCATTCGTTACACGAGCAAGCTCTTTTCTCTCTCGTTGTCTTTCCAGCCGAACTACACACTCACATACAGATTAGTTGTTCGTTTTGGTAATCTCCTTCTTTCGTTTGCATGTTATACTTAATAATATGATTATACTTTCAGTCTTTTAATCATTATAAAGGTTTGAATGGGTGTTTAGTGTAAAAGTTATATTAGGGTTTGTAGTAAGTAAAAGTGTTGAAGGAGTGTTGATAATCGTTTTGATATATAAAGGTTTTTTATTTATTTAACATAAGTAGTTTTGTTAAAATCTGTATAAATTGTGACAATATTTGGAATAATTGAGTTAACAACCAGGTCTGGATACGTTCATGGTCAATCTTAGGTTTTCGAAGTGTTAAAAAACGTTTTATGAATTGTTGATATGTTTGGGTAACTTTCAGAAATCTGGTCAGTTTCGTAGGTCTGTGTTCTCGGAGGCATAAGTCAGTCATAAGTCCGTAATTTTGAAAGGTGTATAAATAAATGTTGTAGAGTTCTGAGTTATCTTTCAAATGGAAGTGGTCTCATCGTCTAGTTCACTTTCAAACTCTCTAGAACTTAATTTTAGTGAACTAGGGTCTAAACTGTGTTTTGAGTTAGTCTTTTACATCCGAATTTGAGTGTGTTTGTTCTATGTCTTAAATAGGTGAAAATTGAGATTTTAAAACATGAAGTTGTTATTTATATAGTAAATACATGATCTGCATTTTTTGGTGAATTTACATAATTGTTTGATATTTATAAACGTCTTTACGGATCGTGTTATAAACGTTTCTGAAAAGTTCTGAATAGTTTCACCACACTTTATCGGGTCATATCTTAATCATAAGAAAGTGTTTTTATTTGAATCTTAACTCTAGGTTTTAGAACTTTGAGTCTAGTTTCGGAATATATAAGGCTCGCTTCCTAATTCAATCATTTGGTCATTCAATCGGTTATATACAAATGTTGGTCAAATCTGGTTTGCTGAAACGTATAATGTTGTGTCGGCTTTAACTATTTTTATCTCACTCATACAGAGGATTTAGACCTTGAATTTTTGATATGTCATTGGCTACTGATTTACATACTTACAATAATTTTTGTTTGAATTTTTGAGGTCTTTAAGTATTTTTACAAAAATGGGTTATCGCTAGCTGTCCAGAACTTTGCGTTTTCAGTATAACCGTTTTTATAAGATTTTTAAAAAAATCATCGAGAGTCGAAAACTTATGAAATTAACAACACCTACTAAAAACTCAGTAAAATGTCTAAATTAAATTTGTAGAACAATTCTAACGTATTTAAACATAACATTCGTTTAGGAAGCTCAACTGACCGAACGCTTAAGTGAATTTTACTTAACTAGCTTGCACAGGACTTGAGGTGAGTTTTCGTACCCCTACTTTTACATGTTTTCAACTTTTTGGGGGAAGACATAGCTTCTTTTACGTGAAACGTTGTATTTTAAAGTATGCTTTTAAATGGACATGTTTGTATGTTGTATTCTATGTGCTATAACAATTGTGTGTTGGATTACATTATCTTTTCGGCCTTTGCAACGTATTTGACTTTAGTGAAGTTGGCAATGTGCTTTGATTACGTGTTCACCTTGCTACGTATTTGACTTCATGTAAAGTTGGCAAAGTGCTTTGATTACAATAAAGATATCACATGTGAAAAACGTTTGAATTGCAAATATCGTTGTGGATTACTTGGTTACTAGTTTACACATACTGTCCAAAACACTTATCAAAATCGTTTTTATTATCGTTTGAATTACTTATTTGACATTTTCAAGTTACAGCTTTCGTATGACAAAGGAGATGGTATTCTCTACTTAAACTTCAGTTTTCAAACTACAAATTTTGTTACAAGGAATTATTTACACTTTTCTTATAAACTTTACGAACTCACTCAACTTTATGTTGACATTTTAAGCTATGTTTTCAGGTAATGATCAGGCATAGGATGACTAGAGTTTCTTTGGACCTAGAAGACTTGTCTTATGCATTTTAAATTTTCATTTTATTCTCTTTTGAACTTGGAATTGTGTTTGGATCATTTCATTTGGTTGTTACCCGGATTTGGGATTTTACATTTGGATTATTGTTTGTATTGATACTATTATTGTGGAGTGGCTCCACAAGACATAAGTGTTTGCTTATGATTGTGCGACGTCATGACACGTTTTTATCAAATTTTATTTATTTCATTTAGATATTCTCTTAAACTATACAATGTGTTGTGACGATCGCCAATCATGTTGCACTCTACGTTTCCGCCAACGGTGGGGTGTGACAGATTGGTATCAGAGCACATGGTTATAGAGAACTAGGTGGTTTGGCCTAGACTATAACTAGGAGTCCTCATATAGATTCTTTTAGGGATCTTTTCATTGATTTCATTACGTCTCATTACTAGCACGCGACGACTCATTCGCCTAAGGAAGACGGCGACCAATACATTTATTATATGATTTATTCTTTACATTTATGTTTCTCGATTTCATCCTTGCTACTTTTAGGGATTTTTTTATTGATTTCATTATGTCTCATTACTAGCACGCGACGACTCATTCGCCTAAGGAAGACGACGACCAATACATTTCTTATTTGATTTATTCCTTACATTTATGTTTCTCGATTTCATCCTTGCTACTATTTGAATCTTAGTTTAACTCTTATATTTCAACCCTTAATCTGTATATGTTAATATTATGATAATGAGCATTGGGAGTGGACATGTATATGAGACGAGGTGGATATAATTATGGGTGTACAACGTAATTATATCCATAGCGAGTCATATATATGTTTACATGACCATGTTTGTAGTTATAATACAAAACATACCAAAAAAAAAAAAAAAAAATTCTCATGGTTAAATTGTTGATCATGTCCTTTACTGGCAATTCGCGATATTGTGATACTGACGTATGCTTACTCCTTTTCTTATGTAGATGCCTCCTCGTAGACTTACTCAGGCTCAGATAACCGCTTTGATCGCTGAACAGCTAGCTGCTGTTGTACCGACGATTGTGGAACAGGTCACCGCTGCGGTTCAGAATCAGCCTAATCAACCTAATCAACCTAACCAGCCTAACGAGCCTAATCAGCCTCATCAACCTAATCAACCCCCTCAGGCTGGCACTTACAAGGAGTTCTTAAACTGTAAACCCACGGAGTTCGACGGCAAGGGCGGGGCCCTTATTTTGAATCAGTGGTTCGAGCAGGTTGAATCGGTGTTCGATATCAGTAATTGCGGTGATCAGAACAGAGTTCGCTATTCTACACATCTCCTCAAGGGCAAGGCCCTCACTTGGTGGAATTCGGAACTTCAGACTAGAGGTAGGGAAGCCGCGCTGGGTATGACTTGGGATGATCTGCGAGCTCTTATGCTAGAAGAATTTTGCCCTCGTAACGAGATGAAGAAATTGGAGGTGGAGCTTTGGGATCACACTATGGAGGGAGCTAACCTTGTTGCCTATATCGATCGTTTTCATGAGCTAGCACGTCTCTGTCCTCAGATGGTAGTTCCCGAGTCTAGACGCATTGAGCGTTTCATCTACGGTCTGCACCCAGAGGTTCGTCGTTCATTGAGGGGTATCGACCCTCCCACTATTCAGAGCGCTATCCAGCGGGCTGGAGCTATTACAGATGATTTGGTTAGAGATGGTATTCTATCAGTTGAGAAACGTAAGAATGATGGTGAGTCGAGTAGGCAGAGTGATGATAAGAAAGCTAGGACTGAAAAGAACAGTGATCGAGGATCGTACGCTGGACTGGCACCCAAGTGTGGAAAGTGTAACTACCATCATAATAAGAATTCGCCGTGTCGCACTTGTGACAACTGCAAAAGGTTTGGTCATTTGGCAAAGGACTGTAGGGTGAAAGCTATAGCAGCAGTTCCAGTGAACGCTTATAGACCTGGAGCGTGTTACGAGTGTGGTAGTACGGAGCATTATCGCAACGCCTGTCCAAAGTTAGGAAACAATGGAGGAAACACTGGAAAACACGCTAATCAACCACTCATAACCAATGGAAACCAAGGGCAAGGAAATCAAGGTAATCGTGGAAACCAAGCTCGAGGAAGAGCCTACGTGATGGGAGCTGCTCAACAAGTTCTTGATGATACGACGGGTACTTTTCTTTACAAAAACTAACATTTCTTTTACGTTATTTCCTATTCGATGACTTTTGCTTCGTATCTTATCTCATGAATTTCGGGACGAAATTCTCTTAACTGGGGGATACTGTGACAACCGTCACCAAATCCGTCCGGTCAACGTAAATTTTTCGATTAGTCAACGTTCTCTCTAGTTGCCTGTCATTATTTGTTAACTTTTATTTAACGTGAATTTTGAAACTTTAATACTTATATGTGATTATTTGGGATGGAAAACTTTTAGTGAATTTTTATTTATCGAAAACTTGCATGACATGTTAGAAATTTCACTTTAGCGTAAGGTTGAGCTTCTACGTATAACATAGAAAAGAATTTAACATTTGGACACTTAGTACTATTATTTGGAATTTACCGGGAAAACAATGTAAAACTTTTTATTTTAGTTAACTTAGTATTTCCGAGTTTCGTGTTTTAACTTGTGTTCGTAATAAAATTCTCGAGTCTTAAAGTTATTGTCATTCCGTTTAGTTCATGTCTTAAACCCGATTCGTGTAGTATTGGACTAAGTCCATAATCCATCGTAATCCATAACTAAATATTAATAACACCTAAAACTAGCCCAAACCCACCCCTAAACCCCTTGATCGGCCAAACAATCCAAACCCTAATAATATTCGATTTTTTTTCTTTCTTTCCTTACTGCCGATCGATCCCCAATACTCCCTAACAGTCGACTTCTTCTTCCTTCTAGGAGTTATCAAGCAGAAGGTTTAAGGTCAAGGAGGTTCATTCGTTACACGAGCAAGCTCTTTTCTCTCTCGTTGTCTTTCCAGCCGAACTACACACTCACATACAGATTAGTTGTTCGTTTTGGTAATCTCCTTCTTTCGTTTTCATGTTATACTTAATAATATGATTATACTTTCAGTCTTTTAATCATTATAAAGGTTTGAATGGGTGTTTAGTGTAAAAGTTATATTAGGGTTTGTAGTAAGTAAAAGTGTTGAAGGAGTGTTGATAATCGTTTTGATATATAAAGGTTTTTTATTTATTTAACATAAGTAGTTTTGTTAAAATCTGTATAAGTTGTGACAATATTTGGAATAATTGAGTTAACAACCAGGTCTGGATACGTTCATGGTCAATCTTAGGTTTTCGAAGTGTTAAAAAACGTTTTATGAATTGTTGATATGTTTGGGTAACTTTCAGAAATCTGGTCAGTTTCGTAGGTCTGTGTTCTCGGAGGCATAAGTCAGTCATAAGTCCGTAATTTTGGAAAGGTGTATAAATAAATGTTGTAGAGTTCTGAGTTATCTTTCAAATGGAAGTGGTCTCATCGTCTAGTTCGCTTTCAAACTCTCTAGAACTTAAATTTAGTGAACGTGGGTCTAAACTGTGTTTTGAGTTAGTCTTTTACATCCGAATTTGAGTGTGTTTGTTCTATGTCTTAAATAGGTGAAAATTGAGATTTTAAAACATGAAGTTGTTATTTATATAGTAAATACATGATCTGCATTTTTTGGTGAATTTACATAATTGTTTGATATTTATAAACGTCTTTACGGATCGTGTTATAAACGTTTCTGAAAAGTTCTGAATAGTTTCACCACACTTTATCGGGTCATATCTTAATCATAAGAAAGTGTTTTTATTTGAATCTTAACTCTAGGTTTTAGAACTTTGAGTCTAGTTTCGGAATATATAAGGCTCGCTTCCTAATTCAATCATTTGGTCATTCAATCGGTTATATACAAATGTTGGTCAAATCTGGTTTGCTGAAACGTATAATGTTGTGTCGGCTTTAACTATTTTTATCTCACTCATACAGAGGATTTAGACCTTGAATTTTTGATATGTCATTGGATACTGAGTTACATACTTATAATAATTTTTGTTTGAATTTTTGAGGTCTTTAAGTATTTTTACAAAAATGGGTTATCGCTAGCTGTCCAGAACTTTGCGTTTTCAGTATAACCGTTTTTATAAGATTTTTAAAAAAATCATCGAGAGTCGAAAACTTATGAAATTAACAACACCTACTAAAAACTCAGTAAAATGTCTAAATTAAATTTGTAGAACAATTCTAACGTATTTAAACATAACATTCGTTTAGGAAGCTCAACTGACCGAACGCTTAAGTGAATTTTACTTAACTAGCTTGCACAGGACTTGAGGTGAGTTTTCGTACCCCTACTTTTACATGTTTTCAACTTTTTGGGGGAAGACATAGCTTCTTTTACGTGAAACGTTGTATTTTAAAGTATGCTTTTAAATGGACATGTTTGTATGTTGTATTCTATGTGCTATAACAATTGTGTGTTGGATTACATTATCTTTTCGGCCTTTGCAACGTATTTGACTTTAGTGAAGTTGGCAATGTGCTTTGATTACGTGTTCAGCCTTGCTACGTATTTGACTTCATGTAAAGTTGGCAAAGTGCTTTGATTACAATAAAGATATCACATGTGAAAAACGTTTGAATTGCAAATATCGTTGTGGATTACTTGGTTACTAGTTTACACATACTGTCCAAAACACTTATCAAAATCGTTTTTATTATCGTTTGAATTACTTATTTGACATTTTCAAGTTACAGATTTCGTATGACAAAGGAGATGGTATTCTCTACTTAAACTTCAGTTTTCAAACTACAAATTTTGTTACAAGGAATTATTTACACTTTTCTTATAAACTTTACGAACTCACTCAACTTTATGTTGACATTTTAAGCTATGTTTTCAGGTAATGATCCGGCATAGGATGACTAGAGTTTCTTTGGACCTAGAAGACTTTTCTTATGCATTTTAAATTTTCATTTTATTCTCTTTTGAACTTGGAATTGTGTTTGGATCATTTCATTTGGTTGTTACCCGGATTTGGGATTTTACATTTGGATTATTGTTTGTATTGATACTATTATTGTGGAGTGGCTCCACAAGACATAAGTGTTTGCTTATGATTGTGCGACGTCATGACACGTTTTTATCAAATTTTATTTATTTCATTTAGATATTCTCTTAAACTATACAATGTGTTGTGACGATCGCCAATCATGTTGCACTCTACGTTTCCGCCAACGGTGGGGTGTGACAAGTAACAACCACAAGAGTCAATTGAACTTCATAATTGATCTTTGGGACTCCATCTTGATTGTCAAATCTTTCATTTTCCCATAATTCATTTAGCATATCACCATACAAATGAACTTCAGTAGAAATAGCAAGATGAATCGATGAATTAATATGAAACTGAAATATTTTCCTCTAATGATCATCAACTTTTGAATCATTTGTGTTTAAGAATGCATGTGTCTATCTGCAAAGGTATAATCAGACATTTGTGAAACACATAAACAGACTAGTTAGATTGTGATATTCAACAATAACAAGACATTAAACAATCAATTCAATCAAAATAGTGACAAACCTTAATAATAAGAAAAACAGCGGAAAACTCAGATACTAGAGCAAAATCGAAGAAATTCTAAGCTTAAAAGATCTAAAATGAGTAAAACACTAATGGGTGACTGCTTAACAGGATCTAAAATGTTTCTAAGAAATATTGAGATTAGTAATTTTTGATTTAGATAATGTTTGCAAATTGCCGATTACAAAATGATTATTTAAATTTAACATTATCCGAATAAAAATTTTAAATGTGAAAATTTTTTAACATCCGAATAAAAATTAACCTATCCAATCCTTTTTAAATGGCAAATTGCCGATTACAATACCACTATCCGAATAAAAATTTTAACATCCGAATTAAATGTGAAAGTTCAAAGTTAACCTATCCAATCCTTTCTGAAGTAAAATTTTAACTTCCGAGTTAAACTCCAAAGTAAAATCTTAACATCAGAGTTAAAAATTTCTATACATCAATTAACTTTGGTTAAGCTTTCAAACATAAATTTTAATTTCAGAATCGAAAAACTTATATTTCAGGACTTTATAAGTTAGTTCATATCAACAAATTTTCTTTAGAAATGAAATATTTTAGTAAAAGGCAAAAGCTTGTATTTATAATAAAATAAATCTTGTGTCAAAAATTTATAAACTGTGGGTTTTGTCAGGATCGTTTGAGTTAGATAAACTCAATACACGTTAACGAAAGATCTTGATCTATCAAAGAAGTTTAGTAGCGGATAAACACTTTGATAGTACAAGTTTAACAATTGAACAAATATTGTATAAAGATAACGAATGAACAATAATGTTTGTCAAATATTAAGCCTCAATATATTAATCACAAAAGAAAGATTAACATACGTGTTTTTCCTAGTACAAGGATCTTTGTATATATAGACCTTGAGGCTAAACCTAGCTAAACTAGGAAACATCTAAAACAATTACAATTGTATTCTAATTACAATTGAGAAACTTGCGGAAGAGGATAATTACAAAATATTCCATAATTATCTAAAACTCTACTAGCATTAGTAACTAAAAGCGGGCAGTAGTAACGAGTTGTTGCAGTAGTAACCACCAGTTGTTCTTCAGGAGTATTAACTGAGGCGTAGTAACTATCTTCGTCTTCAAGCAGTATTATCTTTAACAGTATCAACCAACAATACTAATCAGCGTTATTAATGAAGTTAAACTATTAAACTAAAGTTTTAATCCCAACAATCTCCCCCTAACTTGAACTTTTATATCACATTAAAGTAACAAGTTTTTAACAAGTTTAATACATCATGATTACAAAACACTCAATTACTTTCTCTCTTTTTAGATTCCCTTTCTTCCTTTAACTTGGCTTGTTCTTTATTTCGCTGAAGTACCATCCTCCAACTAAATCATGTGCCATCTGGGATGTTTTTACTACATACAACCTAATGGTGATCATCTCATGAAGAGTTCCAAAATCCAGATTATACCTTCTATCAACCAAGTAGAATCTCGTGGCACCATGTTTTCTAACAATGGAGTGAACTCCACTTCTTTCATACTTGAACCATCTGATAACTGGATTATGAGCTCCTTCTCTGTGGAATAATGTACTTACCATCTCTACTTCAGGATCAAACATTCCATTGAACCAGTCAAGAGCAAGATCTGTGCCTGAACAAGTACCTCTATTTTGAGAGTACTTTCTAACACCAATGTCATACAACTTTTGCACATCTTGTCTTGAAAACTCCTTGATCATCCTGTAGAAAGTTGGCATTACATATTTCTTCTGATCAACTCTTGTCACCAAGTAGGTTGTCTTATTAGCACCTTCAATATACTCCCAGTCAATGATTTTTGGAAGATCCATAGCCAGAGGTTCAACATGCATTCCCTCTTCATGCACAATTAGAGCAGAACAATCATCTTCAGAAATTTCAATATCTCCCTTCTTCTCTACTATTGATGAAGAGTCAACTAGAATAAATTGAGTTGATGATGTAGTTGATTCATCAATAGATACTTCAGTGTGAGTAGATTCAACTGCAGGTTGCTCCTTTTCTGCTGTAGTTAAAGCAGCAGTTCTTTTTGTTTCTACTCTAGGCTTTTTATTTGGTACTTTTGAAGCAAATGAATTCTTTCTCTTTGGTTGTTCAGGCTGACTAACAGATTGAGTAACTAAAGGATTTGGAATTAACTGACCTTGAGATGTAAACACTGTTGCTCCAAACTCATGTGCTCTTTTGATCAATCTCTCCATTTCATACCTCTCTTGCTGTTCAACTTTAATCAATCTTGCAGCCTCTTCTTTATCCTTCTTCCTCTCCTTATCAACTAAACTAAGGAGGTTTCCAAAATTGTCCTAAGGATTTCCACTGTAACCCTTAGACTTCAAGTAGTTCATGAATTTCTTCTTATCACTTACCATCTTCTCCTTCTTTACTTTCTTCTTCACCACCAACTGAGACTTCTTTGCTTCCTCAGCCTTTTTAATCTTGGCTAATTCTCTATTGTAATTTTTAGGTCTCACTAAGATCTCAAACAATGGCTAATCAATCACAGATAAGTATTTAGACGTTAATTATTATTAATCGATTGATTACTCAGTTTCTTGTTTATTATCACGGAATTATAATAACAAAGAATAGATATAACACACAGTTATATTGCTTGAAAAGGTACACCGATTACAAAGTTCAAGCTCACTATTTATACACAATAATAGTGAGCTTGATAAATATGAATCTTAGAAAATCTTCTCAAAAGATAGAAGATTTTATCTAACTACCATACCTAAAATACTACTCTACGTCTCTTCATGAGTCTGAGTAGTCAGCTTCAGTCACTCAGACTCAAGTCACTCAGACTCAGTCACTCAGACTCATGTCACTCAGACTAAGACTTTAATTAACAGATTTATTAACTTGGGATAAATCATTGTTTTTTCCAACAATCTCCCCCTATCTGTTTCAATTAAAGTCTTTTACAAACCATGCACCAAAAATAAACACAAACAGAAATAGTTAAAGACATATTGTTTGTGAACAAAAAGATACATGTAACAGTCTACTTTCTTTTCTTGACTGTTCTCTTCTTCTTCAATCTGATCTGGATCACCAGCATACCCCACTTCGCCTTTTTCCTTGTTCTCTTCCTTCTCAGATTCATCACTCGATATATCGCTCCAGTCAGTTTCATAAAATACTTCAGACTGACCAGTTTTAGTGTTAAACCTGGTAGTCTTATAGTACCTTTTCTCCCCCTCTTCACTCTTCCTTTTCAAACTTTGCTTGGGGATCTCAGATTCAACGGTTGTAGCAGTTATTTTCTCCCCCTTAATCTGAGAAGCCTCTGCAACAGTTTTCCCCTTTCTCAACATACTAACCTCAGAGGTCAGTTTCAATACCAGCTCCTTGAGTCCCTTCATCTCCTCTGCATTGTGAGTTTTAATAGCATGAACCTCAGTCTGCATTGCTCTCAGTTTGTCATCAAACTGAGCAGACATGTCCTTAAGGGCTTGTAACAGCACAGGAACAGTCAAGGCAACCTCAGACTGGGGTTGAGTGGTAGCAGTAGATGTTGTAACAGGTGGCACAGCTTCACTCCCTCCCTGTGATTTAGGAGAATGATCATAAGCCATAGAAAATGAAGTCTGTACCTCACTCTGTTTGGGGAGTAAGGCATTGGAGACTAGTGTAAGAGAGTGTAAGAGATTTGATGGTGGTACCTTATCGTGAACTAACATAGAGCTAGTGAAAATAGCCGTTGGAACTGGCTTTGAGACTGAAGGGGGTGGTCCCATACTAAGTAAAGGGATATCAAGGAGTGGGACATCTTCTTCAATGCTTGCCACATATGTCTGTGTGGTACCAGCAGCGTGTGTCTCCAAGTTTACTACCCTAAAGGGGCTTTGGGTAGTCAAGGCAGTCAGATCCAACTCGTGCTCTAGTAGAGAGAGACTGGTCTGAACTGCAGCACTTGAGGGGAGTTTAGAACTCCCAGCCTCATGGAATAGTGAGTCCATCAGTGCTTGATTTGCTGTGGGGCTTGATGTGAGAGCTTTTTCAAATGAACTTGGTGAGTTCATCAGTTTGGTCGCTTGTGTAGCCAATACATCAAGGTGTGGAGTGGACTGCTCAGACTGAGAGGGGATACTCTCAGACCGAGGTAAGGAAAGAGGAATATCCATACCTGTGTCTTTCTCATCTGGCCCAGCCCCACCCATTTCCACCTCAGCATCTGCTGCAGGGATATTTCCCTCAGTTGCCCCGTCAATTCTATCAGACTGGACATCTGAGTCTGAAGAGTCAGACTCAGTCTGTTCTTGATCAATGAAAGGATTTGCAATCCATTCAAGCATTACAGGTGTTAATGCTGCCTCATCCTCAGTGATTTGAATATATGTGAAAATTTTTGGAGTCAGCCTGGGAAGTTCACAAGTGTAAAATATTTGATCCAGCTGATCATAAGTTTCTTTTCCCAAGGCTTCCTCAAAGCACAATGAAAGGACTCGAATGAAGGGAACATCATTTGGTCGTTTTGGTTTAAGGGCAAGGGAGAGAATCTCATCAAAATATAGTTGTGAGAAAGAGATTCTTCTACCCGTTACCATGGCATGAAACAGATGAGTTTCAAACTCGTTCATCTGATCTAAACTTCCCGATTTACCCCCCAAGCACCTTGTAATCATTGAAAATAAGAACCTCCATTTTCCAGTGAAGAATTTGTATTGTATGACCCCGTGTATTTCAGGTTGACCAATGAGAGGGAAGGACTCAGCTCGAGCTTGCTGTTTGGTCCTTCTTGTCTGAAAACCACCTTCTCCTGCCTCAGCAAGTGTGGGAAGTAAGAGCGCTGCTCGGATTGTTTCTTCACAGATGGTGATTGCTCCAGCCCATCATTATATGTCCCAGTGATGGCGGTTTTGTCAGCGTTGACAGTCCAGGTATACCACCATTCACAAAGCACTGGGGGACACATCGTGTTTGCACAAAAGAAGGCGCCGTAGAGGGGATGTGCCTTCATATACTGAATAAGCTGCTCAAAACCCCTGTTTTGACGATTGGCGGGAATTTCAGCGGTAGCAACTCTGTTGTTATCTTTGATCTGAACACGATTTTGAAAATCCGCGCCTGGAATCATACGCGATGTAACATGAAGAACCATTTGTGCATTCGCCATTAGAGAGAAAATCAAGAAGAAGATTAGTAAGAAAAAAATTAGGTTAAAATTTGAAATTCAGTTACTTTTAAACTAAGAGAGCGAAGATTAAGAAACTAAGTTAGGAAACTTTCAAATTAGACCTTTAATGTTTATCAGATTTGCACTATTGACCATTGACTGTACATTGACCCGTTTGAAAAAAATAAAAAAAATTATATCAAAAAAAATAAAAGAGATATACAAAAAAATTAAAAAAATATTTACTAAAAATACATTCAGTCTGTGCACTTGGTCAGACTGAAATATTTGGAGCTGACTATTGAGTCAGACTGAAAATTCACAAGCTGAGTAACAAGACAGCCTGAGATTTATGTTTTTGACAGATTAAGGATTTAACATTCCTAGTTCTCCTAAGAGATAGAAAAACATGTCCTCACTCAGAGGCTTCGTAAATATGTCTGCCAATTGTTCATTTGTAGCCACGAACTCCAGTCTGACCTTTCCTTTCTCCACACAGTCTCTAATGAAATGATGTCGTATCTCGATGTGTTTGGTCCTGGAGTGGAACACTGGATTCTCAGTAATTTGGATTGCACTCTTGTTGTCACACATGATTGGAGTGTTTTGAATCTTGATTTCAAGATCAGCTAATTGATGTTGCATCCATAGCAATTGTGCACAACAGCTTCCTGCAGCCACATACTCAGCTTCAGCGGTGGAAGTTGCAACTGAGTTTTGTTTCTTACTGGACCAACTGACCAGCTTTCCTCCTAGAAGCTGACATCCTCCTGAAGTACTCTTCCTGTCAAGTTTGCATCCTGCATAATCTGCATCTGAGTAGCCAATTAGTTCAAAACCAGAATCTTTAGGGTACCATAAACCAAGGTTTGATGTACCCTTAAGATAGCGAAAAATTCTTTTGACAGCTCTAAGATGGGATTCCTTGGGGTCAGCTTGATAACGTGCACATAGACATGTGGAAAACATGATATCAGGTCTACTGGCAGTTAAATAGAGTAAAGAACCAATCATTCCTCTATAAGTGGCTTGACATACTGACTTACCAGATGAGTCTTTGTGCAATTTGTCAGAAGTGCTCATTGGTGTTTTCATTTCAGAACTTGTTTCAAAACAAAATTTCTTGACTAAGTCATGAACATATTTATTCTGGTTTATAAAAATTCCATCTTTCTTTTGTTCTACTTGTAGACCAAGAAATAAGTTAAGTTTCCCCATCATACTCATTCTGTATTCACTACACATGAGTTTTGAAAACCAAGTACACAAGTTGTCATTTGTGGAGCCAAATATAATGTCATCAACATATATTTGAACCAAAATGACATGACCATTTTCCTTTTTGATGAACAATGTTTTATCAATTGATCCCCTTTTAAAATCATTTTTAATAAGAAATTCAGATAAAGTGTCATACCAAGCTCTAGGAGCTTGTTTGAGACCATATAGTGCCTTGTTTAACTGTTGGGTTATAACTTAGCTAAAATAGTTTAACCATGAACAACTCACTTAACAAACAAGAATAGTAACTCAAACGATTAATACGGAAGATATTAAGAGTTACTACGGAAGACAAGTTAGTACGGCTGCTCAACAAGTTACTACGGCTAGTCAGTTGCTACGTTGATATTGAAGTTGCTGCGGGCAAAGTCAAGATACGGAAGAAGTCAAGTCAAGACACGGAAGACAATCTTGCCTTGCAAATATAATCTAAGTTATAGAGTTATAATTAGATTATGTTTCCTTTTGTTAAATAGATAGAGTTTCCTTATTTATAGATAATGTTATATTTAGATAAGGATAGATGAGATTTCCTAGTTTATCTAGGTCGGCCTCAAGGTCTATATAAAGATAGATCCTTGTATTCATAAAAACACGTTGTATTAAGAATTCTTAAGATTAATACGATTGAGGCTTATAATTCGGCAATACTATTGTTTATTCATTATTCATTATTCATTGTTCGATAACTCGTAATATTGAAGTGTTCATCCGCTGCTGAACTTCTTCAATAGATCACGATCTTAACGAAGGCAAACTTCTTAGTTTACATAGACTAATGCGATCCTGACAAGTGGTATCTGAGCACAGGAGGTGCTTTAGATCCATTGATCAACGAGTTCATAATCCTCATAAGCAAGAATCAAGACAACCATCATGACTGAAGTTGCAATTGGCAAAGTTCCCATTCTAAACAGCAACGAATTCGACTTATGGAAGCTACGAATCAAGCAACACATCCTACTGTCTGATTACACAGTATGGGATGTGATCATCAATGGTAACAAACGTCTTACCGCCAATGGAGCTGATGGAGAACCAGGAATGGCTGCTCGTGCACCGGTGACTGATCTTGAACGAAGGGAAAAAAAAACTGAGATCAAGGCCCTCAGTATTCTTCTAATTGCAATCCCCAACGAATATCAATCGCTATTCGAAGAATATGAAGATGCAAAATCGCTATGGGAAGCTTTGGAGAAGAGATTCAGCGGAACAAAGAATACAAAGAAGAACAAGAAAGCTCTTCTCAAACAGGAGTATGAAAACTTCAACTCACTGCCTGGCGAACGAATGACTCAGACGTTCGATCGTTACAAAAAGCTCACCGGAGAGATGATCAGCGCAGGAATCAAGTATGATAAAGATGATCTAAACAGAAAGTTCATCCGCGCTTTAGGGAAGGAATGGATTATTTACACAGTTTCCTACAGACAAGGAGACACCCTAGAAGCACTTGAACTGGATGATCTTTACAACGATTTAAGAGTATTTGAAGCAGAAGTCGAAGCAGAAAAGGTTGTCAATAACAACCCTAGTATTACCAATGGCAATACTCCACTTGCCACAACATCTGTAGGACCAAAACATGAAATCAGCGAAGAGATTTCATTCGAAGCCTTTATTTGTAAGTGTTCTAACCTCACAGGTGAAGAGGTAAAACAGATGCATCAGGATGATTGTGATGAAATCGACCTAAAGTGGCAATCTGCTATGCTGGCACTACGAGCAAGAAGATTCTTGAACAGGACAGGAAGGAGATTCAATCCACGAAACAACGAACGAATTACCTTCGACAAAAGCAAGGTTAAGTGCTATGAATGCAGTGAATTAGGTCACTTTGCTAGAGACTGTCCAAATAAGTCAAGAACCAACAATCCACGAACCACTCAAGACACAAATCAGAGTGCACTCATGTCGTAGGACATCTTTGGATATGATTGGAGTGACTTGGCTGAAGAAACAAGTCAAAATAGAGCACTAATCTCTGAAGAACAAAATCACGTAGAAACTACTACTACTGTTCACCATGCATGCATAGCCGTAGTAATGGATGATACGGACATTCTGGGAGATCTAGTTGCTACGGATGACTTATATACTACGGAACTAACTTATATTGATATTGGAATTCCTGAAATCGGCAATAACATACTTGGATATGACTGGAATGAATATGATCAAGGAGCACCACACGAGGATGCTCTCATGGCTATTGACTCACCAACTCCAGAAACTCCATCTCTTATGGCTGAGGTTCAGCCAACAAAAGAAAGTGAGAACAGTTGGCATGTAGATAGTGGTTGTTCCAGGCACATGACGGGCAACATGTCATGCCTTCAGGACTTTGAAAAGTTCAACGGTGGATACGTTGCCTTTGGAGGCAATCCAAAAGGAGGAAAGATTACTGGGAAAGGGACAATCAGCAATGGTACACTACACTTCAAGGATGTGTACTATGTGCAACAGCTTCAATATAATCTTCTGAGTGTATCTCAAGTTTGTGATGAGAAACACACATCAATCTTCACTGCTACAGAATGCATTATAATGAAGCCTGGGTATGTCATTGATGAAAGTATGATTCTACTCAGAACACCAAGGCGAGACAATGTCTACTGCTTAGACATGTCAAAGGTTCAAATAAACTCACCTGAAGCATGCTTTCTCTCAAAAGCTACTTTAGATGAATCTACTATCTGGCATAGGAGGATGTGCCACATGAACCTAAAGAACATCAACAAACTAGTTAAATCTAGTTTGGTTAGAGGTCTCCCAAACAAGCAGTTCAACCTTGAAGATAACTGTTTAGCATGCTTAAAGGGTAAGCAACACAAAACTTCCCACAAGACAAAGGAGATCAACTCTAACACCACACCTTTACATTTACTTCACATGGATCTCTTTGGTCCTACCAATGTAAAGAGTATTGCAAAGAAGTCATACTGCCTTGTCATTACTGATGACTTTTCAAGATATACATGGGTATACTTTCTTGGAACCAAAGATGAAACAAGTCAGCTTCTTATCACGTTTGTCACCAAAGTTGAACACCAACTCAACCTGAAGATTAAGAAAATTCGATGTGACAACGGCACAGAGTTCAAGAACCAAGCGATGAATGACTTCTGTGACAAGAAAGGAATAAAGAGGCAATTCAGCGCTGCTAGGACTCCTCAACAAAATGGAGTTGCTGAAAGAAGGAACAGGACATTGATTGAAGCAGCAAGAAGTATGTTGGCTGACTCCAATCTTCCCATGTTTTTCTGGGCAGAAGCAGTTAACACTGCCTGCTATGTTCAGAATAGGGTCCTACTAGTCAAGGCACACAACAAAACTCCATATGAGCTTATCCACAAGAGACAACCTATGATAAGCTTCCTACGCGCCTTTGGATGTCCATGCACAGTTCTAAACTCTAAGGACTATCTTGGTAAGTTTGATAGCAAAGCTGATGAAGGCACATTTGTTGGTTACTCATCTCAAAGTAAAGCTTATCGAGTTCTACAACCACAAATCAAAGATTATCGAGGAGAGCTCCAATGTGACCTTCAATGACACACTACCAAGAAGGGACTGGACCAGACTGGGTATTTGACTTGGATGCCTGACCAAATCATTAAACTCCAACTTTGAGTTTAACTCAAACCAAGTTATACTCTCCAGTTCCTACGGAAACTCTATTCCTACTGCACCTGTTTCTACGGAGCAAGTTGCTAAAGCTCCAATCACGTACTGCTCGACTAGATGTGATGGAATATATCATCTCCAATTCTAGTGGAAGATCCCATCATCCCAGAAGACCAGACTCTCCTCACACTGA